>LOEQ01001439.1:14560-37401 GCA_001685075.1 Bramus lutescens
GACCTTTGGAAGAGCAAGCAATGCTCTTAACCACTGAGCCATCTCTCCAGCACCCCCCCAGCTAAGATTTTTATTAATGAAAAAGTACAAATACTTGGTTGAATCATTTGTAGTTGATGCTTACTTGCCCAGGGTTAAAGACCATATTTTTAAAAAATTGATTGGGGGGGGTGCACACGTGGGTGGGGGATTTCCCTAGACAGGGTTTTTCTGTTTAACAGCCCTGACTGTCCTGGAACTCTGTAGACCAGGCTGGCCTCGAACTCATAGAGATCTACCTGCCTCTGCCTCCCTAGTGCTGGGATTAAAGGTGTGTGCTGCCACCTCCCAGCTTGATTTTTCTTTTAATATGGTTATTTTGCATTGTAATTGCCTTATTGGAATCTAAGTAATGTCTGAGTTCAGTAAAGGTTACTCTCTACATTTTTGTCTTGGTTTTTGTCTTATTATTTAAGCTGGGTGTGGTCAGGGCACCTCTTGAAAAACGAATATCCTGCTGAGTAAAATGTGCTATGGAGCACGCCTTTTAAACACTTCTTCTCCTTCATTTTAACAGATCTACCGAAAGTTTTAAATCTTCATTTATTAAATTCAGGAACAAAGGATGTACCAATAACAGTAAGTTTTTCCCACCCCACCCCCAGTGTGTGTGTGTGTGGGGGGGGGTTAACACCGAGTTTAAGTCCTTGCTCTATATTGTGGTAGTTTGTTGACTCTTGGTTTTATGTGGAATATGAGAACCCTGATCTTCATTCATCCCTTTACTCATTCATTTAATTATTTAAACATCAACTATGTCCTAAAAATGGAGCTATGAGTCAGACCACCAAAGTCCCCTTTACCACTGAGCTCACTTTGAAATCAGGCTTCTTTGGGTTCATCAAAGTNGACTCTTGGTTTTATGTGGAATATGAGAACCCTGATCTTCATTCATCCCTTTACTCATTCATTTAATTATTTAAACATCAACTATGTCCTAAAAATGGAGCTATGAGTCAGACCACCAAAGTCCCCTTTACCACTGAGCTCACTTTGAAATCAGGCTTCTTTGGGTTCATCAAAGTACAGTAAGAAAAGGACATTAGGAGACTTAAATGTTGTAGGAAAACACTGTAGCTACTTTGACACACGTGTAGGTGAGGAGAGACCAGCCAAAAGCTGTCATGATGTTCTGTTGATGAAGTCACAGTAGCTTAGACTTCTCTCCTATGTACACTGCAAACTGAGTTTTTAGAAAACTTAAGTTTGTTTTGTTTTCTGTTTATTTCAGCATTTCTTGCATATTATAACAAAATTAGAGGCTGGTATTTTTTTTTTAGAAAAGTTGTTATGCTCGACCATTTCCTATACATGTGCGATTTTAAATGTGGACTAGGCAGTGCTGAGTGTTGAAGTTTTGTTGCTTCCTCTTCCAAGAACTGGTCCCATTTTTAAACCCTGTAGTTCTTCTCAGTGCACAGTAATGATCCAGGTAACTCCAAATACAAGCTCCTCACCTGGTGATGGACAGAACACCTACATTCAGGCCCTCCTATCTATCANCTGTAGTTCTTCTCAGTGCACAGTAATGATCCAGGTAACTCCAAATACAAGCTCCTCACCTGGTGATGGACAGAACACCTACATTCAGGCCCTCCTATCTATCATGTAGCTTTGAGAAAATTGCCTTCCTGACATAAAGACTAATATGCTTTAGATGTCTTTAGGTCTACATGAGGTTTCTATGCTAGCTGATAAATAGGAGACATTTTGTAACTTTACCAGTATCAGCTTGATGTTTTCTGTAGTGAATTTATGCACAAAATATTAAGGATCCAAATGCTGTGTACTAATGAGATCTCCCCTTGCTTGCTGACATGTGTGTCTTAGACTCTTGGAGATAGGGTGTCATTGTATAGCTCTGGCTGGCTTGAACCTCATTGGTTGGCTCTGAACTCAGAGATCCACTTGCTTTAGCCTCCCAACTGCTGGGATTAAAGGTGTGCACCACACTTGACTTCTTGGACTCTTGTGTCTCACTTGAATTATTGAGTGGTAGTTTGATTTGAATATCATAAGAAAAGGCTAAAATTATGTTAAGAATGTATACAAGCTGCCTTTCCTGGGAATCTTGTCATATTTTCCCACTTCTTAATCATCTTTGAATAAGCATTAGTTAGTAACTAATACTAAAAGGGTAGTATAATTAAGTTTATTAGAAGGTAATGATTTTGTATTATGTTTTATATTGTCACCAGAGTAAACTTTAAGTATTTTGCTCCGATTTCTTTTTGTTTTTTGTTTGCTTTGTTCTTATTTCCTTAGATAGATGGATTTTACCTGACAATTTAGGTTTATTTTTAATGAGTGAACAGTTCAGATCATTTGTATAAAGTGAGTCACCAGTTGTATATTTGCTTAATATTAGTGCAATATGTTCTGAGGTAATAATTCTGAATGTAAGTATTTCCTCTGATTTGGAAAATGCTTAAAAGCATTGCATTTGAAGTAAGAGAATCATTTTTTGACCTCTATTTTAAGTTCTTCCTGCTTACAACAACAATATCGTAGGAAAAACCATGACTTGTTCTTTCTGGCATGGCTTTGTAGAAGCTACTGCCACCCAGAACATGCTGCAGTGGTTCCTGATGAGCCCCTGCGGTATGTGAGCATTTTGGGACATGGCTGTGGTTCCATTGTTGCTGTCTCACACACAGTAGCCAGTGAAGAAGGGAGCTATGCTGCCAGAGCCGTGTGAGACCTCCGCTTACAAGACTGGCTATCTAGCAAACCATAAGCTCACGATCAAAGTAGCAAGCAGATGGAATCACAAAACTTTGCAGACAGATTAATACCTTAGAAAATGTCTACTCCAGTTTCCCAGGATGTTTTTACAGGTCGGGAAAGTGAACCTGAGTGTTCACTGTATCTCTACTAGATGCATTCTACTGCTTTCCCTCTCTTGGGAACGTTATTAGTGTGATAATAGAATGAAAGCAAATGAAACTATCTTCCATATGTAGCTTAGCTAATGGTTCAAACAGGTCTTTGTTTAATCTCAAAAATACATGCATACCCTTCAGGGAATGAAGGGATCTGTATTTAAGGTATTAAGGATCTCTAATTAATTATTAACAGTAAGCTTTATTGATAAATAAGATTGCTGTGAACAAGTCATCCACGTCCCAACCCCAGTCTTATATTCAAATGAGAAAACATTCTTCAAGAAAAAGTTAGGCAAATGAAAAAGATAAAATGCTGAGAGAGTAGAAGGCCAGAAGCCAAGGCTATTAAGAATTCCAACACAAGCAACTTTAAGAATCATCCTTAGGGCCATCATCCAGGACCTGTAAGGACTTGCTAGCTGCCCAGGGCTAAGGCAGTGCATGGGAAAGTGAGCTGCCCTGGCAGGCCCTAGAGTTATTATAATTCTCTTAGTTCCCTGCCATAGCAAACACCAAGCCACAGGACCAATGTCTTTCTTCACATTCTTCTCACACTCTTATTGGGCCTTCAGGGAATTCCCATTTGATGTTCAATCTGGGTAGAATTCTCCTTTATCAGTGAACTGAAAGGGTGAGCTGAGAATGGGGAAGACCCTAGTGACTTGCCAGCCCTGTGAATGAACATGCATACCCAATGAGCTGCACAGATGGAAGATTCTTTTCTGTGGGAATAGGTTTGGACATCAAGTTCACACAGTCCTGATCATTTGATAAATACTTTGAATCAGGGTTAATGTGCAATACCATGATTCCATAAAGACACTTTTCTGCAATGGGATGTCAGTGACCCTATACCAAGTCAGGAAACCTGGCTTTACTCTTCCTCTTGGTACCTGACTGTTGAAACATCACTTTATAGTGTGAGGCTCTCTTTATCAAAACAATGGGAAAGGGGTTGGATTTTTGAAGTGTCTTTCAGTTTAAGTGATTTGTATCTTTGAGGATGATAAAGAACTAGACCTTAAAATGTGTTTATTTATTGAATAATACGCTAAATATATACCATTCACTGGATTTTGTTGTTTTTGTTTGCTTCTGGATTTTTCTTAATTTTAGGTTTAGTTATGTGAATAGATCTAAGTTGAAAGCATTCCAGCCTCTCTTCCAAGTTAAGTAGTTCTGTAGTTGGCCTTACTACCCAGTGCACAGATAGTGGTGTAGCTTGCTCTTTGACAGTGGGCCTTGCTTACATGCCAGGCCATGGAGAAACAATTGCAGAGGCGACCTTTGGGTCACAGCATCTTATGTATTCGTTCTTCCCATTAGAGGACAACTCCATAGCACCTTTGTGTATAGGTTTCTTCAAGACAGATGGGTCTTAAGTTGTCTTCATATCCCCTTTTCTTACAAAGTAGGCGTTCATGTAGAAGATAGGACTTTTAAGTTTTCTTATGTGTGAGTTTGTCCTTATATTCATACATACTAATCTCATACCTGGTTTCTTTGTCATTACTTTGTTTCATAAGATAGTCTATTGAAAGTAAGGCATACGCTTGTGCTATTTCGTTTACAGCTACTACAGACATTAAGCCTTAATTTTGAGAGTGCTTTACTTTCTAGCTATACTACTAGACTAAAATTCCTTTCTTTTTCTTTGCAGAGTGTTCGACCTACACCACAAAATGACGCTATAACGGTACATTTTAAACCAGTTACATTAAAAGCTTCTGAAAGTAAATATACCAAGGTTGCAAGCATTAGTTTTGATGGTAAATATTCATTTTTTCTAACATTGAGTGATATTATTTTGATAAACTAGAAAGCATCTATGTGGGTTAATACAGAAATCCAGACTATTTTAGCCTAGATTTAACAGTACTGCAATTGACTTTGTTCCCCCTACAAAAATCATCACTAACTTTTTTGTTGTCATTCATTTTGTTTTGTTTTTAGAGACAGGATTTATGTGTAACAACCCTAACTGCCATGGAACTTGCTTTATAGACCAGGCTGGCCTCAAACTCACAGAGATCCACCTGCCTCTGCCGTCCCAAGTCTGGGATTAAAGGTGTGCACCACCACGCCTGGCTTAACTTACTTTACTCATAAAGTATCATAACTTCATAAACCTAAATCAGTATTAACAATCAAGAAAGATTAGCAGATACATTAGAATTGGGATTATTTCTGTATTCTGTGATTACAAATCACAGCTGTCATAATTTACCTGAATTATGAAATCATTGCTTGTTTTAATTTGATAATGTATTTTACATTCAGAAGCACCTTTAGGTTTGTGAGCAAAAGTATTCTTCATAACACTTTCATATGCTGACTTTTTAAGCAAAGCAGATATTCCTGCCTAAGCTTAAATAATAATAGCCTTTGTTATAATTGTCCAATTAGCTATTATTTCAGCTTTGTGTAATATGTGTCATTTGAAATACTATCCCAGATCTACAGCTGAGTGCCCCGAATGTACCCAGTCTCACCTGAAATGATAGCTTAGACTTAAGCATTTTTTACAGTCTGTCTTTACTCTGTTTTCGTTTGTTCTGAGAGAAATTTATTGAATTTGCTATTTCAAATTTTACTTAACCTTGCTTAACTCTATGTTATTAAATAAGAACTGAAACTCGAAGAGGGCCTGTGTCTTCTGTAGCCTCCCCACCCTGAACATGCCTCTTTCATCTAATGCACCTGTCTCACCTAAGCAAGGAGCTGTAAAGCTGAAACTGACCATCTGCCCCGAGTTCACATTTCATAGCTCAGCTCACCAGATGAGGTAGTCAGTGAGTATGGCAGTACCCTGCAAGCTCAGCATAGTGTCTGAGAGTCTGTATATTCCTTAGTTAGGGATCATTCAGGGAGGATCTGCAGCCATGACACAGGCTGACTGGGGCTTCTGCAAAAGCTCCCAGGGAGAGGAAGTTGAGTTTGTGACCTATTTGATGGTGCATATGTAGGAAGTTAGAATTACAGGAGGTTTGGGTATCACAGCTACAGACATATCCGAAGTACATGTCTTGTGTGCTGCTGAGAAACCACATTCATGACCAGCAGAGACACTTATTCCCATCCAGAAAACAGAGGGTCATTCTGAGCCCTCAGAACACTTAGGCTACCTTAGTGATTAAACTCAAGGAATGGGCAAGTTCGCCTCAGCCATACTCCTATGGCATACCATCCCTTTATCTCTGAGGGTACAGGGCTCCTCCCTTCTAGCACCTTAAGCCTAGCAAATGTCTCCATGGAGGCCTATGGTGCCATTTGTGTGGTTCTTCTGAGATTATGGACTAAATTATCCAGTGCCAACTATGGAATCCCAAGACCTCATGCACACACGCATTGCTAGACAAGCGCTCTCACTGAGCTGTATCCCCAGCCCTAAAATGATGTTTCTTACAAGTGGGTTTTTTTTCAAGCAGTTGCTAATTTTCTTTTAAGTGTTTTTAATGTCATGAGGAAATATTTTGACCTTTAACCCACTCACAGTACTACAGATCTCCCAGCAGAAAATACCTCTCAAAGGTTGCTGTGAGTGGCCTGGAAAGATGGCTCAGTGGTTAAGAGCACTTGCTTGCCATTCCAGAGGATCCTCAATCAGTTCCCAGCACCCATGTTCAGTGGCTCACAACAGCCTGTAATTCTAGCTCCAGGCAGGGTCCAGTGCCCTCTTCTGACCTCCTTAGGCATACACACACACACACACACAATTTTTTTTAATAATAAATTGTTTTTAAAGGATTACTGTGAAATCAATCGGGAAGCTGTGTTTAACTTGGATCTTTTCAGAGTTCACTGTGTGTTAGTGCTGCCAGGGTCATGTTTCAGACAGATATCCTTCTCCCCAAAAGTACTCCATGATATTTAACTGAATATTCTTGAGATTTTTATGTTGTTAATTCAATAATACTATTAAATACCTGAATTACAGACGTGTAATCAGCCTGACATCAGAATGCTGAAAAAATTAAAGTGTCCATAAATAACTCAATTTGGAAAAAAATGTTAAAAAGAAATTTAAATCTGAAGTGCCTAAGAGTACACCTTGAGATGCTAGGCATCATACCATTTCCTTGTTCTTTGCTTGTCCTGAAGTCAGGTGGCACACATTCACAAGTAGAGGCATACCTGAAGGACTACAAAGGAGAGACACTGAACAGCTGCTTCACTTTCCTTCAAAATGAGCACCCAGACTGAACACATCAGTTCTTTGATCCCAAGACTCTGGAGCTTGACTCCATCAATGAGACAGTATAGGGGATGGCAGCAGGCGAGGGCGTGCTTCAGCTCATATGCACAGCTCTGGGCTGGCGAGTGGCATAAGTTGGAGCTCCTTAGCCTCAGCTTTTCTCTGCACCATACTGCCTTGTTGAAATTTGCAGGAAGACTGCAACCAAACCAAGAATGCTGTTTCTCAGTATACCCTTGAACTACCAGTGCTCAGTAGATGGCTGCAGTTTTGCCTCCCAGGGGACACTAGACAGTTTTCTGGAGACATTTTTAGTCGTCACAGCTGGAGGGATGCTCCTGACATCTAGCAAGAGGAGCCCCTGGGTACTACTGTTGGATATCCTACACAGTACCTACCACAGGAGTATACCTGACCTCACACACTCACCATGCTGAGATTAAGGTTAAGGAACCTGCTGTCCTAAATGACACCAATGCCTCAAACGAAGAAGTGACTTGTGTTTACTTACTAATGACTAGTTTGTTTGTCTCACCACAGGAGAGTTTTTATATAAAATATCTACTTTGCATGAGCTTTCCTCTTTTTTTTTCTTAAAGATCCTCTCAGTTTACATAAAATCCACTCAGATTCATAAGTAGTGAATAGTAACAGACGGCTGACTACGTGACTCAGCAGTGTGGGTCCTTGCTCACCACCAAGCCATGTTTAGTCTCAGAAAATGCACATGGTGAAAAGAGACAAGACCCCTGCCAGTTGTCCTCAGCCCTCCACATGTGTGCCATAACAGGCTCACTTTCACTCTCATGTATCATACAGATACACAGAATATGTAAATGTAATTTTTTACATTTAAAAATGCCCCCCACACACAAATAGACATTTTTAATAAAATGACAATTTTTTTTGTTGTTTTCTTGTTTGTTTTTTAATGCTTCCTTTCAGCTTCAAGAGCGAAAAAGCCATCTCAGTTTTCTGGGAAAATAACTGTTAAAGCAAAGGAAAAGAGTTACTCTAAACTCGAAATACCCTACCAAGCAGAAGTTCTAGATGGGTGAGTTTCTCCTTCAAAAGAGCTTTTAACTTTCTAACTTTTTGCTGATAAATAGTTCATCTAACCTAATGGGATTATTATAAAAAGAACAACCACAACTGTAAAGGAAATCCTTCTGTATCTTGTTTATTTCTGATTTTCTAAGATGAAAAGAGAAAATAGAACAATATTATTTGTGTTAGAGGATGTAACGATTCATCAATGAATCTGTGTTTTTAAGTATTTAAATAATTTGAACCATTTTCCTTATGTTCTTTTTGTAACATGTCAGACTGTTTCGTGTCGTTCCTCTATTACTTGAGGCAAATGTTTGTTTTTGTCTATAAACTCATTCCCTTGATTGACCCTTGCTTTATAAATGGCCTCTGAGATGTAACTTTCTCATTGTACTATAAGCAGTATTATATTAACACACAACCTGATAGGCCCTCACCGTAACCACCATAGCTGTCCTGTTGATGCATTCTTGATTCCAGAAGTTTGATTTTGTATCATGCAAAGGGAACCATCTTTCCATTACATTTCAGTATTTCATAAGCTAAATTTTAATTCACGTGATCAATCATAGTTTCATAAAGATAAATACTAATTCTGTTCTCTGGTTCTTAATGCTAAATTTATACTACTAATAACGAAAGAGCTTGGAACTTAAATTAGCATATGAAAATAAGGAGGATTTATCTTGTTTTGTTTTTTTCCAATAGTTATTTGGGTTTTGATCACGCCGCAACGCTGTTTCACATCCAGGACAGTCCTGCTGACCCAGTGGAGAGGCCAATTTACCTGACTAACACTTTCAGTTTTGCGATCCTCATTCATGATGTGTTGTTACCAGAAGAAGCCAGAACAATGTTTCAGGTATGTGTGAGCCCTCTTGCTTCCATTCTGCTGCTATCCACTAGATGGTACTAACTTTTGCTTTTTCTCTTCTTCTTTCCCCAGGTTTACAACTTCAGCAAACCAGTTTTAATTCTTCCTAATGAGTCAGGATACATTTTTACCTTGGTTTTTATGCCATCCACATCATCCATGCACATAGACAACAACATTTTACTTGTTACCAATGCCTCTAAGTTTCATTTACCTGTGCGGGTATACACAGGCTTTTTAGATGTAAGTATGTTGTCAAGGTCCCTTCTCTGTACTTCTGGATATTGCCAGGGTTTGGGATGCACTCTTGTGTTTACATGTTGATCTGAATCCTTCCCAATCAGTGCTTGCAGGATACAATAGTGTACCACCCCCATCTACAAAGGACTCCTTCCAGGATCCCCAGAGAATTCCAAAACTAGAGGTTGTTATTCTTCAGTGTCCAATGGGAATTGGTCTTAGAATCCACTACAGATGCCCAAACCATGAATATTCCAGTCCCTTATAGAAAATGGTGTAATATTTGTAGGCAAGCAGTGAAGTCCATGGATATGGAACCCACTGGTAGAAGGCTAACTGTCCACTCTGTGTTTTCCTCTAATGCATACAACTAAGTTTAATTTATAAATGAGAGTAAGTAGTAGTAAAATGGAACACTTAAGATAATATGTGATACAGTGCTGTAATTAAACTATTACTTTTACCTTTGCCTTAAGGAAAGTACTTTATGGCTTTTCTTTGGCACATGTGAATCCCTGGAATCACTGCCCTTGCTCCTTATAAAGCAAATTAAGGGTTGCTTGAACACTGGCACTGTGCTGCGACCACAGTAGTCCTTCTGAAACCCATATGATGAATGAGTGGGTAGCATATACAACATGGATACAGAGGAGAAAGGGATGGTTCACATCCCCCCAAAAGACAACACAAGGCTTTATTTACTACTCAGAGTAACATGCAATTGCAAACTTAGGAATTACTTCTGGAATTTTTCCCATATTATAGTTGACTTCTTTAATTTCAGTCTCTACCTAGAACTTTTATACATTGTTTTCTCTTGGTTTACTTTTAAATTGTAATGGCAGAAACTCTAAAACAAAGATAAATGGAAGGATAATGTGGCAGGGGCAATATTAGGAAGTAAAGTGGTATCCTTGATTGGTTAAAGTTGGACAAAGTTGTTATACCAGGACAAAGCAAAGAACCAGATAGGGCAGAATGGTAAAGATGTATATTTGGGCAAATATGATAAATATAACACAGAAGTAAGGTGTAGAGGTCTTCACAGTGCAGAAGACAACAGACCAGCAGGAAAATTCCAAAGCTGTGGTGAATATGGCCAATGAAAGAAATTTGGATAAGTAATAAGACAGTCGAGAAAGAAAAGGGTGGGGCATGCACAGTGCCTTCCAGAACTTAACATCAGCTAGACTTGTAGAGCTTGTGGCTTAGGATTACCCCATCCAGTCAGATGACTTATTTGTAAAATCATTCAGTGCCTTCTGAGACCACCTCAGTTTCTGCCTAACTGCCAAAGACTCCCTAGCCTCTGTTTTTCAGGGAAGTAGCTGCTCAATAAATGGCTCTTTCCATCTCTGATTCCTCTGTTCAAAATTCTTACTCTATAATGTATCTGTATACATTGACATAAGATACAGAAACTGTAGTGTCTCCTAGTGATTACACACATGCGATTTGGTGTTTAATACAGTCCTTTTTTCTCTCTCCAGTACTTTGTATTGCCCCCCAAAATAGAAGAACGCTTCATAGATTTTGGAGTACTGAGTGCCACAGAAGCGAGTAATATATTATTTGCAATTATAAACAGCAATCCAATTGAGGTAAAGAAATTATTTTTATTCTTGATCACACTGAGGATTTCATATTTGTGTTGCAAGACCACTTTTGTGTTTTCTCTTTGAAGCTGGCTATAAAAAGTTGGCATATCATAGGAGATGGCTTATCAATAGAACTTGTAGCTACAGAGAAAGGCAACAGAACTACTGTGATCGCAAGCCTTCCAGAGTTGGAGAGGTCCTCTTTGCCTGACCAGTCCCCAGTGAGTGAACTTGTTTACTGTTTCTTTGGGTTAGAATGGGTGTTTAAAGCCACGAGTAAAAGAGTACTGCTGTGTGCACCACACAGTTAGTATTTTGATGTGCTTCCTAATGACATTGACTGGTAGACATTGGAAAGGCCTCATGGAGATCATCTACTCCCCTACTTTCCTTTCATGATGAGGGCACTGAAGCCCAAAGACATTACGCCTATCTTATCATGAGTTACAGAGCAAGTGAAATTGGAATGATTTATATCATACTATCATGAAAGGAGACAGTGTCTTCAGTGAGTCAGTATTCTAAGCTCCAGTGTGACCTGAGCCACACAGGTCTGTGTGGGTATATCTTAGAGTGCTCTTTCCCAATTCAGTAGGAGACTTGATTCTGCATCACTAGTGAACGATGCCATTTTTACTGCTTCAGGTAACATTAGCTTCAGGACACTTTGCAGTGTTCAGAGTCAAGCTTACTGCTAAGAAACTAGAAGGGATTCACGATGGAGCCATACAGATCACAACAGACT
The DNA here is from genome assembly GCA_001685075.1 of Bramus lutescens. NCBI lineage: Eukaryota > Metazoa > Chordata > Mammalia > Rodentia > Cricetidae > Bramus > Bramus lutescens. Next base: position 26,187 of record LOEQ01001439.1, read on the forward strand.
ATGAGGTAAGCACATTACTGGGGATTCATGTGAGTGGATTTTTCTGAAACTTTTTGCTGTTATTGATTGTGCACATTTATAGAGCTTTTTGGTTTTGTAGAAGCAAAGAACTACATCTGCCTAAAGTTAATGTACCAGTTTCATGCCTTTAAAACTGGCCTTTTAACCATTCAGAAGACTGGTCATTACCTCCCAGTTTTCTGCTAAAACTCATACTTTTTAAGTAAAACACAGTTTCAGAAAAACACCTTTAGTACATTTAGAATTACCCTGCTAAAAACTTGCCTACAGACGGTTGCCACATAACAACTGACTGGATTTCCTGAGCTGCATGTTTGACACTACATTCATTAGTATATATTTTGCAATATGTTAATGTTTGTGTCCTGATGGACATTCTTTAAATGACTATGATTGAGCTCTTCCAGTGTTCAGTAAGAGCCTGAATATATGTATTTCTGACAGATCTGATTTTTTTTTATTTTATACTTTGGATTTTTGATAAAGGGATTGGAACTTACCGTGTAGCCTAAAGCGGCTTTAAACTAGCAGACGTCTTACTTCAGCTTCTCAAGGGCTGGGGTTGCAGGGGTAGGATTGCTTGCCTACCTCAGTTAAATATTTAAAAATAATTTAAACTTAACATTTAAAAGATCTTTGAATAGTTAAGTACTGAGTACTGCTGAATTCAACAAGTTGGTATCTTTTTGTCCTCCTGTTGTTTTCAGCACATACAAATCCAACGACAAAATAAACAGAATTGACTATTCAGTAATAAATGACTAGAGTATATCAAATTACCTCCAAAAATGAGGAATTCATATTTAGTGTTCATATAGAAGTGCCTTTCAGACTTGAGGCAAGTTTTTGTTAAGTGGATGAAAATAAAAATTAAACACAAGGGGCTGGAAAGATGTCTCAGCAGTTAATAGCACTGACTGCTCTTCTAGAGGACTCAGGTTCAGTTCCCAGCACCTACAAGGTGGCTCTTAACGATCTGTAGCTACAGATCCAGGGAATCCAATGCCCTCTTCTGGTCTCTGCAGGACCAGGCATGTGTGTGGTAGGTATGCAGGCAAAATATCTATATACATAAAAGTTAATTACAAAAAATAAAATTTTAAAAGTTAAACACAGATATTCTCTCATGCACTGCACTCAGCTCATGTGTAGTACTAATTAGGAGTAAACTGAAGTCTAACTCCAGAGAGTTCAACTTGTCTTTAAAACTTTGGTTGAAATCAATTTCTGTCTACCAAAAAAATACTGAGTTATTTAGCCATAGAAATCCTGGATTTTTATAGATGTTGTTTTAGGAGTACAGCTTTCCTCTTTAATCTGTAAGAGGACTTGCATTTTGAAAAATTTGTCTTTATTTTCCTATGACTTGGTCTTAACTGTTCTTAGTAGGTAAATGAGTAGTCACTGGAAATGCTATTGTTTTCATTTTATAGAGAACCTTGGGCAGACTAAAAAGCTTCCAGGGTGGTTATTGCTTGTATATAACACAAAATAAACTTTGTTTCTAGCCCTGAAACAATGAAGTAATCGCCAGTACCAAATATCCCAGACTTTCCCCTGACTTCATGGTAGTCTGCCTCTTCACTCCACAGATCCTGACCATTCCTGTGAAAGCTGTGATTGCAGTAGGCTCGCTGACCTGCTTCCCAAAACACATGGTCCTTCCCCCTTCTTTCCCAGTAAGACAATTTTACTTCTTCTTGCTAAGTGTTCTCCATTGCCTGTATCTATGCTTATGCTCAGACGGGAAAGTCATTTACTGTTTTCATCATTTATTGTAAGGTAAAGCATTGCGCCAGGTTCTTCAGAAGATATAAAGTGGGATAAGAAATAGACCCCTCCCTCAAAAAGACTTTGTATGAAGAATAGGAACTGGAGCATTGCTTTATGTAAAGCAGAGAGAAGAGGTTACTCTAGGAAGAATAAAATAAAGGGACTTAGAGAAAAAGCACCCTGCAGCCTAACTTAGAACTTTTTGTGGCAGAGATAGAAAAGCGTGGTCAAGGACATCCAAGGCTAGGGAAGAACATCACCAGAGGCAAGAAGGTAAAGTCAGGAGTGGTCCAGGTGGTGCTGAGTGATCTGCTGGGCCAGAAGGGAAGGAAGCTTTAAGAGGAAGTAGAACCGTATGTTGGAGTGGATACCTGAAAAAAATGTAAATTCATGGGAATCTAAAATTTTTGAGCAGAGAGTTAACATCGTCAGTGCTGGGCTTTAAAGATTGGCTCTGTATCAGAAGGAAATGCAGGCCACTTGTGGAAGGGAATAACAGCACAAGGTGGAGTAGGGCCCACAGGAAAAGGGCCATGGGGAGAGTTGAGCACCCAGGTCTCTGATGGAGGCAGACAGAGGGAGAGGGAGAGAGAGAGAACTTTCGAAATTGGAAAGATGGTTCTTCTGTTAAGAACGCTTGCTGCAGAACCTGGTTCAGTTCTCAGCACCTACATGGTAGCTCACAACTGTCTTAAGTTCCAGTTCCAGGGAATTCAGTGCCCCCTCCAGTCCTCTGTGAGAACTAGGCACACATGTGGTGCCTATCAGTACATGCAGGAAAACACTTAAACATATAAAATAAAAATAAGCACTCTTTCTACAGAAGTTAGTTAATGTCAAAATGTTTTTCTATCATCTGAAACACTGTTAGAATTAATAACTATTTTAGCTTGATAAGAAATTGCTTAGGCAGGTATGAACAGACACTTTAAAAATCATCTCCAGAAAATTTTGTGGTATTGTGCTTCTTTATGCTTAAAAAAAAAAAAGAATCCACGTAGGTTTTATTCAATAGGAAGAATTTCTTCTTTGATTTCAAACAAAACACAACAGTTGGATGTTTCCATAAAAAGATAAATTAATAACTACATATTCACATAAATAAACATATACAATGAAATGTGTGGGATTTTACATATAAAACCTGGATATAGGCAGCATAACTATAAAATCTCTTTCTTGATGGAATTGGTAACTTTTTAGGGGGTTTTGGACCTCCCCTCTTCCCCAACAGGGTTTCTCTGTAGCTTTGAAGCCTGTCCTGGAACTTGCTCTGTGGACCAGGCTGCCCTCAAACATACAGATCCACCTCCCTCTGCCTCCCACTGGGATTAAAGGTGTGCACTGTCATGCCTTTTTTTTTTTTTTTTGAGTACTGTTAAGATATTTAAAGTTGAACTAGTGAAATGGCTCAGCAGATAAAGGTGTTTGTTGCGAAGCCTCATGACCTGTGTTCTCCAGGACTCACATGGAGGAAGGAAAGAACCAACTCCTGGAAGTTGGTTTTTGAGCTTTCATGTGGATTCAATGGTGGATACACGTTCTGTGGCACATAAGCCCACCACCATATACATACAAGTAAATCATGTAATTTTTTAATTTTAAAGAATTAAAAAAGAAAGTTTGTATATGGGTCTTCAAGTAATGGAAATACAATAATTTGAATACTTCTTGACTACTGTAGGCAATAGTTTCATGTGTGGTTCTAGAATACTTGCAACAGTTCTTTAATCGTGCAGTGACTCATACCTCACAGGCAGATCTCTCTCGATGTGGTTCTGAAAGATATGGGATATAGGACGTCTTTTATACCTAGTGGCAGGACCTTAATAGATGATGTGTGCATGGGGAACAAAGTGGTAGAGAGAAGGCAAAGATATTACGCATGGATCAACTACTCCTTGAGTGCTCTGATGAGGTCAGCAAATTGAGACAGCTGAGTGTAGGAGTAGATAACTGTGCCTTAGAGTTTGAGTGTTGAGGAAGAGTCAGGATGCATTGGGCAAATGTAGAAATGTGTCTTCCTAGGATAGAGGGTTAGGGGCAGGAGATATGAGTACTGTACTTAACAAAGCCTAAATTCAAGATTGTACCCTTTCAATATAATATTTTAATTAATAAGTTCAACATATTTAAGTTTGGGCTATAATTAAACCCCCATCTTCCTGTCATTGCACTTCGTCTGACTATATATTAAATCCATGCCTTTATTATTAATCCATGAAACCCTTATTCTCCCTCAGCCACCTTTTACCCTCTAAGTCCTGAAGGGACCTAGAGCTATTAGAGGGAAACCATACATTAGAAAACATTTCTAATAACTCAGGGTTGGATATTTGAGTAGAGTTGCAAAATGAACTTTTTTTCTCTTTTGATCTCCATGCGGCCAAAGAGCTGATGCTGGGGAAAAGTTCTGACAGGTATAGGAACCTAGATGACTGCCAAGAAGGCACAGCTGCTGCCTGTCTGACTTTCTTCCCTCCCAGCCACATGTCCACCCTAAGGGTCTTACTAGGGTATTTATTTTCACTAGGCTGCAAATAAGGACACTATTCTCTTCTGTGTTTTTAGTACCAAATACTAGAAATGCGGGTTTCTTGTTTTAGAAAACTTTTTTAAGTGGATAGAAATAATTCTGTATTCAACCAAAAGAAAGTATAAGCTTATAATATGCTTCTTGAGGGTGAGTTGAATCTTTTTTAAATTCATAATTTACTAATTTGATATCCTGTAGAAAAACAAAGCACCTGGTAAGAATGGTTGGCTACTGATTTGTGAGGCTAGAAGGATGGCTCAGCAGTTAAGAGGACTTACGGCTCTTGTCAAGGGGATGGTTCAGCTCCCAGCACCCACATGGAGCTCACTGCCATCTGTAACTCCAGGTCCTGTTCAATGTAGTGCACTTTACACAGGTGCAGCCAGTCATACACATAAAATAAAAGTAAATTGATTGTCTTTGGTTTTTCGAGACAGGGTTTCTCTATAGCTTTGGAGCCTGTCCTGGAACTANTAGCTCTTGTAGACCAGGCTGGCCTTGAACTCACAGAGGTCTGCCTGCCTCTGTGTCCTGAGTGCTGGGATTAAAGGCGTGCACTACTACTACCACCCAGCCTTGTTTTCGTAAGATTCTTAATGGTGTATATTTTTACTAATTTTCTGAGACAAGGACTGTGTAACTCAGTCCTCTGATTTTAATCATCTAAGTATTGAAATCACAGGCATGCCAGTTGGTAGCCTGTATTTTTAAAAAAGATCTAATTTTCTCTTTTGTAAAAAAAATTACATTGCTTTTTATAAAGAAGACTTTTTTTAAAAAAAAAGAGTGTTTTATTCTTATTTGATTAGAATTCAATTATTTCAGTGCAGCCTATCTTTGATATAAACAGACTTTGCCTTACAAACCAAAAATGACCTCTTTGTTTGAAGCTCCCTTCTGTGTCTTCTTGGTGTACTTGGTGCATCAACACGAAACCAAATTTTCCCTTAATTCATACGGTACTTCTGTAATATGCCACAGCAGCAACAACAGAAAGGTTGTCCTATGATTTCTGTTCTTTTTGGTGCTTTTCTTCTGAATGAGGGGGTAGATTTTTGGGTCTTTTACAGATTTAAATATTATCAGCTGATGAATATTCTGAATGTGTCTTAGCTGCAGATTTGGTCATTTACAACTGAATTTGTTTGTTTTTCTTCCTTCAGGGGAAAATAGTTCATCAGAGCTTGAATATTATGAATTCCTTCTCACAGAAGGTGAAGATACAGCACATACGGTCTTTGTCAGAAGATGTACGGTTCTACTACAAACGATTACGGGGCAATAGAGAAGACTTGGAGCCAGGGAAAAAGTCAAAGGTTGGTTAGGTTTGAGAAGTCCCAGCTGTCAGTCCTTTGTGACTGTGATTATCTGTGGATTCAGGATTCACGGTTATCCTGTGCTTCTTTGTAGATTGCAAACATTTATTTTGATCCTGGGCTACAGTGTGGGGATCACTGCTATATTGGCTTGCCCTTTCTATCCAAATGTAAGTCTTCTTGTTCCCTCCATCTCTTCTCTCTCTCCATCAAAAAGTAATGCTGAGTACTGTAGAACTCACTGGAAAGGGTTTTGGCAAGTGGGTTAGGCTGAGTCCATGCTGACGTGTGCTTCCTCTTTTAGCTGAACCCAAAGTACAGCCCGGGGTCGCCATGCAGGAAGACTCGTGGGATGCCGACTGGGATGTACATCAGAGCTTATTCAAAGCTTGGATGGGAATAAAGGAGAATGCAGGTCATAGGTACGCGCCTCTGCTTCAGTGAAGTGTTTATCAGTGAAGCACGTGGGACATCTCTGTTGTTACCACTTTCGAAATGTCACTGTATTTTCATATTGGTTATTTTACTCTACAGTAAGATAATGGGCCTAGTTCAGAATGTTGTCACATTGATATTGTCAACATATGTTGCTAAGGAATACATATGCTCCTATTTCCTCTTTTCTCCAGTGCATAAAGTCTGTCCTTAAAATCAAAGAAATGTGAAATTGCCCTTATATGTCATGACTGCCATGTTCATCTTAGACATAGTGTTTTGCATGAGAAAAAGATTTGTCTGCTACTGGCCTGCCCAAAAGGCAAATTGGGCTCTCTCCCTACAAGAGACCAAATTTATTAGCTCCTTCAAGTGCTAGTCTGTTACCAGAGGCATAAAGGGCCCCTTCAGGTGGCTCTTCATGGCATCATTGACAGGTAGAAAATATGCTACTGGAAACCAGTGTTGCACCTGGATTCAAATGCTTAGCTGTAGCTGTGGTATTATAAAAGCCTGACCCTTTCGTACTCGTTGGAAAAAAAAAATTTCTGGAATCAGGAACATTGACAAGTAGACCTGATAGATTTGTCAAAATTAAAATTGTCTACCATAAGAATATTTTGAAATTCTTAAACCATTAACTACTTTTCAATTAACTTTTTAGTTAGCACACAAAGAATGGATATCACTGTGACATTTTTGTGCATATATGATTAGACTTTACTCTTACTACCTCTACCCCTTTGCTGGTTCCCTTTGTTCCCCTTAGAGGGACCCCTGCTTCTGCTCTTATAACACATTTTCCATTACCTCCTTTTGATACCACTCTTCCCTTCCTTGAGACCTTTCCTTCTCCTGGTTCCCTTTCTACTCTTGGCTGTTTTAAATAATGCAGGGATAAATATGGCTTTCTGCAAGTATCTCTACAGTATGCTGACTTAGCAGCCTTAGGGAATGGCCCTTGGTTAGTGGAGATATGAAAGTTCTGTTAGTTTTCAAGGACCCTCCATACTGTGTCCATAATGGCTAGGAAAATTTACATCCCAACCTGCAGCCCAAATCCAAGTTCACCAGCCCATCCTCACCAGTGTTTGTTGTTGGCAGGTGGTTGGTTAGTCTGGGGTGTGTGTGTGTGTGTTTCAATGATAGCTACTCCTCTGAATCTCCAAGCAGTTAATTTGCATTTCCCTGAAGACTAAAGATATTGAACACTTTTTTAGATGTTTCTGGACATTTGTATTTTTTCCCTTGAGAACTGTCTGCTCAGCTCATGAGTCCATCTGTCTAATGGTTCAAACTATTAACTATTGAAACTGAGAGTTTCTGTATTGTAAAAAGTTTCTTTAAAGAGCCGGGAGGCCTTTAATCCCAGTACTCAGGAGGCAGAGGCAGGCAGATCCCTGTGAGTTCAAGGCCAGCCTGGTTCCAGAAGAGCTAGTTCCAGGGCAGGCTCCAAAGCAACACAGAGAAACCCTGTCTCAAAAAAACAAAACAAAAAAATAAGTTTCCTTAAAGAAAGTTTTTTGTTTTATTAAACATGGTTTCACTGAGTACACAAAGACTTGTAGTGAACTTGCGAAGAGCTCAGTGATTCAAAGTCTCCTTTGTTGCCTGTGTCTCCACAGTGGACCTTGTAGAGTACAGACAGTCTCCAAGTGCTAATGTCCAGGTGTGAATGGGTGACTCAGTAGTGCTGCCCTCGGTTCAGCCCCCAGGGAGCCTCTCACCACCACGTCTTCCTCCCAGTGTGCACCCAGCCAAGGCCCTGGGCTCCCATCTGCCCTCTGCCTCCCCAGCCTGCTTGTGCAATGAATAAAGCATTTTTCATGCACCTACATTTGTGTTACCTTGTTGATATGCATGTTTCAAGATATTTCTATTTCTTGTGTTATAATGCCTATATGTATGTGCTTACCAATACCCCAGGATCATAATTTAGAAGTACAGGGTTTGAGTATGCTTTAGTGGTTAGTCCCAGGTACCTTAGCCCCATTACAAATACATTCTGAGTCCTGAACTCGACTCTAAACAGTCACTAGTAGGGACTATTGAAATGAGGTCCTGAGTATGACTGAAAACTCTCTGTACTTGGTTTATTACCTCATGTGGCATCCTCATCATGTGCTGCTCTTACCTTGGTTTTACATAGAGAGGGAACGTTAGTATGTCAGGCAGCACCACTTGTCATTAGTTCTCTTGGAAATCTCCTAGCACCTTGCTACATCCTTCCCATATATGCCATGGAAGAATATTACAACCCTTGAATAATAGATGTATCTGTCCTAAATCCTATATAGTTCACCTTTCCTTATTAAATTTGTACTTTTTAATTTTTAAGGACTGGGCTGCTGATGTAGTTTAGTGGTAGAGTGCTTGCCTAGCACACAGAAGGTGCTTGGTCCTATTCTCAGTACCACCAAGGAAAAAATTTTCTTTGAAGACATACATGTATTTCACTAATGCTACTGGAACTAAGACTTGTCAACCTTAACAAACTCAGTATAGAACTGTAGCAGGAATTGTTATGTTGGCAGCCCTTTGTGCCAAAATAGAGGCATATACATCATTGAAAGCATAATAAAGTTGCATGCCCAGTCATAGAGGGGGCATCTATATCACCTCTTCTAAGATTCTGGGATTATCACCAAGAAGGAGAATGAGCATATGGGCCAGGGGAAATGGAGGCCAGTGGTGGAACCCTGACTTCTGGGCGTGACAGAGCTCTTGCACGCTTGAACTCTTGGGCAGCTGTCATCTCCTGTACAGGATCTCACCTGACCAGGCCTTTCAGCACTCTACTGTGGAATGGATTGGAGCTCCATGAGGATTTAGGCAGATAATAGTTGATGTGAGAGGGAAAGACATGTTTCCCAGTAGTGTTAGCTGCTGGTAAGGTAACAAACTCCCACTCCATGTTCCTATAAACTACCCTAATGAAATTCATTGCGTCACCCCCTCAAAAGAAAGAAAGAAAATAGGGGGCAAGGAAGGGCAATGAACGAAAGAAATGTATCATGTATATGTAAAAAAGTAAAACTAATCTCTGTGTAATACTAACATTTTAAAGTTAAAAAAATCTTTTAGAAATAGGATGAGTAAACTTTTCTTCAGAACCGGAAAAAAAAATCTTTCTCAAGTACAATTTCTTATGAATTTCTTGCGTTCAGAAAACTCAAGTGTTTTGCTTTTGTACACTGACTTAAAAATTGTTTTTCTAGGTTGAATGCTCTGTTTGAAGTAAATACAGACCTTCAAAAAAATATAGTATCAAAAATCACTGCCGAGCTCTCGTGGCCTTCCATCCTCAGCTCTCCCCGGCACGTGAAGTTCCCACTCACTAATACTAACTGCTCCTCAGTAAGTACTCAGATGGTGCGCACGTTCAGACATAGCTGAGGTTGTAGGAATCTCCACTAATGTATCTTGACTTTGCTTTAAGGAAGAAGAGATTACCTTGGAGAATCCTGCAGACGTCCCTGTCTACGTCCAGTTCATCCCTCTGGCTTTGTATTCCAACCCTTCCATTTTTGTAGATAAGTTAGTCTCAAGGTAAGCGAGGCTTGCTTTAGACAGCCGAAGTGTCGACTGTAGCTGAAGTTCCCAGAAGTTTCCTAGGGTTGGGTTGATACTAAACTGAGCATAAGAAATGCTTCAACAGAATGTAAGATGGAGCTACCATTTAAGATTTTAAAGAGACAATAGACAAAGCAACTCCAGTATTTCCTTTTTAAAAAGTGAACAAGATATTAATAACTGATAGCCTTTAACAGTCTAAATGCTATTAATGTGATATAATGCTACTCCCAAAACCTGCCACAAGGTAAATTTGCAAATAAAGCTTAAGCCTGATAATCCTCTACAATTTCTAGTAGTGATGTTTATAAAGATGAACATGCATTTTTTATTTTAGGTTTAACTTGAGTAAGGTGGCCAAGCTAGATATGAGGACACTTGAATTCCAAGTCTGCAGAAACAGTGTAAGTACAAGCTCCATAACATTACTCTCTGCTAGGACCAGGGCCAATTGGAAGGGTACCTACAGGCTGCTGTTAAGCCTGGCTGAAATTCTGAGACCATGCATGAAGTGTGCTAATGTGACATTTTATTTTCATTAAACTTTAAAAGATTTAGTTGAATCATTTAAACTTTTTTCCTGTGTGCTTCCTAATAAAATTGTAAAAACCCGTGAATTTGAGACCAGTAGGTGGCTGTGTTCATACCTGGCACAGCTGTGTGTGTTTACATCAGTAGATAATACTGACTTTAAAAATGTGTAAGTAAGTTGATTTGTTCTTGGAATGAAGGTGTCCCCTGTTATTCAGGTAAGTGACCACTAGCCACTCATAATTACATCAGACCTTGATGTGGAGGACACATGTCAGCTAGGAGGGTAGCACTGGGAGTCAAATGCCTGCAGGCTGTCTGAGCTCCTGTACCTCACTGCCCTTCTGCCCAGGGCCAGATTCAAGCCTTCTTCAGATCCAGGGCATTTGTCCTTCCTGTTGGACCACATAGTGCGGTGTAGGAAGTGCTCCCCAGCCCTGTCCAACCAGGTGCCTTGAAGTTATTCCACTCTTTGCCATAATTCCAGTCAGAAGGCCTAGAACACAAGATGGCAGTTTAGATAGTCCTAAATTCCAGTGTCTTTCTCTTGAAATCTTACCTTGCTTCTCCCATGCATAAAATGCCATTGTAGCAAGCAGTGTACTGAAAGTCAGTGAAAATACTCATTAACTAGAAATTGGTTTTCTTCTGCCTTTATTAGTAAATGACACAAAATAAGTGAATGAGCTGACACTTAGTTTTTAAATTTTGACCTCATACAACAGTATTTTCGAGATATAATACACTGAACTAGACCTCGGGAAATTTCTAAAGAAGAAATTCTAAGGGTGAAAATATAATTGCCGCGTGACTCCTTTTAAACTGCTTCTCTTTCTGTCATGTACTAAAGAGACAGGAGTACATGTTGAAATTTAATAAATTATGTTTTTTATTGTTCAAAGACATTATTTTTTTCTTTACAAGTACAGACTGGAAACAGACAATGTAGTAATAAGGGGAGCGGGCCCTGCTTTTTGTCCAGCCCAGCTCCCGTACGGCTAGCTTATACCCCGAAATAACAACACACAAA
>LOEQ01001439.1:45284-56037 GCA_001685075.1 Bramus lutescens
TTCTATTTAGGAAGTGGTTCCCTGTGCCAATGCATTCAAGTGTATTTCCCACTTTCTCTTCTATAAGGTTCAGTGTAGCTGGCTTTATGTTGAGGTCTTTGATCCATTTTAGCCAGCTTTTCTTAATTTAATTATCCCATCTATCTTTTGCCTCTGGGCTTTTACCTTTCTCTATTTCTTTTCTTTCCTTCTTGCTTCATGTCTGACTGTGTGGCTGGATGGCATCCTCCTCATCTCCTTTTCTCATTCTTCAATCTCTCTTCCCACATTTCTCCTATTTATTCTCTCAGTCTAGCAACGCCACCTTTCTCCTGCCTTGCTATTGGTTGTTTAGCTCTTTATTAGACCAATCAGGTATTTTACACAGGCAAAGTAAAACAGCTTCACAGAGTTAAACAAATGCAACATAAAAAAATGCAACACATCTTTGCATCTTTAAACAAATATTCCACAAGATAAACAAATGTAACACATCTTAAAATTATATTCTACAATACCCCCTACCCTTTCAGTTTCAACACAATTCAAAAATCCAAAGTCATCTTATAGGGCTCAAAGCAGTCTCTTCACTGTGACCCCCATAAAATAAAAAAGCAAACCACATACTCCAACATACAATGGCATATAATATGCATTACCATTCCAAAAGGGAGGAAAGGGAGCATAGTGAGGAAATAGTGGACCAAAGCAAGACTGAAAACCAGCTGGGCAAGCTCTGTAGCTCAAAGGGCTTACATGGCTCCGCCCTTCCAGCTTTGCTGAAGATAGCTCACTTCTCTCTTGTGGTTTGCTTCCACTTCCTGTGTGCAGCTCTCTCTGGCAGGCATCCTCCCACTGTCATCGCAGTATCTTGGGGTCTCCAAACGCTGTCCAGGCCTTTTTACTCCTATATCCTCCTTGACACTAAAGCCAGAACCACCTGGTTGATGATGCCTGTTTGGGACCTGCCCTCTTCTTGAATTACATTTCCATGAACTTTGACTTGTTGTTGATTTGGGGATCAGAAAAGGTCTAAAGGACCTTTTCCTTTTCCTAAATCCCCAAAGACATCACTTCCTTTATTTCATTTTTCCATCAGGCCTTAAACTTATCTTTTTGAACATAGAACTTAGCTCCAACATTAAATTTACTGGTGCTCTTTTTTTCCTCAAGTTATACATTTTGGGGTTGGGGCGTGGGTATTTTGTTTTGTCTTGCCCTGTTTGCTCGTTTTCATTGTAGATCTGCATAAGAGTAGTCACTAGTAACCATGAGAAAGAGTCAATATTAGGCTGTCTGGAAATCTCTACCAGCAAAATTAGTCCCAAACTCTTCAGTTCAGCCTCAAGCAGATTCTTAAGGCAAGGGCTAAAAGCAACCACTTTCTGTGACAAAAAGTTTTAGCACCGCCAGGTGATGCACAGAGGTGATGCACAGAGGTGACATTCTGTCACCCCACACGTTCCAGAAGTGCCCGTGATTTTTTTCAAAGCTCTGTCACTTTCTGGCAGATATTTTCAGGCCAGTTTGCTAGATGGGCCGAGTCTACACATATTCCCCAAATTGTACCTGTAAGAGGAGTGTAGTCCAGTGCATATCGGCTGTGACTCAAAGTCAACTTTTTAAAACAAACTCCTCACAAAGCCAACCCCAATTTGGATAACTTTTAAGTCAAGAAGGGAAAAAAGTAGAGAAAGAAGAATCTAGCTTCTCTCCCAAACAAAACTTTACAAGTTTGGCTTTGGGTTTGAAGCTGTTTGGATCAAGCTTTGTTTTCACTCTGACTTTCCATCCCCAGGGAAAGGAAAATCTCTTCAGCAGCGCAAGGCTAAGCTTCCAAAGAAGCAAGAAGAGAAGGAGAAGCGGACAAAGGGAAAGTCCCAGGAGGATGAGCTAAAGGACACCCTGGCTGATGATGACAGCTCCTCCACTACCACAGAGACCTCCAATCCTGACACAGAACCGCTCCTCAGGGAGGTACGTGGGTGCTCAGTGTGGAGACCTCAGGCCACCGAGCTCATACAAACTAATTTCTCATGTACCCTGTCGCTCCTACTAAACTTGTGCCCTCAGTGTTTTCAGGCATGCCTACACCCTTCTCCCTGCAGAAGCCACCCTAGCTCTGGGATCTGATGAAGAGCCTTCCAAAATATTCCTTAGAAACTCAGACACTGCTGAAAAGTTATAGAGCAGCCAGGATAGTAGTCACACTATTGCGTGAGATCTGTCCCCGGCTTTACCATCACAGAGGGAAAGAACTGAACCCATTCAGTTGTAGTCTTGCTGGAAACAGGATTTCAGTAACAGCTCACCACCCAGGTAGGGGCAGCAGTGACTCCCAGAGGGAGTAGGGCCCAGATACCATTAGTGGTCACCTGGAACCAGAGCCCAGTCCAGGACACATCAGCACATGGAGAACATGTCCCATCCTTTGAGTCTGCAGCTGATGGGTGATTTAACATTCAAAATTATACTGCTGAACAACTAGCATGTCACAGCTGTGCACAGTCGAGCAGTGTGAGTTGTAAAGGCTGTGCAGAAAGATAGGCTCTGACCGTACTTTGGCATTTTCCATTTTCAATGAGTGTATTCAGATTTAAGGTGGTCTGTGCAGTACTTAATACTTAGGGGCCATAATCTGGCTTCTGGTTTCCATCTGTTGGCCCATCTGTGTCCACTGGGTGATTTAATGTTTTACATCAGGCGCACAAGTAACATCTCACATAGGTCCTCCTGTCCCCTCTGCATTTCCTTGCAGTTGGCCTTGTGCTCTGTCTACTTTCATATAATTTGTAATTTGTACTGGGCCATTGAACTTGGTTCCTGTGTTAGTGAATAATCAGAGAAACTGGGTACCTGCCACTAGCCTTGAGTGGAGTCCCAGCAGTGTCAATATTTGGAGAGCATTTTCATCCCAGGACTTTGCCTGCCTACCTTCCAGCCTCTTTTCCCATCACCCTCAATGTCTCTTCTCTGGCTAACTCAGCCACCACCATTCTCTCTGTATACCACTAGCATCATTCCCACCTCGCTTGTTCATGCCTTTTGTTCCACATCCTCTTTATCTTTTGCTTCCTCACTGACAAGACTCAGAGCTCACCCTTCCAAGTCCCATGCCTGGCTAGTCTTCCCTTAGATGGACTTTATTCCTACTGCCCAGCACTCTTGTGTAGAGGCCACAGGACTGTATTTCTTAATGACTGATCTCAGTGTGCAGGTTGTCCATATCATGCCATCCCTATTCTACCCATTCTTTGACTAAATGTGTATTGAACACCTAAGTGCCAGGTACTTGGGTAGCAATGCTGGACAGAAGGCCTTGCCTTTTTCTTAACAAGCTCTTGGGCTGGAGAGTGGTGTCTCCGCTCTCAAAGGATGGTGCACAACCTTCAAGAGAGCTCTTGTTCTATGCCCTACAACCAACCACAGATTCAGAAAGTATTTGAATGATTCTAAATAATCCCTGAAGGCATAGGATAGGTAGAAGGGTGACCTGATTAATTTACTGTCAACAGCTAAGTAAACTGACCTTCTAAGTTTAGGCTGCATGTTAACCACACAGAGGCTGGACTGATGGTGAGTTATGCTTCTCCCGTGCTTGACGCCCACACCCATGGCTGACCACTTTGCCCATCAGCCCCAGGTACCCTGGGTCAGTGATGAACCAGGTTGTTTTTGTACACTGCCCACAATGTGTATAGCTCCCCAGGCAGCATCAGCAGCCTTTGAGTGGATTCACAGCCTGGTCAGGAGACAGCTCCCCTGGGCTCATATGTGGATATGTTAACATATCACATTACTTCAGAAATGCTCATTGCATGTTTTCCACTCTAGCCATGGGCCATGGGCCTGAAGCAGCAGTGGTGGTCAGTTTTGTAGCATGGGCTTTACAATACAGCTTAGATTGCCTGCCCAGGCAAGGCTGCTCAGTCAAGCTGGGCATAACAAATCCTCCATGCTCTGCCATGACCTGGGGACATTTTCACAGCTCCGGCAACACTGTTGCCATGTGTGTCTGTCTCCCTCTAGATTTGATGACCCCGCTGCCTGGCACTAAGGTGATATAAGGTGATAAGCCAATAAATGTAAGATGAATAAGTGAATGGATATCCATGCTCCACTTCCTGGTGGAGAGGGTGGGGAGCTATACATACACCACAGCACTGTGACTAGCTGCAGTGGAACGACTAGGTGTGAGCATGCAAGGTGCCTCCTTGACATTCTCCTGGTTTGAGCTTTGTGCTAAGGATAACACATACTGCTGCGAGTGTTTGGCTTTGTAACAGTCTTTGCTAGATTTTTCTTATAAGTAGAGACAAAGTTTTACTCCCTACTAATTGGTGCTGCCATTGCCCACCTCTTGTTGGGATATGCATATAAAACTAAATGACCTTTATAATTCAGAGTCATCAGAATACAATTACATTAGGTTAAAAACAGCTGGCAAATTGAGAGCTGTGACAGATTTCAAGAAAGGAGTTTAGGGGGACAGGCATAGCAGTATACAGCTTTAATCCCAGCACTGAGGAAGCCCGGGTGAACATTGAGCTCAAGGCCAAGCCTGATCTACCTAGGAAGTTCCAGGCCAGCAAGGACCTACACAGTGAGGCTCTCTCTGAAAAAGAGGGGATTGTTATTTCTACATATTTGACATATATACCTGTTTCCTTAGGTTTTGTGTCTTCGTCTCAAATAAAAAAAATTTTCAGTCATTTTATTAATCTTTCTGAGCAACTACATATGCATCTTTTACAGGATGCAGAAAAGCAAAAGGGAAAACAAGCCATGGCAGAAAAACACGAAAGTGAAATGTCTCAAGTGAAGCAAAAAAGCAAAAAGCTTTTAAATGTTAAGAAAGAAATCCCAACAGATGTGAAAGGCAGGTGAGTGCAGAGGCACAGTGAGTGCCATTTCCTAAGAGGTTCGGGCCGCAAAAGCCAAGGGTTGTGTCGTGCTCCTCTTGGGTTCTGATGTGCTGGTTAAGGACCTCCACCTGCCTCTGGCGCTAGATTAGAGGGCAGGGTTAGCAATCTGTTGAGAGTTTGGGTTAATTTATTCCCAGGCTGAGAGCCTGGTGGCTCTCAGTTGTGCAGAGGGAACGAACGGTGGTTCAGCCACAGCAGGAGTCTATAACTTTTCTCAAGAGCAGCTTGGAGCCTGCTACGTCAGTAACCCAGGGATGCAGTTGGGATCTAGAATTCTGTGCTGTAGACCTTGGAAGAGCTTATTCTTACCTAAAACATGTTCAGGGAGGTGTCAGCTGTTGGGATGAGACACTCAACCATGGAAGAATTCCAGTACCCACAGGGCAGGCCTTTTAGGGAGGCTTTCTCTAGACTGTTCACCAAGAAAATGAATGTGTGAGCTCCTGGGTTGTTGACTAAGATTTACTCCTATTTTCATTGAACAGGGATAGTGTCTTTCTGATAAAATAATTTCTATGTTAGCACCGTGGGAGCTGACGGAGAAGTGATGGGGGGGGGAGGTTCAGGAGGGAAGGGCAAAGACTTGTCTTGCCACTGTTAGCCTGAGCCTTATTTATGAGGGAGGCTTCAGATATTACCCTTGAGCTGCTGTTGTCAATATGGCTGCCACCATCCTGAGGCCTGAGCCACATGACTGCTGTTGTCTGCTTTTTTTTTCCCCACTAAATAAGTAGACTGTTATCAGGTCCAATCTTGAAAACTGTTTAGATCTGAACCACCTTTCTTCTTCACCCTTGTAGATGGAATCACTTCAAGTCAGTTGGCTGTTGTCCATTTTACTTGAAAAGCCTTAATTTTTTTTTCTGGAAACCATCTGGCTTAATTTAGGAATTTTGAATTAGCAAAAAATAAAATAGTTTGGCACCCTTTTCTCTTAAAAGCCAATTAATTTTACAGTGGCAGAGTTAAGTTTGTAAAACAGACACCCCCACAGTTCTAGATGACTTACCCAAATATAACCTACCCAGCCTCCACCAGGCGCTGGGTGCCTGTGTCTTCAGAGTCTTCTGCCATTTTTAGAATGAGGAATTTTAAAATAAGTATGCCAGCCAGGAGTGGAAGAAGGTCAGAAAGAAGCTTGTGTAGCACTGTGGTATTTGTAGTCTTGCCCGTAAATGGTAGTTTTGGTGTTTTGTTTGTTTTATTTTGTTTTTGTTTCAGTGTTATACTACTTAAAATTTTATTTATCTGGGCTAACAGAGACCATCTGGTTTGTTTGGTTTGGTTATCTCTTTAATTTCAGAAATACTTACGGAGCCTGGCCTGGTGCCACGTGCCTTTAATCTCAGCACTTGGGCGGCAGAGGCAGGCAGTTTTTGTGTATTGAAAAACAGCCAGGGCAACATAGTGAGACCTTGCTTCCAAAAAAATAGAAAGAAAAAAAGAAAATTTTATGAAGTATGCAAAAACAGACATCCTTTGAACTCAGTCCCTTATAAATATAGCAAAACATGTTCCTTCAAAACATGTGTGCTCTGTGTGAAGTCATGCTTTGCCAGGTTATAGGAGAGTCATGAGTATTTGGGGGCCACCAGATTTGGGGAGTTGGAACTATTTGAACCTTTGAACTATATATGAATCAGCACAGTGTTTAATTTTTTTCCTAGAAATTGGCAGCATTCTAGAAATGAGAAATGGGGGTGGGAGTGGACTCAAGATGAGGGGATATAAAGAATGTGAAGACCAGAGCAAGGCGGAGGTCACACACACAAGGGTTGGGGGGACAGGAAGCATACTCAAGTAAATGTGCGAAGCCCAGCCCCAGCAATACCCATGCAAAAAGCTAAGTGTGCTTGTGCATCTGTTACTTCTAGCTAGTCAAAGGGTGAAGAGCCTCAAAACTCAGGGGCTAACCTGAGCTGCAGAGCAGCTTCACAGCCAACTTGAGTGACTCATTAGGTCTCTGTCTCAAAGAAAATGCTGAGGCTGTAGCTCAATGGTAGCGAGAGTAACTAACATGCACACAAAGCCCTAGATTTTAGTGCCCAGCACTGGAAGAGAAGAAAATAAAATGTGCACAGGCTTTGTATATTTGTTCCCAAAAGCCAAGCTGTCAGTTTTTATGCCATTAACAGCCAGCACTGGTGATTCTGCCCCAGGAGCCACTGCCTAGGTGTGGCCAGATTCCCAAGTCCAAAGCCTGACCTTGGTGGGTGTCACAGAAACAGCTTTGTAAAGAACACCTTTGTCACCCACAGGTGGTACTGCTCCTGCTACATTATTTGAGTTGCTGCCTAGTTCTGCAGTGACAGGAAGTTGGCTCCTGCTCTTGTCAGATTTCTGTTGGAAAATACGTTCAGGAGCCCCATTGTAGCACAAGTCCTGGAAAGGCTCACCCAAAGCACAGCTGCCCTTGCTGACTCAATGCAGCAAGTTCATGCACTCATTTCCCAAAGCAGGCATTCAACCCTTCATCTGTCTCCAAATATGCATCTCAGCATACTGTATACACTCAAGACTGCAGAGCTTAGACCCCTCAAGTACACGTGCGTGAACATACACACACACCAGCAGTTCCAGAACGTTTAGAGCTAAGAGTCACAGGTGCAGAACTGGGCAGGTGATGCCTCAGGAAAGCCTCTTAATAAGGCCTGCAGTTGAACTGTGGAGTAATTATGCTCTTAATGTCGCACACCCTAGCTACTACAAACAACAGGCTAAATTGATGTCTGCCATCCTCATTTGTCTTTCAGTTCCTTCGAGCTACCATATACTCCCTCAGTGGAAAATAAACAGCGTAGAAATCTCCCAACCAAGATTCCTCTTCCAACTACACTAACAAGTGGAACCAAATCACGAAATCCACAGAAAACGAAAGGTATTGTCATGTCAATCACAGAGATGTTTTCATAACTGCCTAGTGGCTAGTAATCAGTCTGTAGCTGCTAGTCATATAACAAGCCAAGGCCAGGTTGAGGATTTATTGAAGCAGACTCACAAAAGAAAAACCTTCCCCCATTAATTTTCCTTTCTGAATTCTGTGCAGGTACAAGTAAGTTAGTGGATAACAGGCCAGTTGCCCTCTCGAAATTCCTCCCCAGCAGTCAAGAACTAGGAAACACCAGTAGCTCAGAGGGTGAAAAAGACTCTCCTCCTCCAGAGTGGGATGCTGTGCCAATTCACAAGCCCAGCAGCTGTAAGTATGGGTTTAGAAGTCACTGTGTTCCTTGTGCTCCAGATGCTGCAGGCTGGGATGTTGTTTCCAGAAGAGACCGTTTTAGGTGGCCCACTGTAGCCAACCTCAGCTAGTCAGCAAGAGCTCAGAGTGCATCTGTCTGGCTAGTCCCTCCCAGCTTCCCAACACAGGCTGTCTAGAGATCTCTCACTCTCCTCCTGACCTTGACCCAGTTTTGTTAAGCTTGCTCTACTAAAGTAGGGTGAAAGTCTTTACCCTTCCGGCCTAACAAGAAAAGGAGGTCCTAAGAGAGTAGTTCTCAACCTGTGTGTTGTAACCTCTTGAGGGTTGCAGGGGTAGCATATCAGATATTTACATTATGATTCATAATATTAGCAAAATTAGTTATGAAGTAGCATCTAACATGATTTTATGGTTGGGGGGTCACTACAACATGAGAAACTGTATTAAAGGGCCACAGCACTAGAAAGGTTGAAAACCACTATCCTAAGAGCAGGGCTGGGTGAGGGAAGATACTCACCAAGCAGGCTGCTTTTACCTTGGCTCCCATGGAGTCTGCTGCCACAAGGTAGTGAGATGTACTCACAAAAGTCTGGTCATTCAGGAGGCCTGGAACTGGTGGTACATCCCTATTGGGAGAATGATTGCATCCTTAGAGGGCCCTGGAGCCCTTAGCTGGGCCTTTGGCCTTGACTTACATCAAGGAAGCAGGATTGTGGTCTCCAGGTTCAATTTCAGAGGACTGTTCTGAGGCTAGTAGATGAAGCTTTTTGACTTAACTGAACAAATCCATGGAACTGAGCACCAGAGAAGCGGGGTTCCCCTTCTAGACACTGACCGTAGCCGGCAGCATCCACAGTGGGAGGGTAGTAGGCTCCAGCTCCAGAGACTTCAGGTGTGTGCCTCAGGAGGGAAGCAACGGGAGAAGCAGGATGGGCTCCGCAGCTTCTGCCAAGTCTTTCTCAGCCAGAGCTCCTTGGCTGACTGGAGGGAAACCTGATACCAAGGCTCATGTCTGTGCCGCACTTTGTGCTTTTCTAGTTAGAGAATACCTTGGCCTGGTGCCTGTTCTCCCCACCAGCCTCACTGGATAGCTCTACCAAGGAAGGCTGCGCTGCCTCTGAAGAGTGTCCAGTTCATGCTGTCATGGTCCCTTTCTGGCACGTCCACTGCCTCCGCTCCCATTCTTCTTGCTCCTCCCATCTTTCTTAGATCGCACTAAGTCTGAGTCAGGACAAAGTTATGACAGAAACTGTATGCCATGTATCCACTTGGCAGCCCTTAGCTGGAACTTTGTTTTGGTCTGGGTTTCTATTGCTATGAGAACCACCATGACCATAAGCAACTTGGGGAGGAAAGGGTTCATTTTGCTTACACTTCCACATCACAGTCTGTCTTCAAAGGCAGTCCCAGCAGGAACTGGAGCTGGACAGGAACCTGGAGGCGGGGCAGAGGCTGTGGAGAGGGTACTGCTTATTTCCTCGCTCTCTGATTCTTAAAGCACCAGGACCACCTCGGGGTAGGGGCGCTCCTCTAACTGCATGAAATGATGTGAGGTTTGGACTCCTCTCTTCTACAGCTTCAGGCCTTATTCTGGCCTCTCGGTTTCTTTCCATCTGCATTTGTCAAGTCCACCTTCCGTGCTTCTCCCTCCCCCTCCTCTGTCCACACACAGCTTCTCCTGGACAGCACTCAGGAGAAAGAAGCCATCAGAGGGCGCTAGGCAGCTTGTCTGCACTGTCACAAAATACCCAAGAAGAAACCTGGGCTCACAGTGGCAGAGTCAGCCCACTGCCAGCTGACTGTCGCTTTTAGGTCTATAGCAAAGCTGCTCAGCTCTTGGCGGCTTGGAAGCAGAGAGAAGAGGGTACAGGAGAAATGTGCCCTTCAAGGTCACACGCCAATTTCCACTGACAGCCCTCACACTGAGCATGGCTGTGGACCAAGCCTCCAACACAGGAACCTTTGGACAGTTTCCTACCCAAGCCAAACCAGAGCATGGCCTGCTCCCAGTACTGATTTTTCACCAGGGGAAGGTCAGAGAAGGTGCCACACAAGAAGTGAACAGAGAAGGGTCTGTGCATTTGTACAGAAATCAGCCTTCAACAGCAATGTGTGGGATAAGCATACTGGACTCAGGCAAGAAGTTCACACACACACACACACACCGTTTGCAATAGCAGAGCAGCTACAGAGAGGTCAGCCACCTTTGTGGTCAAGAGTGAGGGCAGGCATGCAAGTGCTTGCGTTACTTGAAAGCCCAAGGACGCAGAGAGATTCGAATTTTCTCTTTCTCTTTGGAACCTTTAGATGGAATTCAGAGTCTTAACTTGAGCTGGGTGGTAATGGCATACATCTTTAGTCCCAGCACTCAGAAGGTATATAGACAGATGGATCTCTGTGAGTTCAAGACCAGCCTGGTCTACAGCATTCAAGGACAGGCTCCAAAGTTAGAAAAAAATAGAAAGTTAATATCAAAAACAACTGATTTTGAAGAGTACAGATTAAAATGCCACATTAATGGGACCTTTTGTTCATTTCCAGCTACTGACAGTCTTTATAAACTGTCTCTGCAAACCCTCAATGCAGACATTTTCTTAAAACAACACCAGACCTCACCAACACCGGCCTCACCATCTCCGCCCACCGCTCC
>LOEQ01001439.1:56071-66138 GCA_001685075.1 Bramus lutescens
GCAGCATTGTCAACAGCTCCAGCAGGTAGGCCCTCTGCTCACACCTGACATCACCTGGTTGTCATTGAGACACTTAGCAGACACACACTTGGTCTGTTGCAGCTGACAGACCACATTTTTCAATCCTAAGGTTCTTTTCCTGGGGTCAGCTTTTCCTGTTTCAGGCACCTGACCCCAGCAGTGATCTTACCTGTCGATGTACAAGTCTGTTAAGTGTTCTAGAATCATGTTCTCATCCAAGAGCCAGGCAAGCATTCCAGCAACTGAATGCTTTAACCTAAAGGACAGCAGTGAATTGAAGATAATGTAACTTGGACTTTTACCTCAGAGTACTTGGTTTGGTAGCCAGAAGGGTCTGTCACTGTTGTATAAGGTTCAATGTAAGTGACGTGTGCTCAGAGGCCAACACTGTCTCTATACCATACAGGCTTACTTCCTGCTGCCAGGCTGCTTCCAGAGTTGTCAGCTGAGGCAATGACCAATGGAGCAGTGGGGCCCTCACTGTTTGTAATCATGTCCAGGAGAAGGAGGCTGAGAATGGACCCGTCCTGTCTGTCAGCGCCACCAGTTAGCTGATGTTCTGACAGGTTTCTTTGCTAGGGTAGCCTCCTTTAGATTCTTTAAATGTGGTCTCCACCTTTTCCAGGTCCCTAAATTGTGATACC
This sequence comes from Bramus lutescens, assembly GCA_001685075.1. Classification (NCBI taxonomy): domain Eukaryota; kingdom Metazoa; phylum Chordata; class Mammalia; order Rodentia; family Cricetidae; genus Bramus; species Bramus lutescens. Next base: position 56,737 of record LOEQ01001439.1, read on the forward strand.
CGCCTTGGTGTCTTTCCTAGCTTTCTCAGAAACCCCTCATTATCTGTGTGATAATAAGCTGTCTTACCCAGGGCTTAGCTTTGCTCTGAGCCATCCTGGGCTATCATCCCAGGTCTGAAGCAGCAGAGCCCCACCCCACCCCAGGTGTCTGCTGCTCCTGCTCCCCCTTGCTGGAGGTCCCCCAGTGAAGGAGCACTCTCTTTCCTTCTTGCTCAAGTGACACAAAAGCAAAGCAGCCCAATGGGAGCAAAAGCAAGTTGACAAAGGCGGCCTCTCTCCCGGGCAAGAATGGCAACCCCACCTTTGCCGCAGTCACCGCAGGCTATGACAAAAGCCCAGGTGAGTGACCTCTCCCATGGCCTGCGACACCTGAACAGTGGGTTTGATGGGTAGGCTTTTGCCTTGCACTGATGCAGAGTCCTTGTTGCAGGAGGGAATGGCTTTGCTAAACTTTCTTCAAACAAATCAGATTTTTCCAGCAGCCTTGGCATTTCACACATTCCTGTTGACAGCGATGGCTCAGACAGGTATGTGGCCCACTCTTCCTCCATAGAGAAGTTGAGATTCCCTGGATTAGGTGGGCATTTTTCCTACGTATGCAGCATCCACTTTGTAGGGCTCCCTTTGTCTTTGCTTCCATATCTGAGTCTCTCCTTGGGAAGCTGGGAGATGGGCCCATTTCACTAACCATCATCCATTTTGTGTATTTTCCCCTCATACCATCAGCTCGGGTTTGTGGAGTCCTATCAGCAATCCAAGCAGCCCCGACTTCACCCCCCTGAATTCGTTCTCGGCCTTTGGAAATTCTTTTAACCTAACAGGTGGTAAGTATTTAACTCTAGGAAGCCTATAGACAGGAAGTGTCTGTCTGACGTGGTAGTGACACTTTGTAGAGAAGTGGCAGCCAACGAGGCAGGGAATATCTTTTCCACTTGCATCAGCTGCTAAGTTATGTGCAGCTCTCGGGTGCAGGTTGGACTTTGCTGTGGTAGAGGGCTTCTGGGAACCCAGCATGCAACACAGCAGCCATGTGGACGGGTCCTCCCTGATACCCCTGCTCAGTGCATAGCAGGACATGGTGCCAAAGTCAAGCTGTGCTCAGCACAAGCCTAAGAGCTTCTAAGAGGGACTCTGGTCTGAAGTGGACGCCTACGTCTGCCAGGCCCAGTATGAGTTTGCATTAGCCACAAGGTCAGTGTTGGACAGTTGCATCTGATGTCATCTAGTCATGAGTTAAATGTTCATATCGTGTGCCCTGTGCCCGAGTTGCTGGGAACATCCTAGAACACAAAATGTGGTGGGAGCTGATGAGGAATGCAGGCAGCACTGAGTGCTGTGGCACGAGTGTGCTGCATCTCATCCCAGTGGTTGCAGTGGGCTTGACCCACTCTCTCGTATCTCAGCAGTTTTCAGCAAACTCGGGCTGCCAAGATCTTGCAGTCAGTCATCCCAGAGAAGTTGGAATGAGTTCAACAGTGGCCCCTCCTACCTTTGGGACTCTCCAGCAACAGACCCCAGCCCTTCCTGGCCAGCCAGTTCCAGCTCACCAACCCACACAGCCACCGTGAGTACTCACACTCCATCCCTCCTCTTTCCCGGCGTTGCCATCATTTGGACTGTGCTGTAGCCTCAAACAGCAAAGAGCGCCATGCATAGGAAAGGCCGCATTTCAGGTTCCACTCGTGTTCTGTCCCATGGCCACTGTGCTCTTCACATGCATTAATCAGGACACTATGAGAAACTGAACAGCATGGTTAGGTCCTGGCTTCCCTCCTTACGATGTGTTGTGTTCAGCCTCTTTCCTCCTGGTGACCTAGAGCCTAGGTGTGACTCCGCCATCTGAGGCTCAAGTGGCATGGCCCCACCCCCTGCCACGGCAAGCTGGGGAGTCGCTTGTACTTTGTTTCTGGGAAACTCTTCTCTTTCAGCGTCTCTGTACATTTGCTTCTAAGCTAAATTTTCTGTAAAGATTATGCTCCCAAAAGGTTCTCTTGCCAAGAAAATAATGAGTTCATCCTTCACAAGACAGTGGCACAAAAAAACAGTATTATCTAGCTGCAACTTTGCCTCAGAAAACCCTAAACCACACATGAGTGGTAGGTGGGAAATGCATGAGCTTTATAGGTTTGCCTGCTAAAGAGCCCAAAACCTGCCTTCCCAGGTAATAATTCTGGCATCATTTTCTACAGCACCTTAACCATTCTTAAAGGGCAGCCACCAAATTCTCTGCACACAGCAGGTAGTCATCAGTCTGTTCCTGAAGCTTTGCAAGCCTCTTTCCCACGCTACGTGTTTAGCTTTGCATCTTGATCAAAGTCAGGACCCACATAGGTGCCTGTGCCCCAAGGATACCTATGCAGAAAAAGCAGGCTGACCGTGCTGGGTCCACCTTCAGGGCTTCACCAGCCTTCATGAAATGTTATAACACCTGCTCACATCCTGCTGTGGCTAAATATATGGAATATGCTTTAAAATAAAAACATGAGAAGTCTGGGCCACTCCATTCACGTATGATCCCAACCCCTCCCCTGCTGCTGGGCTCACCTCATGCTCACTGTTGGGTGTCTCTGTTTTGTTGCAGTCCATCCTTGGCAATGCCAGTGGCCTGTGGTCCACCACTCCGTTCAGCAGCTCAATCTGGTCCAGCAACCTCAGCAGTGCCCTTCCATTCACCACTCCAGCAAACACGCTGTCCAGCATCGGCCTCATGGGCACGGAAAACTCCACCACTGTCCACGCTCCTTCCGCCTCTGCTCCAGCTGATGACTTGGGACAGACCTACAACCCCTGGCGGATATGGAGCCCCACAATTGGAAGAAGAAGCTCTGACCCTTGGTCTAATTCACACTTCCCTCATGAAAATTAAAATTAAGCAAAAAACAAAAGTGGGGGCCCCTCATCTAGATCATGATATGCCAGTTTCCAAGACATCGTCGAAGGCCCTCACTGCTGTTGCTTCCCTCTCCCCCCCTCCTCTTTGCAGGGCAGGCTTGTTCCACTCGCTCCTTTCAGATCTTTCTTGCAATTATGATACTCTGAGATTTGATGTTGTGCTTGTAGACAAAAGTCTGGACTCAGCCACAAACTACAGCCCTGTCCATCTGAATCTTGACTCGCCCAGTTCCCCACCTGTCTCTTCCCTGCTTTCTTTATCTGTAAGAACACAAATTTGGCATTACAGTTAAGGGAGTAATTTGAGTTGATTGACAAGTCCTGGCATGTGACAATTTTACTAAATTGCCAAGTTTGGTTTTTAATAATTTCACAATATTATGCACCAAGATCTAATTTTAAAAATGTATGAGGACTTTGTGCTGAAAATACAGAGTATTTTTTTAAAGTAAGGCTATCTTGGTGTAAAAGCAGATTACGAAACGTAAGCCAGCGTAAGAGCAGTGGCTGAATGTAGATCATCCAGTGGAGACCGCACGCATTTCTGTGCTGTTTGTAATTGAGGTGTGTACCATTTGTACACCTGAATTTATTTTAAAGAGGAACTGAAATGCACATAGCCAAGTCTTGACATTACAAGATTGTGTATTTCTTAACTACAACTTTGTGTTGTACTTTGAAATAAATGATGCTTTTTTCAAAAGCCTCGAATTGTTTTGTTCGGTTTTCTTAATATGCAGTATGCATTTCACACCACGGAGGGTCATGGTGTCATTGCATGGCACTCTGGAGTTGACAGGTTAAAGTGGTGTCTGGTTTCTCACAGCTACAGGCAGCTGTGGTGCTAAAAATTTTCCTGGTGACCATGGAGGATCCCTGGTAGAAAATTACCGAGAAGCCTATTTAGATCCATCCAGGGAGAGGCTTTTCCTCCACCTCTAGCCAAAACAGAACAGCCTACGAACAAAGTGGCCAAGACTCTTGACCCTTCCTGTGTGAGCCGCATCTGAAGCCTTGGGTTTCTCCATTGTGCACTCAGCCTCTAAGAGGCTGTGAGTTCCCAGCCGAGTGGTCAGCGATCAGGTGGGAGTTCCCAGCCGAGTGGTCAGCGATCAGGTCCACTCCCGGTTGCCCTTCTCCAAAGGGCCTCGAGCCAGCTGGGAGGCACTGTTGCCTGACCCAGGAGTTTGCTGACAGGAAATCCTGCAGCTAGAGGTAACAAGGAAAGGAGCAGGGGCTGGGCACATAAAGCACTGTGGCCGAGTTCAGGTCCCAGGACTTCCACAAGCCACGTAAGGCAGGTATGGTAGCTGCCTGGAATCCCTGTGTGTGTTGGCAGAGACCCTGAACCCCCAGGACCAGCTGCACTAGCCAGTGGATGAGCTCCAGGTTCACTGAGAAACTTGCCTTAGCAAATCAAGACTGTGAAGAAAGATGCCTGACAAACCTCCTCATACACATGCACACATGTGTACTGTACATTCACACGCATTACCACACACACACAGGTGCATTCCACAAGAGAAGCAGGTATAAGGGAGAAGTTGGTCACAAAAAGGGCCTGAGACCACCTGCAGGAATGACCAGTGTTGGGCTTCTGTGCTTGGGGGCAGTTAACTGGGGGTAAGGGAGAGAGGCAATTACAAGAAGTCGTTTTCCCACCAAGATAGAAAACCTTCAGCATTGTAACCTGGCTGGGTGGAAGACAGTACCATGTCAGAATGCCAGCATATGCCGTCTGCAAACAGGCCCCAGGACCAACTGTAGAAGAGATTTGCAAGGCCGGGCGGTGGTGGCACATGCCTTTAGTCCCAGCACTTGGGAGGCAGAGACAGGAGGATCTCTGAGTTTGAGGCCAGCCTGGTCTACAAGGGCTAGTTCCAGGACAGGCTCTAAAGCTACAGAGAAACCCTGTCTCAAAAAACCAAAGAGAGATTTGCAGCGTCTAGAAGGCACAAAAGGAAAGATTTGTACACACCTACCTAAGACATTTTTCTTTTTAACAAATCGTTGAGCCTTTTCCAATGTTAAATCTCTCTCCAGGAAGAACCCATAGTCTACACAGGCAACAATTGGCAGTGCACCACAGTCTATCAATCTAATGTAGCTTCTAATCTCCCTGGAGGCTCTTCCTGCTCCAGAGTGCTTTTCTTGTCTGTATTTCTGGGATTTCACAAACAGCTTTAGCTAGGTAACAGCTGCTGAGCAAATGTTCTGAGGCCATTTACACGGTGAAGAAATCAAGCAGCCTTCCATGGGCAATACTGTGCAGCTGAGCCATCCTATAGTGTGGTTTGAAATCTAGCCTTCTCTGCTTTTCGTGAAAGTTCACCAGAACCAGGAAGACCTCTGTGAGTTGCCACTTAGGGATGGCGGGCTTCCTGTATGGCTAGAGCTGGTTGGGCTCCTGTACAGCTAGAGCTGGACAGCAGAGAGCTGATACCTGGCCTTGTAGTTAGCAGGTTGTTAGCAGGGTATCTTGTGCACTTGCAAAATGAGGATGAATTTTACGAGTACAATCTTTGACCAAGGAAAGATCAAAGGTCTCCCTTCACAGGAGCCAGAGGGCTGGAGGAATGGCTCAGCAGGAAGAATGCTCACCTGATTCAACCACATGTAACTTCCGCTCCAAGGATCCGACAACCTCTCGGCATCTGCAGCCATACACTCATGCACATATGGACATATAAACAGTAAATCTTTTTTTTAAAAAAATTTAACCACATTTTAACCACACAGCTCTACTTCATTTGGGGTACAGTGGGGATCCTAACTTGCTGCTCTTAAGAATCCCTAAGGTTGCCAAATTATTCCTTTTTAAGGTCGCTTTTCACCCTATAAGATGATCTCTGGCCAACTTGAGGAATACCATACACTTGTAAGAAAGAAAAGCCAGAGCTCCAGTTGTTGCCCATGTTTCTCTTGGTATTTCCAGCAGTAGGTATCTGAACAAGGCAGGTATGAGCTGAGAGCTAACAGTCTAGTAAGAGGTGAAATACCCCACCATTTACCATCCAGTTCCACAGCCAGGGGAGGAAGGTGTCTCCTGTGACAAGGACTCCCAGCATGGCTGCAGGTATTTCCACTCTTGGGCTTTGAGCCACTTCCAGATCTGTGCAGTGGCTGCTTTGGAAAAGGGTCTCTCCTCATGCCACCTTTCAGTGGCCCCAAAGATGCTGTATCCCAGAACCATCTGAAGAAGGGCACTACCCAGACTCTGGGCATCAGAAACTTGCATAATCACACAGGTCCCACCGGGACCCTGCAGTGGGTAGCTGCCACTGAAACCCACCGTGGAGCAGGCAGAGCAACTGCAAACCATGCCTGTGAGTGTCCTACACTGCAGCGGGGGAGAGGGGATGGTGACATTGGAGGACACGGTCCCCAAAACCAGAAAGTCATCCTCTGAGGCCAACAGCACACTCTGTGATCCCAGGCAGCACTGGCACCCCCAAACTCTAGCCACGCCTCCCCCATGCCCCGCCCCAGCACCTATTACTGGCAACGTAGGGTGAACACATTGCTGCCCTGCCACAGGGATGCCCTGATTGGCTTTGAACAACACCATACAGTGGCCCATATGGAGTGCCAAGGGCAGCTTGGCCCAGCTCTCAGGGGGCCTGCTCCAGGTGCCCGCCACAGCAGATAGAACTGGGAGAAAAGCCATGTCCACCTTCACCTAAAGGGCATGTGGTACAAGTTGATATAAGAAGAGAGCTTTCCTTGGCTCTGGTGGAGGTCCCACACCTGGCAGAAACTGCCACTGAGCAAGAGAGAGAAGGGCCCTGTTCACGGCTGCCTCTAGCCATGCAGCTCCCACTGACACAGACATGCAGAAACAGACATACACGTGCTAATACACTCATATTCACACACAGACACTGTGGGGTTTTTTCTTGCATTAAATTCAGTAGCTGCCCCTTCAATAACTGCTGTCCTCCGGGCAACTCTGCAGCTATTCAGTAGCGTCGGCCAGAGCCAGAAGGGAATTCTGTTCCCTCAGGCACCGGCTCCATCACAACAGCGAAAGGGAACTTCATCTAGATCTCTATCCTACAGAACTCAGGATTCAAAGGCTGAGGTGAAATTCTGCTCGCTCAAAGAGGCTGGATAGCTAAAATAGCTCTCCAAAAACAGGCTTCCTTCTGCTCGACCCCCACTTAAGAACCCTAGCTACACATGATCCCTCCCTACCACTTCCTGTCAGGTAGTTCCTGACTCAACCACTTGACCCCAGGTTAATTTTATTTAATCATACAAATGTAACATGGCTTTGCATCATCAAACAAATATTCCACAGCATGTAACACATCTTAAAATAATGTTCTACAACGCACACACATTCACCCATAGACATCACGCAGACACACTGATATACCTGCTCCAGCATTCCTGGTCAAGACGGACTGTGACAGTCACAGAGGGGGTGCTGACATTCCCCTTACTCCCCCTGACATGCAGTCTCTGGATCCACAGCACCACTGCCTCAGAGGCTGAGAGTGCAGAGGCCCTCAGGAGTAGCGAAGCAGACATCAGAGGAAACCCCCATCCCAAGTGAGGCAGCACTCCTAATGTAGGAGTGACCACACTAGGAACACCCCACCCTACAGCATAAACGAATGTAACACATCTTCAAATAATACTCTACAACAACACCGCATTTCTCCACCCCACAGAACTGCACCCCTGGTTTCCCGCTCTCCCATGGAATGCAAAGACGACTAGTCTCCCCAGTTCCACGTCCCACCACAGCGCCCACTGTATCCAAAAACACCAACCGCAACCGAAAAAGCTATACTGCAGTGTCCAGCTAGGATTAAAACCACACTGTGCAAGCCAGTTATTTCAAGAAACATCTGCAGGAGGAAGGTACTTCACGAAAGTGGAAGAGATGCCTGGCTCAAGGGACAAGCCAGTCAAGATCAGGACTCCAGCGAAATCAAAGTAGATGAAATGCCTGGTAAATAACCTAAGGGATTACAAAACCACTAAGTTAGGGCCAAGAAAATATAGATGAAGCTCCTGCAGGGCAGTGTGGGGCAGAGCTGGCTCAGGATCTTGGAGGATCCCTGACTTTAAAGCTCCTGCAGGGCTGTGTGGGGCAGAGCTGGCTCAGGGTCTTGGAGGCTCCCTGACTTTGTTGCTGTGATAAATAGCATGGAGGAAAGGCTTTATTTGGCTCACACCTCCAGGTCACAACTGCATTCGTCAGGGTTCCCTAGAACAGAATCAAGGATACAAACAAGATCATCCATACATACCAAGATCTATATGTGAAAATGTATCGATCTTCATCAAGTGAGCTTTAAAATGGTGAGAATGGCAAATCACACCTGAGCTGCTGAGGACCCAGTCCTTGGTCCTTGAAGCTGGGAGCCTCATCAGTCCAAGTTAACCCAGAATCATTATCTCTCACTGGGGGAGGGGGAGCGCAACAACCCATAGTCACTCAATAGATGAAGTGATTCAATAGTCCCAACCTGGCACCAGGGTCCCAGGATGTTCCTGGAGGGGCTTCTTCTTAGCCCACGATGGTCACTTGGAAACACTGGTTATCCATCACCACAGAGACCAGCAGCAACAACAAATCCACTCGGTGACTAGAAGGGAGACCACAAGGAAGAAAGGCGAAATAGTTTCTTCTGCAATACCCTTTCCACATGAAGATGCCACCCACAATCGGGATGTGTCATTCCTTGTCAATCAGGACAGTTCAATGAAACTCCCTACTCAGGTGGGTCTAATCTGTGGCAAGTGGACATTAAAACCAACCATGACACAGTCTATCATTTAGGGACGTCAGGGCAGGAACTGGAGCAGAGACCAGGGAGGAGCACCGCTTGCTGGCTCGCTCCTTGTGGCTGGCTCAGTTTGCTTTCTTATACTGCCCAGGCCCACCTGCCCAGGACTGGCACCACCCACAGTGGGCTGGATCCTCCTGCATCAATCATTAATCAAGAAAATACCCCCCCCAGGCTTGCCTATGGACCATCTGCTTGAAGCATTTTCTCAATGAAGGCTTCCTCTTGCCATGTGACTTTAGTTGGTATCAATTTGACAAAAAGTAACCAGTACAGAGGTTAGCTGACCTATGGCCAGGATGTATTCAAAGGCTTACAGGTTTCATCCAGGCAAATGTCTCAGTCTTTGTACCTCCATGATCACCAACAGGAAGGAGGAGCATGACAATTCTAAACTAGCCATTTTACAAAGCCCTGAAGCCTACAGGGCTTTTACAGAAACAGATCAAAGCCAGCAGCCTAGGCCAAAGTAGGCTTGAGACAGCAAACTCCAAGGGAGCAGACCAAAGCACAGGAGCACTGAGCTACCTCCAGGAACAGGAGTAACCAACAGGGTAACTAGAACTGTGACACTGACTGTCCCATGAGGAAAACCATTTTAGTTTTGGATTCACTTGCACCTAGAAGATTATTCAACAGAATCTCAGACAGCCCCAACCACACCTACTAGAGGAAAAGATGAGTAGAAAAGGTAAGATCACATGCTACA
>LOEQ01001439.1:85019-98817 GCA_001685075.1 Bramus lutescens
GGGGTCGGGCATTGCAGGGGCCCTGTGGGTGCAGAAGGCGTGGCATGACCGTCAGGGCCTGCAGACTGCCCCAAACCCTGGCATTCAGGGCCAGAGAGAGCCCACGGAGTTTGACTTTTCAGAAACTGAAACCCACCTGAGCTTGACTTTTCAGAAACTTGCGCACAGAGCATTCAGACACCCTGAACTGTCCCTTCATTTCCCCGAACAAGTGTTGTTGTTTTTTTGTTTCAAGCTTTATGCTAAGGATATTATATATAAAATGTTGTCATTTCCCTGCCCTCTTGAAAGCCACACAAATCGAGGAGGCAACAGTCAGTAGTAGTGTGATAGACAGGGATAACCATCATTATTGCAGATTGAGGTCAGGATTTTTAAGAGTGGGGTTAGCAAGAAAAGAGATAGAATGGCCACCTCCTTTGAGCCCAGAGCAGAAGGATGAGGGGGAGCCAAAAACCATGAGCGGAGAGAGTCGGACAGAGCAAGGCTAACAAGCAGCTCATCCGATAACCTGGCCCCAGCCTTCCCCACTTCACAGCGGGTGCCCCTTGCCCTGCCCCTCGGCCATGCTGAACCAGTTTCAGAAAGCATGAATTAATCTGAATATCAATCCATAGAGAGGTGGTTAAGAGTCAGGATTTAAGTCTAATGTTATTTCTGTTGCAGCCATTAAAAAAAATGGGGTGTGTGGTTGGGGGAGAAAAGAAAGAAGTGGGGGGAGATAAAAGGAGGGAGGGGAAGGCGGGCATGGTGGCTCCTGTCTGTAGTGCCAGCATTTGGGGGAACGGGGCAGGAGGAGGATCACATGAATTCAAAGTCAGCCTGGGATGGATGGCTAGACAGATAAGTGATTAGTATCTATCTATCTATCTATCTATCTATCTATCTATCTATCTATGATAGAATCTGCTAAGCAAATAATTTACAGTCGTCTACCCTGAGGTGCCTGGAGTGATGCTAGTATCCTGTGTTTTGTTAGGGATTGGGGTACACTGGTGTTGGAATTAATCAAAACTTGGTGTGCACTTAAGATTCAGGCATTTGTTCCCTCAGGGAGAACCACACAGTACTGAGCCCAGGTGGGGTTTCATATAGCCCAGGTTGACCTTGAGCTCACTATATTGCTGAGACTGTTGAATTCCTGCCTCTACCTTCTATGAACTGGGACAATAAGCCTGTGCCAACACATCAGGCTTAAAGGTACAGCCTAGGCTGACTTTGAACTCATGATCCTCCTGCTTCATCTTCATAGCATTTGCCTATAAGTAGCAGGTTCCCACCACAGCTGTATGTATGTGTGCGTGCCAGTGTATGTGCGCGCATGCTAGTGTGTGCATGCGTGCGTGTATGTGTTTCAAATCCCTTATTGAATACACACTGTTGGGCTAGAGCTGGACCTCTTTGGTAGAGCATCTGCCTGGCATGGGAAGGCCCAAGAAATGTGCCACCCCACAAAAACAAGAAGCAGAGCCCCATACTGCTCATGCACTATGGTGATATAATCAGCACTGACTCAATATTCTTTCCATTCTGTAAATCTGCAAATCATGGGAAAACACCATATTATTTAGAGGATTGCAAAGTTTAGCCAGCAGGTGAATTCTCAAATATGGAATCTGTGAATAATGAGGGCCAAGCTGTATGATAAGTGGAGTAAATGTGACCTGTAGAATCCGAATAGGAGAGGACAACTCAGTCTTTCCATTCTGTTTTGTGTTTATGCAATGCTGGGGGAAAATGTTAGTTCATCATAACAATTACTTGTTATCTACTAAACTGACCCAGGAAGGCCTCCTGGGCATAAACTGATAAGGAAGGGACCCTGTACTTCTTATACAAACAAAGGCAGGGGGTAGAAGGATAGGCTTGGTAGCTGAGGAAGGCCGCATCTGCCCTGAGTATCCAGGAATGGGCAAGGATGGAGGCGGAAGCTGAGAAAGATCAGGCCAAAGCCTCAGTCTGGGCAGCTGGGGGCTGCAGACCACATGGCACAGGATGGGAAGCCAGGCTTGAAAGGCCTCTGGATGGCCACCACCAACAGTCAGTGGCAAGCAATGATCAGAAACCCGCATGATCAACAGTGCTGTCTGTTTCTACCTGGAGAAGGGTGATATCACGCACCTGTGATCCCTGCACTTGGGAGGCTGAGACAGGAGGACTGAGTTAAGGCCAGCTGAGATAGTGAGAGACCGTCTCAGAAAACCAAAAATGAAAGGGATGGAAGAGCAAGAGGGAGGATCCTTTGATTTTAAAAATCATTTATGTATATGAGTGTCTGTGCACCGTGTGTGTGCCTGGTGGCCATGGAGATCAGAAGAGAGCTGGAGTTATAGACAGTTAGGAGCCCCAATGTGGATACTGGGAATCGAATCTGGGTCCTTTAGAAGAGCAGCTAGTGCTTTTGACCACTGAGTCATGGCTCAAGCCCCAGGAGGACCTTTTAAAAAAGTCAAGAGAGCATTACATGAGACTATTTGAAACAAGTCACAGGCTCCTTGGAAANAAAAAAAAAAAAGGAACCTGACAGAAAACCCTCCATGGGAGTGTTACAGAAATTGTATTCATAACTGTCTGGAGTTGGAAGTGATGTAAATATTTCCCAACAGGTAAAGAGAGCAGACAGCACAGCAGTATGCAGAGTGGGCGAAGCAAGCACAGCGGCTGCAAACCGGGCTGCAGTCAGAACTGCAGTGTGGAGACCATGTCAGTGGCCCTGTTGGGTGGGGGCAACTACAGGAACCTGAAGGAATTGGGGAATAGTTCACAGTTTCACAGAAGCAGTCTTTTGACTGCACACATTCATCAGCTCAGAGCTCTTCCATAGGGTGGTCTGGAGACCACTATATGTGTGTGGGCTGGACAGGCAGCTGGGACATTTAGACACGCTGCACATGTCAGCTGTCACGGAAGCAGGAAAACTTACAAGGGCCAGGTTGGCTCCACTGCCATCTCCACCTCTCAGACTTCCACCCACCTCTCATCCAGCCTGGTGTCCTGTTCTGCCTTGGCTACTCCAGCATCGACACTGCTACCAACAGGGTGTGTGGTACTAGGCAAGCACCTAAAGCTCCTGCTCCTCCATGCCAGGTCCTCTGAGTGATGGGTATCCTGACCCATTCCTCCTGTTTGGTCTCACATCTCGCTGGTCCTTACAAACTCCCTCTGGCTTAGCCCCTTTGGCCCTGATACTTCCTGTTTGTGTCCCCTCTCTTTCCTCAATTCCCCCCTCTCTCCTTCCCCAAATCTTGTCCCCTTACTTGGTCACCCTGTCAGAAGCTCACAGCTGGACACCCACCCCTCCACCCGAGATCTCTAGCCCAATGTTGGTTTGTGTTGCCATCACCTCCTTTGATCTCTACCAACTGTTTCTATTAATACAAACTGAGATGCAGATCTCACTCGCAGAGTGCCTGTGGTTAACTGTGTCCCCACAGTCTGTTTCCACTTGAGCTGAGCTCTGGGGTCTGCAAGCTGCTCCTAGGTGATGCTTCACCGCAGCCTCTTTTGCTCGAGAACTGTCATTGGATCAAAACTCCTCCACCCTCTACTTCAGCCGGGCTGGGTTGCTTGCTTCCCTCGGACTCAGTTTCGGATGTTCAACCATGTAGCATTCTACTGAATGTGCCCTCCCTGGTCCCCTTCATCTTCCCAAACCCAGCTAGCCTCTCCTGGGCAACTCCTGATGCTCCACTACAGACTGCAGAGTTGTAAGGTTAAGGCAGCGGGATGGAGGTGGGGGCTTTTCTGCTGTGGGGGTGTAACAAGGCTGGTCTCTGGAGCAGGAAACTGTGGCAGGAAGCTGTCAGTCACGTGGTTTGAGCATCTCTGTCCCACATGGCCACAGATGCAGCCTGGGTAGTCAGAACTTGGTTGTAGAAGAGGATCTGGGGAAGGCTGGCTCTCAGTGTCTAGTCCAAGGCTGCAAGTCAAGCAAGACTGGTATCTAAGACCAAAGGTCAAAGTAGCTCAGAGACAGGAGTTTGCCCTGTTTCTGCTTCACCTACCATCCCTCTACTAGTGACAGCCATTGTAACAATCATGCCCTTCCTGTCAAAAAGCAATTGTGGGGGAGAGATTGGGAATCTCTGTGTCTACATCCACCTCCTTGGCCTTTCTGGTCCATCCTCATTCTAGTCAAGGAATGTGATGACCAAATCTTTAGAGACACTGTAGCTAGAGATGCTGAGACCAGTGGAGGAAGACAGAGGCAGAAGATGAAGGGCTAGGAGCAAGATGCTGGCACAGGTCTTTATGTTGTCTCCCATCAGCAGGCCAGGTCAGTGTGGCACAGCCACACCCATGAGCCAGTTCACCTGCAGCCTCCTAGTGTGAACCAAGACTCAGAGCTAGTCCATCCCTATCTGTCCTGAGTTGTGTCCTTCAAACCCACCAGGACCCTGGTCCAGCCTGGGCTGACCCAAGGGCCTAGTCAGGGGAGAGCAGATAGGGCTTGAGTTAAGAAGCCCACTATGGTCTTTGTTCCTTCCAATTCCAGGATTCTAGCCACATATTCTCGTGCAGTGCCCTGAGACTCGACAGTGGGGGAGAGAGTAAGTGGACACGGCTGGACTGTGAGCCTGGTCACCGGGGCTACCTTCCACTCTGCAAAGTGGATACTGTTGCCATCAATGACCCCTTCATTAACTTCACTACATGGTCTACATGTTCCAGTGTGACTCTACACATGGGAAGTCCCACGGCACAGTCAAGGCTGGGAGCCAGAAACTCATCACCAGGAAGGTCATCTTCATCTTCCAGAGTGAGAGCTCCCCAACATCAAACAGGATGATGCTGGCGCTGAGTATGTTGTGGGTTCTGCTGGTGTCTTCAGCACCATGGGTCATTATCTCTGCTCCTTAGGCTGATGGCCCTATATTTACAGTGGGTGCGAACCACGAGAAGTGTGATGACTCACTTGAGATCGTCAGCTGCACCACCAACTGCTAAGGTCCCTGGTCAATGTCATCCATGACAACTTCGGTATTATTCAGGGACCACACTCCATGCCATCACCACCACCCAGAAGACTATGGATGATCCCTCTGATAAACTGTGGTGTGAGGCCCAGAGGCTGCCCAGAGCATCTTCCCTGCATCCACAGGCTTTATGAAGGATGTAACTCATCCCAGCACTGGTGGGAAGCTTGCTGGTCTTCCACGTGCCTACCCCCAATGTGTCTGTTGTAAAGCTGACTGGCCATCTGGAGAAAGTTGCCAAATACAGTAGCATCAAGTAGCTGGTGAAGCAGTCATCAGAGGGTCTCCTAAAAGGCATCTTGGGCTACCCTGAAGACCAGATTGTCTGCGACTACTTTAACAGAGACACACGTTCCTCTGCCTTTGACAATGAGTTGGCATTGCCCACAGTAACCACCTTGGCAACCTGGAACTCACCTGTAGATCAGGCTGGCCTGGTCTACTCAGAGATCCACCTGATTCTGCCTCCAGAGTGCTGGGATTAAAGGTGTGCGCTACCACCTCCCGCTCTCACACTTTATTTTCTTGAAACAAGACCTTGGTGTATTCCAGGCTGACCTTGAACCTACAATCTTTCTGCCTCTGCCCCCGCAAGTGCTCGGGTTACAGGCGTGTGTCATACTTGTCTCACGCACTTCCTCTCACTCTCTCCCCCACTCTCTCCCTCTGACCCCCCCATCTCTACCCAGAGGCTCCCTGAAGCCCTGTTTGCTTAATTCCTAGGCCACCTTGAGCTCCCCACAACAGACACAGCATAGGGACTTGTCACTCAGTAGGGTGCCATCTTGTTTACATGAAAAGCACCAGTGACCCCAATTAGATGTACTGAATATGCCACAGACCCCTCCCTGATTCTCCTGACTAGGATAGATTTGAATCACAGGCTCTCAGATGGATGAGGCTGAGAACTGAGCTCCCCACTGCTCTTCGACTAGACCAGGAATGATGCTCAGAATTGTGGAGCATTGTCCACACTGACCCCAGGTGCCAAGCACAAAGCCTGGCTCCTTCCTGTGTTAGAACACCCACTCTGCCTTCACTCCAGTCATGGAAGTCTACTTGCTCAAGTCCCACTGTGGGGCTGTAGCAATCACAGTCCGAGCTCAGGGCCTCTGCACTGCGTATGCCCTCTTCCTCCCCTTCAGGTCTGTTCCCTGACCTCCCTCTAGCACAGGCTCCTCTCGGCTCTCCATCCCAAGCCCAGCTCAGTGTCCTTCATCACTGAATAGGGTACGCCACTAAATATGTATCAGTACATTGACATCTTTATCTCCTGCATGCTTCAAGTACAGAATGTTTGCATTTTCATTGGCCACGAACAGCAGGGAGCCAAGAAGGACAACAGTCGGACAGGGGCACCCCTTCAAGAGCCTGGCAGACATGAGGGTCACAGGAAGGTCTGGGAGTAGGCATGGGGTTTCACCCACTAGCGCTAGCACACAGGGCAGAGTAGAACTATCAGGGGCCTTAGGCTGCTCAGGCCCTTGTCCTGGCCACATGCTTCAGCTTTTCAGTTGCTCTTCCTTGCTAGAGTTTCCGTGGTGCCCAGGTCCCCACCACCCTCCCCAGGCTGCATCAGGTATCTAGGAAGGGGAGCCCCCCACAGCCCTACCTCCCACATTTTAGCCCTGATGGCCACCATGGTCACATTTGACTGTCTGTGCCTGGATGCTCGAGGCCCACCCACAGCAGCCAGTTTTCTACTATAGCTCCCCCTCACTGCCACACTGGAACAAGGCCAGCCATTCCCTTATTGGGCTTAGTGACATTCTTTAGGGGCTACTCCACTCACCCTGCTCCTTGGCATAATTGCTACATAGGAACCATTACTCCCATCCCTCAGCTGGGGAAACTGAGGCTCAGAAAGGCTGATGTCATCACCCACAGTCTCTCAGGCCCAGCAGAAACGAGCACAGATGTCTCCAATGAGCATCCATTTGGAACAGAATCCAGAGTTGATCCAAGTCCCTGGGGTCTCCATATCCCCGAGGACCCTAACACTGCAGTTGAATTACTTGGACTGTTAAGGTCTAGATAATTGGGCTATTGGGGGCCAGAGATGGGTCTCCAAAGCCAGCACTCTGAGCATCTGTTAATTAATGAGACAATATACCTCCACCCCCTGCAAGCAGGTGAGTCCCCCAACCGCAGTCCGGGTGCTGGGGACTGTAAGCAAGGTGGTTTCTGTTCTCTGGTTTTGAGCTATAGGACAGTAAAAGGACACTGGACACAGCTCTGAGGAGTTGAGGGACCGACGGGAGAAGGGCTGTGCTGTGTGTAGCCGGGCATTGTACAGCATTCTTGGCATTGCATGTCCAGATTGCCCAAGTCAGCAACAAAAGCATCTCCAGACAGTAGCAGCTGGCCCTAGAGACCGGGAATGTCAATTGTATCTAAATCAGAAACTCCCCTTCCTAGCATCCTCAGGCCTGAGCAGGGTGGTCGGTATGGGGAGGTCCAGATGCTGCAGTCCCCCTGGAAGCTTCCAGAATCTGTGGAGATCAGAGCCTGAGACCATCAAGAGCTAATGACAACAGTTATCACCATCAAATAACAACCAATTATACAGCCCCCTACTAGGTTCCTGACCACTGGTGTGGTCCCTTAATCCCCATGAGAACCCCATAAAGGATCCATAGGATACAGAAGCTGTGAAGCCACAGAGAGGTGGAGGGACTTGCTATAGGTCACACAGCAAGTAAGTAGCAGGCAGACCCAGATGGACCCAGGCCCCCTGGCCCTACAGTGTGAACTTCAACCCCATCCAGGCTGCTTGCCCACTTGGGTACCTTCCAGAGTGGCAAAGACTGGTGAGCAATGAAAAGAATCTTTCAGAGGAACCTCAGCAGGTGGCACCAAAGATCCTCTATCCCAGGAATTACAGACTCTAACTTTTCAGAAAGGCCTCAGTAAGCACCTACTGTGTGCTTGATGGCCTAGCTATGAGCAATGATCATCCCGGTGACCTGGTTACCACACAGACTCCTGCTATTTCCAGCCAAGACATGCCTGCTGGGAGCAGCCTCTTACAAACAAGCCAAGCACTTAACAGGCAGCCACATTTGTATCTGCTTTTAACACGCACACAAACCAAGGCTCAGAGTGGCCAAGAAACTTGCCAAGGACATACAGCTATCACGCAGAACTCAAATGCTTTGCTTCTGACTCTACTACAATTAGAGCCTGACCCGAGTCCCTCACCAGAGCCACTGGCATTTTGTTGTTCAGGCTCACATTCCTGTTGCACCAGCCTGCTTTTTGTTACTTCCTGGAGCCAACCAGCTGTCCCAGCAGGAGCCCAGGGACCCAGAAAGCATCTTTGCTCAAACACATGACGGTGCTGGTACTCCATGGGTGACCTGCTTCCCCAGGGGTTTCCATTAGCTCCATCTCCAGCCAGACACCACCTAGTTCAGTCCCTTAAGTCCTGCTC
Organism: Bramus lutescens; assembly: GCA_001685075.1. Lineage (NCBI taxonomy): Eukaryota > Metazoa > Chordata > Mammalia > Rodentia > Cricetidae > Bramus > Bramus lutescens. Next base: position 93,429 of record LOEQ01001439.1, read on the forward strand.
ATCCCTCCTAGTGGCTTCCTGGCTCACAGTCACCACCTTGTCCTTGGCCACTGGNGGCAGTGGGCCACCTTCAGGACTGGCTAACCATAGCTCAATCCCGGCTGGCTTACAACAATATGTGGTCAAAGCCAGGAGGCCACCTGGGACCTGTCCCCACCGCTAGGGCCTACCCAAGTCCAGCCTCAGCCCCTGTGGTCCCCACCCTCCTCACACAGAGGAGAAGATAAAGGATTGGCAGCCACCAGCTGGAGTCACTCACCCTCCTTCCAGTCACCTTGGAGGATCAAGGTGCCAAGGCATGGGACAGAGGCCAGAAGATGGTCACTTACCTGGACACCCCCGACAACACCACAGCTCACAGGGCACGGCAGGGCCTAGCCGGAAGGCCTGGTGTCCCCGTAGCTCTTTTTCTTACCAACAGGTTTCTCTGCAGCTCAACCTATTTCCTTGATGTGAAGACAGGAAAAGAGGGCTGTGTTTGAAGTTGACGTCAAAGCAACAAAATGCTGTGTGCAAGGAAAATCACAGGCCACACGCCCCTGGCAGAGCAGAGTGCATTTCCGGGGCCCTGCAGCGTCAGCCCCAAGGGGTTGGGAACTGAAGAGGAAGGTAAGGATTGCAGCAGTCAAGACTCCTAGGCTCCTGGGTGCTGCGCACAGTGAGCCCTCACCTGAGGGAGAGAGGAAGGGACCCGTAGTGCTGGGAGAGAGATTCTGGAAAGGAGTCCCTCTTCTGTCCCAGTCAGGGTTACCCCTAATGAGGTGAAACACCATGACCAAAGCAACTTGGGGAGGGAAAGGTTTATTCAGCTTACACTTCCGCACTTCATCATTGAAGAAAGTTAGGACAGGAATTCAAACAGGGCGGGAACCTGGAGACAGGAGCTGATGCAGAGGCTATGGAGGGTGTTGCTCACTGGCCTGCTCCACGTGGCTTGCTCAGCCTGCTTTCTTACAGAACCCAAGACGACCAGCCCAGGGGCACCCCCACCCACAATGTGCCGGATGCTCTCCCCATCAATCACTAATTAAGAAAATGCCCTACAGACCTGCTACAGCCCAATCTATGGAGGCATTCTCTCAGTGAGGTTTCCTCCTCTCAGACGACTACAGTTTGTGTCAAATTGACAGCTCAGCACCCAACTTTCCTCATCCAAGGGGACACATGCTGAAGCTGGCCTCTGGTAGCTCCCTAGAGGAGCGACGTGCTTACTCCATAGGCAAGCTAAAGCTGAGGGGGGACCCCACTCAGGCAGTGCCCTAAAGCTGGGGTTGGTGAGTCCACTGGAACTCCAGAGCTAAGCTGATGTGCATCTAGAAAAACCCAAGATGGCAGGAATGTTCCAGAGGAGCTCTGGGAAGCATTAGCCATGGAGTTGAGACATGCAGACAGGGGTTCCCCCACAGCACCCACACACTCCAGTCCAGCCCCACATAGGTCTCCCGTTTTAGCCACAGCTTCCTCCCTGTCCTCAGTTCTCTGATGCTTGCCCAGCCCCATCATGGCATCCACTCACCCCCAGGCCAGGAGCCGCTACCCATATCTAGCCCATAGCAGTAGCCTGCAGTGCCCACTCCAGTGCCCCGAGGCCTCTGGGGGACTCTCTCCCCCAGCCACTTCCTTGCCACTCAGGAAGGTGTCTGAAAGTCCATCCAGCTGGATGACCTTAGGGATGACCTCTCCAGCAAGAACCTCTCCGACACGGGCAGTGGGTAATGCACCTGGGTGCCCCATCCCAGATCTCCCTTCTCTTTAGCTCCTCATAGGGATCTACTGTGATCAGTTTCCTAAGACCCCTCCCAGTTCAGGAGGAGCCTCCCCTGGCCAGGGTTCTTCTAGTTTACATTAGAAGACTCCCTTTCCCCACAGACACGGTGAAGCCCACGGGTGCAGAAGGTCTCTGTCTTCCACTGCTCTGTTCCCGCAGCCAGAGAATAGCCCGGAGACTGGAAAGAGAACTCAGCATCAAACTCACACAGAGCAGGAAAGAAGCGGCCAATGTTACAAGTAATTTACAGTTCTATGTGCCTTCGAATCCATTTTCTGATGATGGAGGTAAAATAAAACAAGTCAAATAATAGACATAGTCAGCAGCTCAGGCCACTAATCTCAGCACTCGGAAGGCAGAGGGAGAAGGAAGAACTTTCCCTAAGTTCGAGACCAGCCTGAACGAACTTCAGTGGACGATTCCATCTTTAAAAACAAGAGAGGGCCAGGTGTGATGACACACCGCTTTAATCCCAGCATTTAGGAGACAGAGGCAGGTAGATCCCTGTGTGTATGAGGCCAGCCTGATCTACACAGAGAGTTCCAGGACAGCCAAGGCTACACAGATGAGACACTTTCTGGCAAACAACAAAAACCAGAATGGGCATCAAGGTGGCACGGGGGTAAAGGAGCCTGCTGTCAAGCCTGGCCTCCTGAGTTGGACCTATGATGCTTGGGTAGAAGGAGAGGAGTCATCTCCTGTGAGTTGCTGTCTGACCCCCACACATGTACCATGGCATGCACTCACCTGTACATATGCATACATACATGCATAATTTTAAAATACAGTTAAAGCAAAGCAGAGTGCTGACAAAATGGCTCAGTGGTAAAGATGCTGGCAGGCTGAACAGAGTGACCTGAACTCCGTCCCTGCAACCCACATAAGGGTGGAGGGAGAGAACCAACAATTGGACCATGGCACACATGCCCCCAACACATCTTGCGTGTACACACACACACACACACACCACTAAACACACTAATCAAATAACAGAGTCAGAGAATATGAATGATAGAAAAAAAAATAAAAGTAGCATAGCCAGGTAGGATTGTCCCCGTGGCTCACACACTGATGGACACAGGACACAGGAGGATAAAATTTTGCAAATTATCTTGGAGGAACAGGGCGGCCTCCTAAGCAGCTGGGAACTGCACAGGTTGCTTGAGGGGCAGTGGCCTGGGGCTCACTGGCTGGGTGGGCAGGACTCCCTTGGCTGGATGTAAACTCCAGGCCTCTGCAAGCCACAAGCCTCGCATCTGTCTCCATGCCCCTTCCTGTCCCAGAGACCTGTGACTGGAAACTGTGTGGTGGCAGCTGCTGCTTTGTGTCCACCTCTCTGAGAAGACTACAGATCGCAGCAGATAAGGGCGTGTTTGTTCGGTGAGGGTGGCAGGAGGGAGGTGCAGCCTTTGAACTTCAGGGGGAAGAATTGATAAGCGCTTGGGAACCTAGCCTGGAAAGTTGTGTGCTGAACATCTAGAGGGTTCCAGTAAATGCTCACCGTGTACCCAGGGCCTGGGAAGAAACTGATCACAAGCCCTCATGCCTCCAGGTTAGCAAGGCTACGTGACTTCCTCTAGGAAACTTCCCTCAGTCTCACACTGGGCAAGAAGGGCCTGTGTGTGCAGGTAGCTGAAGATGGGCACTCCAGGTTTGGCTCTAAGGCTAAGGGAACACCTGGGCTCAGCAGGGAAACATCTGGCAGGTGCCCTGGGAGGGGATGTGGGCGTCCCCTCTGCATGCTGTGAATACCATTGGTTAATAAAGAAGCTCTTGGCCTGTGATAGGGCAAAAGAATAGAGCTAAGTGGGGAAAACTAAACTGAATGCTGGGAGACAGAAGGTAGAGTTTAGAGAAAAGCCATGTGGCCCTGATGGAGCTGGATGGAACTTTACCTTGTAAGCCACAGCCATGTGGTGATATACAGATTACTAGAAATGGCTTAAATTAAGATGTAAGAGTTAGCCAATAAGAAGCTAGAGCCAATGGGCCAAGCAGTGACTTAATTAATACAGTTTCTGTGTGGTTATTTCAGGGCTGAGCAGCTGGGAACCAACAACTACAGGGAGAGAGTGGAGTGAGTCTCAGTCTTCTGGACAGGCCACATTTAACTCTGCCCCCATCCCCAGGCACAAGGACAGCCTCCTCCACCAGGATCCCTCCTGGATTGCCTCCCCACACTGTGACTCAACTGCTTTCCCTCTGGGCCTGGCTAGGGTGCCTTCTATCCCCTTGCTCTTTTCTATCTCTTGGGGCTGTTATGAATATTAATAGAGGCCTGGAAACAAGCTCCACCGGTGATGGTTACTCCTCATTGACAACATGGCAACATCTGGAGTGAGCTACGACCCAGAAATGGAGGGCACAGCTGTGAGAGATTTTTTTTCCTTGGTTTGAAGTGGGTGGATCCACTTCTAGTCCAGACTTTCAAGGTAGGAAGACACAGGCATTTCCAGATCTTGAGGTGGGAAGACTCACCTTTAATCTGGGCCATATCTACTGGCAGCCTATATAAGGCCATGGAGGAAGGAAGCTTTTGCTCTTTGCCTGCTTGCCCTCGCCTTGCCAGCCCATCCATTCCTTCACTGGCATTGGAGCCTGCTTCTATGGGATCCCAGCACATATAGAAGACCAGCTGAGGCACCCAGCCTAATGGACTGAGCAACTAGTGAATGTTTGGGCTTTCCGTTCATGGCCAGCTATTGTTGGATTAGCTGGACTGCAGCCTGTAAGTCAGTCCAATAAATCCCCTTTATATATATGTATATATATATATAGAGAGAGAGAGAGAGAGAAATTCGTTCTATAAGTTCTGTTACTCTAGAGAACCCTGACTAATGCTCTGCCCATTGTTGCCATCCTCATCAACATCACCGTCCAGTTCCCACAATTTATGCTGTGCAGCCCCGGTGTTCCCTTGCGCCCTCTAGGGGCAACTCTGAGGTACTGAAAGCTGCCAAGCACCATGTGGGAGGTGGTTTTAAAGATAGGAAGTGACCGTCATCCCCAAGCAAATAAACCCAAGCTAATAAGTCTAAAGAGAACTGACTGGTCCCAGCAACCACTAAGAGGACTCATCAGATGACTGGCTCCTTTTGCAACCTCCAAACCNCTGAGTCCAATACCCATTTCACCTACAGGTCAGCTTATCCCTGTCCAAGGTACCAAGGGCCTGCTGTAGCCATTGCAGATGCTGATCTCTTCCCTTGGATGTGACACCCTGATGGATAGACAGACTTAACAAAAGGATGAGGTGTTCCACGGAGTGTGTCAGTGCTGAGGAGGAAAACACTAGGAAGTGGAAGATCTAGCTATAGGTGGGTCATTTGGAACACGGGTCAGGGCAGGACTCACGAGGAGACGCCTAGAGCCAAGAGGCTACAGGAGACAATGAAAGAGGTGTGGGGAAGAGGGAACAGCAATGTTCTGTGAGGTGGGGTCTCTAGCTCTGTTGTAGTGGTCTGTCCTGTCCCTTTAAGAGACAAGCCCCACCCACTCCCCCCTCCATCGAGGCAAGTAGATCTTCCTTCTGCTTCCAGCCTGAGCTCCTTCCTTTCTGTCTCTCTCCTGAAGTGGCAGCTTCTGCCTCTCTCCCTTCTCTCCCTTTCTCCCCTTCCCCCT
>LOEQ01001439.1:117054-130341 GCA_001685075.1 Bramus lutescens
TGAGTGAGTGAGTGAGTGAGTAAATAAATAAATAAATAAATAAATAAATAAATATTAAAAATTATCTCATACCATGAATGCTTTAGAGGGGGAAACACGGTCATTGCTGTTCAGTAACAACAATCGTTGGCCCATTAAGCCAAAGGCAGAAGAACTGGAGACAGAGCCTCCCACCCTGGGGGCACTGGGATTCCTGTCTAAAGACAGCTTGTCGGGAATGATGCTCTGGACGAACAAAGCAAACTAAGCACAAAGTAGACATAGCGCGTAGCTCGCTGTCCTCGGTTTGTGAACCAACACTGCCCCCTGCTGGATGCTGGAGCAACAGGTTACTTAACCTCAGTCAGTATCCCGCAGGTGGAAAACCCATGCACAGTAACAATGCTGCCACATAGGACTGCTGTGGAGATGGAATGAGTAAAAGTAGAAGAAAACTCCAACAGCTGCCAGACAGTACTCACTGTGTTAGCACTGTTGCCATGGTAGTGATTATTATTGTACCAGTCACCCACACATCCATTCATAAAACAGTATTCTGATCCAGTACTTTCCTATGCCACTAATGCTTCCGAGGGGCAGAGTCTGGTCTGTACTGAATAGTGCTATGATCCATCTCACTGTCATTTCAGTGTGGACTACAAGAATGATAACCAATAGGATAGAGTAAGGTGGAACAGAGCAAGTTCTTAACATATATATATATATATATNNNNCATAAATCCCAAAACAAACCTACCACAGCAAATAGAAACTGAAGAATTCATTCTTGGTATGTAAATATATGTGCATGCGTGTGTGTGTGTGTGTGTGTGTTCAAATAGGAAGATAGATTGATGATAGATAGGTAGATAGATAGGTAGATCCTCTCTTTCTTATATTAGTCCAATAACCACTTCTCAATTGGGAAACATTAGAGGCATCTCCCCCTGAGAGAGGCACAAGACAGAGTGTAACTATATTTCCCCTACTCATAAAGATTGTCTTGGAGATAGTAACAATGTAATTAAACAGGACACATAAGTGGATGAGAGACTCAGGAGTTTGTAAAGAAGAAAAACTGTATCTCTCTGCAGATGTTGTGTTATATATACACACCTATTTCTATTCCATGGACTAGAATCCAGTAAGGTCCTGTCTCAGTTTGCCTCTCTGCTGCTGTTATAAACATTGTGATCGAGAGCAGCCTGGAGAACAACAGGATTTCTGTGACTCACAGTTCATCAAGGGAAGCCAAGGCAGGAGCCCAGAGGCAAGAGCTGAAGCAGAGACCACAGAGCAAAGCTGCTTCCTGGCTTGCCTTTTATACAAGCCAGGGCCACCTGCCCTGGTCTGGCTCAGTCCTCTAGGTCCTGCTGTATCAGTTACAATCAAGAAAACGTCACGCCACCAGACATGACCATGAGCCAATCTGATGGAGTTTGAAGTTCCCTCCTCCCAGGTGACTCAAGTTTGCAGCAAGCTGACAAAGTCCAGTCGGCGCAGGTACTAAGGCTATGAAATAATCATGCACAGGTCAGTTTACCCTCCCTACCAAAACCTTAACTCAGCAGTGTGCAGAATAATAGGGAAATCTCCACTTATAGCAACACACAGAAAAATAACAATTTGGCAAGATATATTTACATATTTGTGTGTATATGCACATATATGTATATATGCATACACACACATGTAGATAGATATGAATATGGAACACACTGAAAAAAGCCAAAGGCAAGCTTAAATTTTTGCCAAGATATCCCCATCTCTAGCCTAGGGTGACTCAATATCAATTTTTCCAAAATGACTGGGAAAGTACAAAAGGCTTTTCATAAAGTTAGACAGGCTGACAGTAAAGCTAATGTAGAAAAACGATCATACAAAACGGCCAGAAAACCACAGGTGAGGGGGACAGAAACTGCAAAGGGGACTGGTCCTGCAGGACATTCAAATATAAACTGTTTCGATCTCTCATTAAAACTGTGTGCTGTGGGGCTGGAGAGATGGCTCAACAGTTAAGAACACATGCTGCTCTCCCAGAGGACCCGGGTTCAACTCCCAGAATCCACATGGCAGCTCACACCCGTCTGTCACTCCAGTTCTAGGGGATCTGACACCTTCACACCAGTGCACATAAAAGTTAAATACATTATTAAAAAATAACTGTGCCGGTGTTGTACAAGGAGATAAATACCCAGATTACCGGGAGTTACTCCATGATAAAGGTGACATCTCAGACCACAGTCGAGATAAACTCTGGTAGCCAGATTGTGGGAACTGGACTGGTATGTCTAAAGTTTTTAACGAAAAGCTTCATGTGCCAGATTTGATCATCTTTTCTTGGATGTGGCAATACAGACACGGGCAACAAGAGCTGCCATTCTAGCCCACACCCAGTCCCTAGTAAGCAATTGTCTCTCTCAAGGTATGTCCAGTTATCAAAGAGGTGTACAATTATATTTAACATATCACTAATAGGATATTTACAGGAAATAAAATCAAGGGTATTAGAAATACTCATTTTAAAGGGTATTTGTTGGTGAATAAATTACCCCAGAGCATCTAACTCAAGGGTTCTAATCGCCAGGAAGTGGTCCCTGGCTGTGCAAATGCATAGAAACAAGTAGAATCCTGGGCTCCACTTTTAGGGGTTCTTGGTGGATGGTAAGAATGAGGGCTTTTAATAAGGGTCTCCCATCCTCCAACCTGTTCCCCATGGCTGACACACTGTTGGGTATGGGAACCACTGTGCCCATGACTACACCCTGACCTAGGAAAAAAACACATATTCATCAGTCCAGATAAGGCTGTTTCTCTCAAATTTTTAAGAAAGAATGCTCCTTAGCTTCCTGCCATGGTTGTTTCCTCAGGGCAGCTCCCCCTACCCTAATCACAGAGGTAGGCTGGGCCTTTGCTCACGGGCTGGCTGGAACACTTTCCCACAGCCCTCGGGAGGACAGAGGAGCCTCAGGAATGTGTGCAGCCCCCAAATGCTCCCACTACCCTGTGGGGAGAAAGGGAGCTCGCTGGTTTATAGATGAAGAGGAAGAGTCAAATGCCAATGCCAGCTCTTTCCCTCACCTTCCTGGCATCCCAGTATCTACATCCCTGGTATCCAGCCAGGAATTGAACGCTTGCCCTGCTCCAGCCTCCAGCCATGCTTCGCTGCGGGACAGGGACCTGCCAAAGCCCTGTCCCACCCTCACCCGCTTCTAAACATGAGCAAGAGCGAAATGCATTGTTATACAATTATTTCAACTCGGATCATTTTCGGCTTCATTTATGACTGTCAGGAGTTACCCACAGTGCCAATAAAATGTTCTGATTCAGGAGAATTCCAGGAAACATGACTTCTTTTAATGAAACAGCATGAAAAAAGAGAGGAAAATTTTTTCAGTGCTCTTATAAGCATCTGGGTCCATGTTTTGTTTTATTTACTATTTTTATTAATTTTATTCTATGTGGGGGTGGTTGAGGTGGGGTGTGCACATTCCACAGCATGCATGCAAGGTCAGAGGTCAGAGGGCAACCAGTAGATGTCAAATTTTTCCTATCCCCAGATGGGCCAGGGCCACAAACTCAAGATTCCAAGTGGGGTAAAAAACACCTTTACCCACTGAGATACCTTGTTTCACATTTTAAAAAAGTCCAGACACTAGTGTAGAGTTTAATGTGTATAAAGATTGCAGCTGAAAGGTCTTAGTGGACATGGAGATATTGCTTGACCGCTGACAGCAGGTGAGCCCAGGCAGATCCAGGAAATGACCCCGATGAACTGGAATTCACAACTATGTGCAACATCTCAGCATGTTCATTCCCCTGCCACCAAGGTCACAAAGTCACTACTGGCAGATTTCTCACTGATGATTCTCTCCTTACTAACTGGGTTGATTCCCAGTGTGGTACTGTTTCCCCAAGAAGCTTGGGGAAAGGGCATGTTTCTCTTAACATTTTTGAAGGTATGCCTTGAGCAAGATCTTTTTCACAACTGGTTTTGCATTGGTTGGTTGGTTGGTTGGTTTGGGTGCTTTGAATGAGAATGGTGCCCATAGGCTCATCTATTTGAATCCTTGGTCATCAGGGAGTGGCACTACTTGAGAAATATTGGGAGGTGTGGCCTTGTTGGAGGAGGTGTGTCACTGGGAGTGGGCTCTGAGGTTTCAAAAGCCCAAGCCAGGCCCAGTGTCTCTGTTCTTCCTGGCGCTTGCAGATCTATATGTAGAACTCTCGGCTAATTTTTCTGTACCACGTCTGTCTGCATGCCACCATGCTTCCTAGCATGATAATAATGGACTAAACCTCTGAAACTATAAGCCAGCCTTAATTAAATGCTTTTTTATAAAAACAGCCATGATCATGGTATCTCTTCACAGCAATAGAATACTGATTGAGACAGAGTTTTTTGTTTGTTATTTTGGTTGGTGGTTTGGGCTTTTTAATAAATTATTTATTTGTATGTGTATGTGCATGTGTGTGTGCATGTGTGTAAGTGTATGCTATGTGTGCAGTGCCCATGGAGGCCAGAATAGGGAGTCAGATCTCTAGGAGCTAGAGTTACAGGTAGTTATGAGCCACTTGGTATAGCAGCTGGGAACTGAACTCAGGTCTTCTAGAAGAGTAGCAAGCGCTCTTACTCATAAACCATCTCTCCAGCATTTTCTCTTATTTTTTGAGACAAGAGTTCATGCAGCCTAGGCTGGCCTCAAACTCACTATGTAGTCAAGGATGGAGAAGATGCTATACTCCCCCCAAAATTATCCATGTACATGAAATTATGGCACATTGAGTGGATGTTATTAATGCTAGTCAGGGTTCACACTACTGGGAACAGTGAACTCTATTTGCAAATTAGTCAAGTTCCCGTGAACAACATCCAGAATGGCAGCCCATGCCTGACCCTGCAGACCACAGACCCCATGGCCGATGGAAATTACAGCAAGGGTTTCAGACACTCTCTTCCTTCAGTTCTCAGTTTGGCAGTGCCCCATCAGTAGCTGTTTTCCAGCATGTTCCAATGGCAGCAAGAACACCCAATACAACACAGCCTAAGAAAACCCACAAACTTCTAATCCATCAGCATATACTTGCTTTCATTCACGTCTCTCCACGTAACTAGCTCATCAGCTGCTCTTGCGTCTTCTTTTGATAAATGTTTGGGGTCATTATAAAAGACCTGCAGCAGGATCTCATCAGAAGAGAAGCAAGCACAAGCATGTTAATACCAGTAACACATGGGTATATCTTGTTCTGTACATACACAACGTGTCCATGGATGTGTGAAGGGATACTCAGACTCAGTGGATGCAGGATGCTCAGCTCTAAGATGACTGCACCAGATATCCTGGGCAGAGATGTCCAGAAACTCTGCCCTGTGCCTCATATGTGGAGATACAGCTTCCCTTCTCGTTCCTGGTGTCATTCATACCGCCCTTAAAGTGCACTCCTCAGGGTGATACTTATGAACAGGGTGAAGGCTGTAAGTCAAAAATGAGGCAGAACATGCTAAATGGTTGTTAAGAGCTTTTTTTATTTATAAAACTCTTCCTAACTAGGATGGCGAGATGACTCGGTGGTCATGCTCACTGGCCACTCTTCTGGAGGATCTAGATTAGATTCCCAGCACATGCATGTTGGCTCACAACCTGTTGTAACACCCTATTGATTTAGACAACACATACTTAAGTCACTGAACACAGAAAAATCCAGCGATTGCTCAACTAGAAGCTTCACCCCTTCTGGGGGGCATTCATAGTGTTGGAAGGTGCTATCCACCCTAGCAGAGCAGAAATTCACCCATCTATGAAGCCTGGAGGCTACAATAATGACCTGCCCGCAAGATATACCTCTGATGCAATATTGGCACAAATGTTACAGGAGTAACCAACCCCCTTTGAGGGGGTAAGACCCACTTCATAAGATGGAACTCATATTTGACACTAATAATGAGGACAAGAACCTGAGATTAAAGGTCATGCCCTAGAGTAGTGGTTCTCAACCTGTGGGTTGCAACCCCTGGAATTTGAATAGCCCTTTCACAGGGGTTGCCAAAGACCACCAAAAAACACAGATATTTACATTACAATTCATAACAGTGGCAAAATTACAGTAATGAAGTAGCAATGAAAGTGATTTTATGATGGGGGTCACAACATAAGGCACTATACTAAAGGGTTAAAAAAGTTGAGCATTGGGAAGGTTGAGAACCACCCCGCCTAGAGGAAAACCTAGTACTATTATTCTGCTAAATGAACATAGCAATAAAATTGTTCCTATGCTATCTATACACATTGAGTGCATCACCTCAACCCTCACCAGAGAAGCTGCTTCTCTTTCTTTTTAATTTTAAGGATTCATTTATTTTTAATGTGTATGTGTGTTTTGCCCACTTGAATGCCTGTGGACTTTGTGCAGTTCTGGGTACCCTCAGAAGCCAGAAAAGAGTGCTGGGTATTCTGAGACTAGAATTAAAAATGTTTGTGAGCCACCATGTGGTGTTGAAATCAAACCCAGGTCCTCTGGAAGAGCATCCACTGCTCTCAATTGTTGAGCCATCTCTCCAGCCCAATAAGCTGCTTCTTACAATAGATGGTAATAAACACAGAGACCTACAACCGGACAGTGAAAGACTTTGGAGCACTCAGATCTGAATGGAATGTCTTTATTAAACCTTAGGGATTTATGCAGAAGAGAAGAAAAGATTAAAAGAGCCAGAGGTGGTGCATGACTCCAAGGAGAAATTATTTTTCATACACAACAGGTCTGATGCACATGTGAACTCAGAAGAGACTGTGATCACACGTACAAGCCAAACCAGACAAAATCCCAGCACAGAGAAATGGAAATCCAGGCAAAGCTCACCCCTGACCAAGAAGCTATTTGCAGCTGCTAGCTGCTCAGGGAGGAACAATCAGTTCTCTTCAAGAGAGTGACACTGGGTATTATCAGTCACATTACAGAGCAGGCCCCAAGCTCAGGCGTAGCTGGCTAACACTAAATGGGTTCCCGTTTATTGTCTGTGAGTGTGTGTGTGTGTGTGTGTGTGTGTGTGTGTATGTGTTGGTTTGGCATTTTTATTTAAGAGAGAAAAAGAACATGAGGTTGGGTGGATAGGAAGGGAGGGTCTAGGAGGAGTTAGAAAAGGATAAAGAATATGGTCAAAATATATTGTAAGAAAAATTCAAAATAAAAAATCCACATAACATTCTCTTGGTATACTAGTTAATATAAATGCTAAAGATTAAATAGGCTTGTATAATTGAAGATTTTATTTTTGAGGGTCAAATTTTCTGCCCTTCAGAGAAAATACTTATAAAGAGCTTCTAGCCATGCAGTGGTGGCGCACGTCTTTAATCCCAGCACTCGGGAGGCAGAGGCGGGCAGACCTCTGTGAGTTCAAGACCAGTCTGGTCTAGAGAGCAAGTTCTAGGACAGCCAAGGCTACACAGAGAAACCCTGTCACAAAAAAAGTAAATAAATAAAATAAGAGCTTTCAAAAAAAAAAGAAAGAAAAGAAAAGAAAAAAGGCAGTTTTTGCCGGCTCTGCTTCTGTTCGGGCAAAAGGACAGATTCCTGGAGCTCTCTCACCCTGTCGAGTTCCATCTGGATCTTCGCTTTTCTCAAAAACACAGCAAGAGTTTCCGAGAAGAGCAATGAGGTGGCACTTTGAAAACTATAACGTGAAGGTCTTCCCACATCGCAGGCATAAGCACTCAGGCGGGCGGCCTGGTTCAATCTCCCAGGCTATCCTCACTCTCTCGTACCCTGCTACCACCATCTGGCACCCTCTGAGAAGCAGGGTCCTTTCCCGGTGTTTGCATTCTGCTTTCTGTTGGTTTTCTTGGGATTCTGACAGAGGAACCAACTCTAGCCACAAGGTAAGCAACAACCATGCTTACCTTCCCTTTGAAGCAGCAGGAACAAGTTATCTAAAAGACAGCCAAGGGCAAGCAGGAGAGTTCTTCAAATACATCCTAAAGTTTTCACAGGAGGAGGTGACTTACCAAACAACTTAGCCAAATGTGAACTTGATGCAAATTCAGAATTGTTGAAGCTGTTCGGGAGGACATGAGCTGTGGGAAAACAAATTTTAGCTGTGCTGAAATCTGTCCTCAATTCTACACCTAGTCTCTCTGAAGCCCCACTCCTCTGCAAGGTACTTCGAGAGGAACAGTTGTGTAACTGGTATCTTAGCCACTTTCTCGATGCTGTGGAAAAGTTACTTTGGCAAAAACAACTTAAGGGAGAAAGGATTTATGTTGGCTTGAGCCTCTAAAACGATACAGTCTATTATGGTGCCGAAGACACTGAGGCAGGAGGAGGATGCCCACTCACTAAGTTATTTGTGTGCACACAGCAGCTCTAACTGTAGAAAAAATCTGGTAGAAGGACCAGGGTAGTGGGTGCCAAATGACATCAAGCGGAGCTGCTTTGAGCCAATAAAGGACAAAGACACAATTCTCTACTAATGAGACCTGGAAGAGTCGTTAGGACCAATACATTTAATCCTTAAACACTTTGCTGAAGACATGACATATTGTATCAACTAAGGGAACATAATAATAAAAAAAACCCTGCAGAGCAAGCTAACAGGATTATGCAGAAAAAGTATTCACATTTGTGCCTTTATTGAATGGCCATCGAGAAATGCATTGGCAGGATCATTAGTTACAAAACTGCTTTGCTTAGAGTGTGATTTCAACACAGCATATGTTTCTGGCTTTATTTTGATAAGCAATGACCCATTCTCAATCTCCCTCTTAATGGAGAGGGCCTTCTCTGTTATCCTCATAATTTAGGGCTAATGTGTGTAAGGGGTTTTATATGGCTTTGTTTCGTGTGTGTGGCCAGCTGTTTTCTCTTAGCTTTAGCATTCAAGCATGGGTGTTAATGGAGAAATCAGCTGTGCTGCTCTGGGCAAACAGTTTACAAAGGCCGAGGAAGGGCTGGGGTGATGAGGGAGTGTGTGAGAAGGCTTTGCACCCCAAATGGCCACTTGGGCACTCCTGGACAGTAAGTGGTAAAGTGTGGACGAGAAGAAAGTTGTGACACTATGCCTAGCTTGTGTGACCAGAACAGTGAGGTCCCACTGAAAATTAGATTCCGTCCTTTGCAGGACATCCATGGTGATAGGACCTGCCTGACTGCGCACAACAGGGATCATAATAATAATGATAATGATGAGGATAATGATAATGATAATTAAGAGGCACACTTTAAAGCACAGACCCCACAGACACTGAGAGCTACAGGGAAGGTTTCTGATTTCTCTTTCTTCTGCATCTCAGCCCCACCCATAGCTGGATTCTGGGATGCTCCAGGCACGGCACAACCAACTGAACACCACCCATAAAAACACAGGCACTTTGAATCCATCAACAGATACTTGCTTTCATTCGCCTCTCTCCAGGTGATCAGTCTGCCAGCTGTTCTCGCATCTTTTGACATGTCATCTAGATTGCTGGGAAACACCTGCAGCAGGATCTCATCTGAAGAGGGGCAAGCAAAATCGTCAACACCAGCAACACAAGAGGTGTATCCTGCTCTGTACCTGCCTAGCATGTATCCATGGATTCGTGAAGGGATGACTCAGTGGACTCAGGATGCTCGGCTCTAAGATGCCATCACAACTGCAAACTCATGATCGCAGCAGGTATCCCAGGCAGAGAGCACCACCCACCAAACCCAGATAGCTAGATACTCTGCCCTACGTCTGGTTTTCTTCCAGGTCCTGGTGTCATTCTGACCTATCTCTGGGACTGTGTCCAAGCTACCCCAGCTACAAGCAAAAACCCTTTCTTATCTCTACAAGACATGTATCATTTCTTCATTTGAGGCCTTGTTGCCTTTCCTGGTGTTAGGTCAAGGGCCTGCTCGTTTAAGATGCTAACTACTCTAAGAGGCCAGATCCCACAACCTGAAGAGACAGGCCACCCTGTACCAATCCCCTCAAACCCCACCTTCCCCAGATCTACCCTAGGATGAAAAGTTAAGGTGCTATCTTGTCCCTTGCTGTGCTGATTTTTGAATGGCTCAGCCCAGTACCTGGCTCCTCCATGCTTCCTGTTATATAGGTTATACAAGACTAAATCATATGGGTAGAACTTCCTACCACGCAAGCATACATGCTGACCTGATATAAAAGCAAGGTTTCTTTATTGAAGGGATTTCTCTAAAGACTCTGTCTTCTGGGCCTCCCCATCATCCTGTCATCATGACTTTCTCTTATTTTAAGCTATCCCTCTGCTGTGGTTAAATTAACAATGCCTTGTGTGTTTGATGGTCTCAGTTAGTGGTCTTGTTTGGGGAGATTATAGAAACAGTGGTTCTCAACCTTCCTAATGCTGCAACCCTTTAATACAGTTCCTCATGGTGTGGTGACCCCAACCATAAAATTATTTTCATTACTATTTCATAACTGTACTTTTGCTACATTATCAGTCATAATGTAAATATTTTTGGAGAGAGAGAGTTGCCAGAATCACTGTTTTAGGGAGTAGAGACTTGCTAAAGGAACTGAATGACTGGGGACCGGTTTGGAGGGTTTATAGCCTCACCCCACTTTCTGGTCAATCTTGTGTATGTGTGTGCGTGCACTGATGCTCATGTGCCTGTGCATGCCCTCCTTTCTGTTTGTGGACACACATGTTGTCAGCCAGCTTCCTGCCCCTACTGCCAGACCCTCTCTGCCATTATCGACTCTATTCTGCATGAACCATAAGCCAAATTAAACCCTTTTCTTCCCTAAGTAGCTTTGGGTCACCATTTTTTATCACAGCACTAAATAATAACTAACAAGCCTTCTTACTCAAGCTCCTTGAGGTTTTAAAGGTGAAGTCTGCCCTCAGGCCCATTGTGCTGGTTTTAACCAGCTATATGATTTTGTGCTATATGGTTCCTTTCTAATGCTCTCTAGCGGCGAGGCTTCTTGTGGTCAGAGGCCCTTCCTCCTAAAAAACCTCATTCCTGAAGGCAATTACATGCCAGCTCTTTTCATGAACCAACAACCTATACCATTCCCCTTCTCCTTTATTTAACGCTATGAAGCACACTATAATTTCAGGGCCGATAGGCACAGACCCAAATCCCAGTTTGATGCATGCCAGAGCATGACCTGGGGTGATTAACTTTCACCTCTTAGATCTTTGGTGCCATCAGCAGCAGGGGGGTGGGGAGGATTTAACTCAGAGAACTTTTGTGGAAATTGATGTCTTTAATGCCCTGAATAACAGGGTCAGTGTGAAGATTGTGCCCAGGGCCAAATTCCTCACCACCGATTCATATAGCATCAACCCCAGAGCAGTTAGGGAACATGGTCCATGAACCCCTCTGTGGAAAATGGGGACAAGAATGGAAAAAAAAAAAGGTGAGACACACAGGAAACCAAGGTGTCATTCACATAGGACAGAAGAATGAATTCTCAGTCATGGCTTCTATGCTTTTCCATCTCAAGATGCGCTCACCTCCTTCTGCATCTACTCTGTGGTTGATGCCTCAAAAGCCAACATCCCCAAAGAAACTTCCTTCCCCACCCTCCCTGGCAGATAGGGCAAGGCCACACAGCACAGACAGATCCTCAAAAGACAACTGAGACCCAGGAAGGGCATTGCTTCTCTAGACAAAAATGTATTCCTTTTTTCATTTTGGAAGGTGGTTGAGACAGGGTCTCACTGTATACCCTTGGATGTCCTAGAACTCACTATGGAGACTGGGATAACCTCAAAGGTACAGAGACCAGCCTGCCTCTGCTTCCCAAGTACTGAGTTCAAAGGAGTGCATGACCATGCCCAGCTTGGATAGAAAATTTTTAAATGCTGAGCTTGCACTTCACGGTCTTCTTCCTCAAGCCTGGAAAGGAGGATGTCTGGAATTGCAGCAACCATCCTGCGGCCCAGAGACACAATCACCAGGGACAGTCCTGATGATCTCAAAGCAAATGGCTCTAGCCTGAGCTACTTTGACAAGGGAAAAGAAAGAACCCTTGGTTTGTGTCACTGGGCCATCTAGACATGTACAAGGGTATACCAGACATGACCAGACATACCAACATGTCTACAAAGAACAGCAAAACCAGAGTTGGGATAAGAAGAGAAGAAAAAAGGCTGGGCCCAAGCAGGCAGACCTCAGGAGGAAGAAGCGAGCCCTGCCAGGAAGGGCTGCCCACAGAACGTGCTAAGAACCTCCACTCTGCAGAAATGGGGTGTTTCTGTCACCCCTCTGCTTCCTCAGCAGACTGTCATGGTTCAGAACTGTTCCCTGAGCCTCTGGTCCCTGGACTTGTATGACATCAGCAATCCTCAGCCTGGAGTCCCCCAGAGAGCTTTACAACTTGACCACTGTGTCTGCAGGTCCATACCTTTAGTCCCAGCAACTGGGAGGCAAAGGCAGATGGATCTCTGAGTAGAAGGTCAGCCAAGAACACATAGTGAGACCCTGTCTCAAAATGAAAACAACAAACACCTAGGCTTTACAGGACTGGGGCTCTATCTCAGAGTAGGGTACTTGCCTAGCAAGCGTAAGGCTCTGGTTTGACTCCCAATGCCCTAAAAATGCCCCTCCACAAAGTCTAATACCTAGAACTTGGAGAAGGGTCCTTTAATATCCCCCTGGTGGTTCCCAGCTCAGCCTGGGGCCTCACACTCTCCACTAAGCAGAAATCATTCAGACAGGCCTGACATGGAGGGCTGAGGTGGGTCACCGCCTTAGGGAACTTCCAGATGGCACTGCTGATTCTACCAGCTACCCATTTTGGAAAAGCAGCAACTTTACCAAGCTTTGGGTTATCGCCCTGTTAGCTTAATTGTTTTGGCACCTGAACATTTAGAGGAACCGATTCTCAGCCACAAGGCAGAAAACTTGCCTTCCTGCCTACCCAAGCCACCAGGAACAAGTGACCTGGGACAAGCATGTGACTTCTTTAAATCCCAGACTCGGGTTCCACAGGACGACTTACCAAATAGCTTAGCCAAATCTTCCTTGAGATGCCTTGAACTGGAGGAAAAGCTGTTCTCCACACCTGTGGGAGAAATAAGAAACACTGTGATTAAACCTTTCCCTGGTCAGGCAGGCACTGTGGTGCACACCTTCGAGCCTAATACCTAGGGGTTGAATTAAGAAGGATAGTTCTTGGCCAACTTTGCCTACAGAGCAAGTTCAAGGCCAGCTTGAATGACATGACCACTGACTCAAAGATAAATAAGTAACTTCCATCTATATGTATCACCCCACCACACAGGATACATCCCAAGACTCCAGTGGCTCCCTGAACCTGTGGACAGTCCCAAAGCTCATGGATTTTTTTAATATGTGTAT
>LOEQ01001439.1:211214-223790 GCA_001685075.1 Bramus lutescens
TTATTGGCTAACTCTCACATCTTGATCTAACCCATTTCTAATAATCTGTGTAGCACCATGAGGTCATGGCTTACCAGGAAAGATTCTAACCTACGTCTGTCTTGGGCAGGAGATTCATAGCGTCTGCCTGACTCTGCTCTTCTTCCCAGCATTCTGTTGTCTTTCCCTGTCAACTAAGCCAAGGCAGTTTCTTTAATAACCAATGAAAGCAACACAAATACAGAAGGACCTCCTGCACCAGCTGGTCTTCTGTATGTGCTGGGATCCTGAAGAAGCAGGCTCCAATGCCAGTGAAGGAATGGATGGGCTGACAAGGCCAGGGCAAGCAGATAAAGAAAGAAGGCTTCCTTCCTATATGTCCTTGTAGAGACTTCCAGCTGCGTCTTCCTGCCTCAAGATCTAAATTAAAGACCTGTGTCTTCAGCCTTTAGATCAAGATCAAAGGCTTATGTCTTCCTGCCTCAATATCCAGATCACAGTCTGTGTCTTCCTACTTCAAAAATCCGGACGAGAAGTGCAGTCACCCACTTCAAACCAAGCTGAAAATCTCTCACAGCGGTGCCCTCCCTTCTGGATTTGTAGCCCACTCCACATATGGTCAGGTTAACAACCAAGAATAGCATCTCAGCTCCCTCCCCTCTCTACCCTTTTGAATGGTAACATGTATTCTGTGCCATTGTATGTTAGAAGTAAGTGATCTGCTCTTTGATTTTGATATTACAGAAGATTACAGTTATGAAATTGCTATAAATCTCAGAAGAGACTTTGAACTTTGGACTTTTTAAACAGGGTTGAGACTGATAGACTTTGGAGACTTTTAAAGTTGGACTGAATGCATTTTTACATTATGATATTACTATAAATCTGTAGGGGCCAGGGAGTGGAATAGTGGTTTGAATAATATGGCTTCCATAGGCTTATATATTTGAATGCCTAGTCACCAGGCAATGGAACTTTTTGATAGGACTAGAAGGATTTGGAGGTATGGCCTTGTTATAAGAGGTGTGTCACTGGGGGTGGGCTTTGAGATTTCAAAAGCTCATGGCAGGCCCAGTCTGTCTGTCTGTCTGTCTGTCTCTCTCTCTCTCTCTCTCTCTCTCTCTCTCTCTGCCAAGATAATAATAAACTAAACCTCTGAAAGGAAGCCCCTTTCTTTCATAAGAGTTACCTTGTTCATGGTGTCTCTTCACAGCAATAGAACAGTGATAACATACCATGTATCTTAACCCTTTACAGCTGCTATGAGTCCCATGAACTAGGCACATAGAAACAGCAGAAATCTGCTTTTTTGTTTGTTTGTTTTATTTGGGTTCATGTAGCCCTGGCAATTCTGGAACTTGCTCTGTAGACCAAGCCTGCTTGAACTCAGATCTACATGCCTCTGCCGCCTGACTGGTGAGATTAAAGGCGTTCATTACCATGCCCAGCTCTTAGAAATCTGCTTTTCCCAGTAGATTCTGGAGACCGGAAGTCAGAGGTCAAGGTGCCAGCCTGTCAGTTCTAGGGAGAGCTCTCGTGTCCTCAGATGAAAGGAAGAGGGCTTTAGACCTCTCTGAGTTCTCAGAGATGTTTTGAGTGTGTTTGGAGTTTTTTCTTCCAGTACTGGAGGTTGGACCTAGGCAGACATTCTTCCACTGAGCTATAGTCCCAACCTAGATTCTCTTATACAATGACAGTAATCTCCTTCATGAAGGAAACAACGGCCATGTTGGGGATTGGGATTCACTGTAGGTGATTTGGAAGGACACAGGCATTCAATCTATACAACATCAGGCATCCATGTCTCTGCCTGCTTGTTCATCCACTCATTCACCTCCCATCAGTGTTTATTGTCAACTTGTGCCAAGCTCTGTGCCCTCATGTTGCTGAGTCTCAGCTCAATGAGACAAGCAATAAATAGAACAAGTTATGTAAAAGGGCTGATGGTAGAGGATAATATGAGAAGGAGATGCGAGGAATTCTGGGAAGAGTGTCACTGGATGAGGGGTTAGGAAAGGTCTTTCGGAAAGAGAGAGCCAGGCTTGGGCCCTCGGTGCAAGCACACTTGGCGTGTTGGGTAGCAGTGAGGGAGTGCAGGAACACAGGTCAGGGACCAAAGTGGGTGCTAAGTTTGGAGTTTTCTGTTCTAATTGAGCGGGCCGCCACTGATCTGACACACAATCTGAATGACATCCTGTATTGAGGACAGACTGGTGGAACAGGGGCAGAAGAAGGGAGCTATGGACAGAGAACATGTGTGGACAAAAATTAAAATGGCTCTTTTTCTGTACTTACCCTACAGCACAGAAGACTTCTGAGTACAGAAGATGGGTATTTCTCTCAGGGATCAAGGGTTTGGGAGCAGACAACAGGTGGTGTCCTCTGTAGTTTATATACTGCCTACCTGGAGACCTTCAGATCCCACAATGGGGGATTTCATCCCTGTGACTGCCCCAACCCCATTCCAGGTGCCTGTCACAGGCCCAGGTTGTTTTATTTGTCCTTCTGATCGACTCCATGTAAACTGGCATTTGGACAGACAGGCTGTTCCTTCTGTCCAGTGGACTTGCTGGGACAGTTGACAGGAATCAGAATCACCTCCGTTGCTTGTCACAAAGGACTGTAGGAACAGTGAAGACACGGGTGAATTTTGAAGTGCACAGAGCTTCCCTGTTCCCTGTGGACACACTACTGCCCAAGAAATGCTCTGAAATCTGCCTCTTTGTGTTTTTCTGGAGATCTCCTTGCATAGGCACAGCTGTTGGGGGGCTGCATGGGAAATACTCCCCCTTTGCCCACCTGCTCAGGGGCTTAGCCACTCTTGGCAGCATTTCTTCCTCAGGGCCCGAGGAAGGACTCTCTATGATGAGGAGTCTCATAACTGTCAAGTAAGGTAGATTAAAGGGAAGATTCTGCAGATTCAAGGGTCTCAGTGACTTTGGGATACCCCTTGGGGAAGGGGAGTTTTAGTTTCCACAGTTCACCTGAAGGAGGGAGTCACAATCAGGAAGCCGTGGAAGAAACAAGACACTTATCTCATAATATCACATGCATTCCCAGCAGTTAGTCTAGGGAAAATTGATGCTGCCCAGAACTACAGGCAGGTAGGCAGGGCAGGCGAGAGTTGGCTGCTTCAGATAAAAGTGACAGTTTGCTAGTAAGTTGGCTATAGGGCATGGGAGAAAAAGAATCAAAGCAAGGAACACTGCAGGCTTCGGCTTGAGCAGCTGGAAGACTGGGACAGCCTTTGTTTTTATTTATTCTTTGAAATAGGCCTCCTAGCTGACCTCAGATTTCATCCACCTACCTCTGTCTCCCAATTTTTGGGATCACCAACATGTGGTTTGAATGAGAATGGCCCCCATAGGCTCATATGTTTGAATGTCTAGTCCTTAGTTGATGGAGTGTTTGAGTAGGGTTAGGAGGTGTGGTCTTGATGGAGGAGGTGTATCACTGAGCATGGGCTTCAAGCTTTCACAAGCCCATGGCAAGCCCAGTCACTCTCTCTATGCCTGTTGTCTGAGGATCCGAATGTAAAGCTCTGGCTACCTCTCTAGTACCGTAACTGCCTGCTTGTGTGCCACCATACCCCTTGTCATGGGGCTAATGGACTGAGCCTTAGAAACTGTAAGCCAGCCCCAGTTAAATGCTTTCCTTTATAAGAGCTGCCATGGTTATAGTGTCTCTTCACAGCAATAGAAACCCTAAGACAAGGTATGCACTAT
Organism: Bramus lutescens; assembly: GCA_001685075.1. Classification (NCBI taxonomy): domain Eukaryota; kingdom Metazoa; phylum Chordata; class Mammalia; order Rodentia; family Cricetidae; genus Bramus; species Bramus lutescens. Next base: position 214,919 of record LOEQ01001439.1, read on the forward strand.
CACACTCAGCATGGAGGGATCTTTAAAGATGCGTAGAAAGATCCAGTAAGCAGATGCTGGCTTTAGAAGTAGTGGGGAACATGTAGGTGGCTGGAAGAGGCAACGTCGGGAGGTTACCATGTGTAGATGATTAAGAAATCCTGAAAGAGCCAAGCAGTGGTGGTGCATGCCTTTAATTCCAGCACTCGGGAGGCAGAGGCAGGCTGATCTCTGTGAGTTCGAGCCTAGCCTGTTCTACAAGAGCTTGTTCCAGGGTAGGCACCAAAGCTACAGGGAAACCCTGTCTCAAAAAGCCAAAAACAAAAGAAAAAGAAAAGAAAAAAAGCCTGAAAGAAGCCAGACATAATATCATATACCTGTTTTCTCAGTAGTCAGAAGGCAGAGGCAGGAAAGTCACCGAAAGTTCAAGGCCAGACTAAGCTACAAAGCAAGACCCCGCTCAACAGCAAACAGAAAGCCTTGAAACAGGATGAGATGGTGTGAGAATCAAGTGCAGAGACCCCGTGCTTAAGGGCAGAGGTCCCTAGCTGAGGCTGTGAGGAGGAAGCAGAAAAGGACGTGGTCCTAGAGCCAGCACCAGTGACTGCTGGGCAGTTAGTGCTCTGAGAGCAGGGCGGTAGGGAGGTGCAGCAGCAGGTAGTAACACGGCAGGGACCATGACCTTGTGAAGGGCAGTTCTGCTGGGCTGCTGGGAGCAAGCATGGCTGGAGAGCAGGTGGAGAGGCCAATGCAAAAAGGCAGGCAAGTGGGGTCAAGATTCCGGCTGGTCAGAGATCAAAATCAGCCTCCAAGGTCATAAAGCAACCCAAAGAGCCATTGCTGGGGCTGAAGAGATGACTCAGAGGTTAAGAGCACTGACTGCTCTTTCAGAGATCCTGAGTTCATTTCTCAGCAACGACACGGTGGCTCCCAACCATCTGTAATGAGATCCGATGACCTCTTCTGGTGTGCAGGCGAAATGCAGACAGAACACTGTATACAGAATAAATAAATAAATCTTAAGAAAAAATATAAAAAGAACCGTTGCTGTCTGGCTGAGGCTACTGCCCCCGAGATCGGAGGGAGGAATGACTAAAAGCAGGTGAAGCTGCAGGTTTTGTTCTTGTTTTCCCTCCGTTTCCTCTTCACTATGAAAGGCTGGTAACATGTCATGACTAGGACAGCCACCAGTTGGGCACAGCAAGCTCCTTTTGCATGCTGCCTGGGGACCCAGGGTTGCTAGGAAGTTGTCAGGTTTCCATCAGACCCCTGAAGGGCAGGTACAGAGCCTGCCTGATGTCCTAGGAGGCCCCTGCGGAAGTGGTGGAGCAGGAGACTGAGCTGAAACAGTGGGGGGAGGAGGGGAGGGACGCTGTGGTGGCATCACTGGGAGCAGACACAGGCTGTGGATTTGGTTTCAGGGACCTCAACTCACTGGACACATGACCTTGGAATGAAGCCTCTTACAACTTCTGTAAAATCTCTGTGTCAGCTGAAATGATGGCTCAGTGAGAAAAGCACTTGCTAGATCAGCATGAGGATCTGAGTTCATATCACCAGAAGCCATGGAAAACTGGCCATAGCATTGTGAGTCTAGGAATCTTTAAAGCATGGAAGGCAGAGAGTCAGGAGACGCCCTGGAAATTGGCTGGCCAGCTGTCCTGGAGTGCACAGGAGGGACACAAAAAGAAAGGAAAAAGAAAAAAAAATAGATGTAGTAGTGCATAGCTTTAGGGAAGCAGAGGCAAGTCCATCTCTGTAAATTTCAGGCCGGCCTAGTTAATGTAGCAAGTTCCAGACCAAGCAAGGGACATAGTGAGACTCAGTCTCAAAAGAGAGAGAAAGAGACTTTGTCTCAAACAAGGTAGTCAATAAGAACCAATACCCAAGGTTGTCTTCTGACCTTCAGATGAACACATGGGTGCACAAATGCACATGTCATACATTATACAAAGATTTTTAAACTTTTACTACATTTTTTTATTGGGGTGGGTTGTACATGTTCCACAGTTCATGTGTGGAGGTCAAAGGATATTTCTAGAAGTTGTTTCTCTCCTTCCAGGGATTGAACACAAGTTTTCATGTCTAATGACAAGTGCCTTTAACCACTGAGCCATCTTCCTGGCCCCAAATCAAAAAGAAAACAATGGCTTTTTACATCTCGGTAGTAAGGATAGTTTTGCTCCCTGAGTGCACACAGGATTGTGGAAGTCACGGCCTGAAGGTCAGGAATTTCCACACAGAGAGGAGCTATGTGTAGCTGCTTACAGCAGAAGGTGTTTGTGGCTTTGAAATCATGGCTCATTTTCTGGGCACATGACATTCTCCAGTTGGGCTTTGAGGGAGTCTCTTTGACGACAGCCACTTTGAGGTGGTGGTTTTGATGTAGGATCATCGTGGTGGGATGGTTCAACCTTATGCATTAAAATTAAAAAATGACTCACTGGTGTAGAAAACTGCCAACCTGTTCCATCTCTGAATGGGGCCAGAGGAAGTGGTGAGGGCCAGCGAGGCGATATGGGTTGGAAGGGATAAGGCCAAGGGTGGGAGCTTAGGCACCATCTGCCAGACAAGACGTCATGCGAGTGCCACAACTGTCTGTGGTGGAAAGGACCCTGATCATCCCTAGAGAAGTGTCTGCTCAGACATTAAGAACTGGCTTGAATCTTGGCAGGATGACATCTAAAATTATCTCTTTCTTAAAGTTAAAAGACCTTATGTGTGTGCTGAGCTGGGGGAGGGCGGGGGAATGCAGAGGCAGATATTTAAACCACAACACAGCCCTTTATTCTCAGCTCTAGGCTGCACAGGAAATCCCTAATTAGACGTGTGACAGTGTCTCAGAATCTCTAATGATACACATACATTACAGTTCACATTACAAAGGTCCCTTTGAGTAATGGCTTGGGGGGAAAGGGCTAGATGATGAGCCTACTTATTACTGATTGCACATTTCCCCCCAGTTATAAAAGTAACAAAAGAAACTATGATAGATGGAACATTCTGTGACAGAGACATGACCAAGCAAAGTTATTTTACTATTTGTATTGTAGATATCAGACTCTTAGAAAGCCTATAGAACCCAAATCTTCTGGGTTTCCACCTTTATCCCACTTATTGCTCCATTTCATCCTCAGGACAGCCCTGTGATGCCACCAGAGTCTTATGTTGGGTCACTTGGCCAGAAAATGAGTCAGGTTCACATGGCTGGCTATCAGGTGGAAGGGTGCGTGGCCCCATCACCAAGGCCAGCCACTCATATCCCAGATTCTGATAGACTCCCAACTTCCTCCTCCTCTGGGTTTTGATATCTCAGACAACACATCTGGTTGGGAACCCATGGGCCACCTTGCAGTTAGAGGAGGGAGTATGATATCTGTTGCTTGCTTTCTTTATTGTTTTTGAATGTATGCTGTATTATCAGAACTCTGAGAGGAGCGTGGCTTTATACTGCAAACAGAAAATGTCTACCCTTCCTCTCCTCCCCACCTAACTCTGACCAAAAGGATCATAGCTGGAAGTGTCAATCATGTGGGATGCTCTTGTGTCTAGGCATGCTATGTACGGCATATGTAGAGAAATTACCCCTTGTCTGGTTTCATTTGTCATTCTTTCAGTAACCATAGTCAACTGCTATCTGGAAATATTAAGTGGAGAATTCCAAAAGCAAACAGTGTGTAAGCTTTCAACTGCACACCGTGCTGAGTATTGCGATTCAATCTCGTGGTGTTGCTCCATCTTCCCAGGACAGTGATCATCCCTTTGTCCTGTGGATCCACTCTGAATACTCTACTCACCCATTACTCCCTTGGAACCTGGCCAAGCAGATCAGCAGCCACAGGGCCAATGCCTGTGTTCAGTTAACCCCAAAGCACAATAGTGATGCAGGAAGTTCAGATATGCAGTGAAAGGCTGAAAAGCACTTCATTTAAGAAAAAAGGTGAACATTCGCAGTTGAAGAAAAGGGGGGAAATTGCTGTGGTTTGCCAAGATCTACAGAAGAGCAGATCCTCCATCTGCAAAGCTGTGGAAAAGGAAAAAGAAATTGGTGTGAGGTTCCCTGTCGCACTTCAGAGTACATAAGTTCCAGCCATGGTGTGTGACAAGAATTTAGTTGTGAAAAAAGCATTATGTTATATGATTCAATACTAGCTGCAATTACAGGCATCCATTTAGGATCTTGGAATTCATTAAGAGATCACACACATGCGCGCGCATGCGCGCGCACACACACACCCTCTCCCTAGTCTTCAGCCTGGTGCTTCCCCCATCAGTGTATTATCATTGGCTATCTGTACATTTCACTGTGTAGAGACTCTGTTCTCAGGATTGACCTTAACTGTCTTCCCATTTCCTGTCTTGTCTCAATGGGTCATGATAGAATTGCAAAGAGTTCCTTCTTCACCTTGTTCCTTCCCTGCCTGTGTGCCCAGGGCGGATCTCCTAACAGGCTGACAGGCAGTGTAGCTGGTTAGGATCTGCATTCCAGCAGGCTGCTTGGGTGGTTGGTCCAGCCAGCATGGAGACCCACACCCATGGTGCCCCATCAATTGGTGCCTCCTCATCCCTTACTGGACACCACCCTGGCCCTGGCTATACCCAGCCCCTCTTCTCTTTCAAAGAGCCCTTTGAGCATTCTGTAGGTTGCAATAGAACCGGGTACACCTCTAACTCCTGTCCTTCCCCTTGCCTTGCCAGGAGGCTGGTAGAGAAGTTCTCCATATCTATGCAGTTCATCTCGCCAGTGCATCCAGGTGAAACTGTATTTTTGCAGAGACGTTACCCTTTGCCTTGCATCCTGGACTCCTCCAGTCTGAAGCCACACAGCCAACTGGAAGAGCTGTTCCTCAGGTAAGCATGCTGCGCTGGCTATTTTTATGTCAACCTCACACAAGGCAGAATCATTTTGGAACTTGAGTATTGCCACCAGATTGGCCTGAGGACAAGTCTGTGATACATTTTCTTGATTGATGATTGATATGGGAGGGCCTAACCCACTGTAAGTGGTGCCATCCCTGAGCAGGTATTTCTCAGGACTATCTAAAAGCAGGCTAAGCAAGCCATGGGGAGCAAGCCAGTAAGCAGCACTCCTCCATGGCCTCTGCATCAGCTCCTGCCTCCAGGTCCCTGCCCTGTGTGATTCCTACTCTAACTTCCCTCAGTGATGGACTGCAACCTGGAAGTAAAGATGGAATAAACCCTTTCCTTCCCAAGTTGTCACGGTTCTAGTGTTTTGTCACATCAGGAGAAACCCCGAGACACATCAGGGAGTAGAGGGAACAGTGTGGTCTGTTTCAGGGACAGGGGCCACTTCAAATAAGGAAATCCAAAGCAGTGTTTTGAACAACATGAATATGTTACCTTTTATGAATAGAGGTAATTATATTAATTTTCTGTTTTCAGTAATGATAATTGATAATCAAACAGACTGGCCATCATGAAGGGAAGTCAAGGCAGAAGCTCAAGTAAGAACCTGGAGGCAGGAACCTAAACCAAGGCCATGGAGAAATGCTGCTTACTGGCTTGATCCCAGGCTCGTTCATGTTCAGCTGTCATTGTTATAGAAACCAGCCTTGCCTGCCTAGGAATGGTACTGCCCACAGTGACCTGGGGCCTCTTTCATTAGTTAGCAGTCAAGAAAATGCCCCCACAGACATGCCAATAGCCAATCTGAGAGAGGCAATACTTCAACTGAGTGTCCAGCTTCGAAGGAGTGTCAAGGTGACAACCAGGATTATCTGTCGCAGTAATGTAGGCACACATGTCTACTTAGAAAATTTACTAATTTAGACATATAAACTCTTTTTTTTATTTGAGAAAGGGTTTCTCTTCACAGTTTTGCCTCTCTTGGAGTTCACTCTGTAGACCAGGCTGACCTTGAACTCACAGAGATCCACCTACCACGTGCTGTGATTAAAGGGGTGTGCCACCACTGTCCAGCTATAAACTCTTATTTTAAATTTAAAAAAGATTTTTATTTTAGTGTGTGTGTGTGTGTGTATGTATGTATGAATGTATGCTATGTGCATGCAGTGCCTGAGGAAGCAAGGGAGGGTTTTGGATTCCCTGGGGCCAGGAGTTGTAGGTGCTTAGAACCAAACTTGGGTCCTCTGGAAGAGCAGAATGTGCTCTTTACAACTGAGACCTTTCTTTAGTCCCTGGATGTATACATTTCCTTAAAAAACTCTCTACATTATAATATACACCAAGCCATGCACTCACATGTTCATACTGCCTTTTCCTCCCCCAGTATTCCAGTTTTATAGAACAACCTGAGCCAGACTCATCACACATGGCCTGGGGATCTCAGTTAGCACAGGGCCAGGGTCTGGGCTATCAGTGCCTATGGTGATCACTCCCACCTTTAACAGGGCCCCTTTTCCATAGTTATATCTCATGCGATTTCAATTACCTGTGACCAACTGTGGTCTGGATATATTAAATGGGCAAATCCAGAAATAATTTGTAGGTTTTTATATTGTTTACCATTCTGAGTAGAATGTTGGAATTTTGTGCCATCCCACTCCATCAGTTTGCAATGTGAACCTTGTCTTTGTCTGGTGATCTTCACTGGTGCTCCCCGCCCCATTAATCATCAAGTAGCCAGCTCCATTCTCAGATTGATCCTCAAAGTGTGGAAGAGCTTGTATCTCTTCTCTTCTTAGTGACTGTAGAGCTTAGGTGCAGTGCTAGTCAGGGTTCAGACAGGCCAAAGAGTAGCCATGATGCTTCCTCTAAGTCAAAAAGTGTAAGTTCTTGACTTTAGGAAAGAAAAACATCATATACTGGGGTTGCTAAGGTTGAAGGACTGTAGATGGCTCAGTGGTTAAGAATGTACACCCCACCCACATGGGGCAACTCACAGCCATTGGTAACTCCATTCCCAGGGGCTATGAGACCCTCTCCTGGACTCCACAGGTGACTGTGCGCATACCCGCACACAGACACACATCGTGCAGCAGTTAGTACCAGCTACCATTTTGGTCATCTACTGGGAACCAATGGATCAGATCCCATACAAACAGCGAGGGACTAGTATATTTGCTGAGGATACTGTCTTCAGTCTGTGTGCCATCAATACTGGAAAGTTTGTCCCCACCAGAAGCAGGCTTGATAACAATAGGGACAGCTGCCTTGCTCCTCCTCTTCTGGGGAGTAAATTTGTGCTCATTATCACATAATCACTGATGAATTGTTCTGGAAGGGGATTTTTAAACGGTTTACCACAATCATGCCCAACACTTGGCAGTTGTGAGCTCATGTCCAAGAATATAAGAGAAAGATAAAAAGAATTTAGAGCAGTTGCCATCTGCCGGATAACACCGATGGGCTGGCGGCTGTGGTGGAGGCCAAACAGATAGAGAAAGGACCACCGTTGACACACCCACTTCAACCACAGCATGAGCTTGATCTTGTTAGTTCTCAGTCCATCTCTGCTTTAAAGATTACCAGTAACATTTAGATGTTTCTGTTCAAGATATGCCTACTACACACATGTGTGCACACACACATAAGCCTACATACTGCAGGCAAAGCACTGGCTCATAAATATATATGTATATTCATATAAATGCAGATAAATGTGAGCGAATACTCTGCTTGCAGTGTGTATGTGCTCGCCTGGTGCCTTGGAAAGTCAGAAGAGAACACTGGGTCCCTAGGACTGGAGTTAGGGATGGTTGTATGCCACAGTGTGAGTGCTGGGGATCAAACCCAGGTTCTCTGCAAGAGCAGCAAGTGCTCTAAACCATGAGCCAGCTCTCCAGCCCCCTGTAAAGGTCTCTATTCTGGAAGCCACAGGCTTGTCTGCGGATGGAATGAGCGGTGTGACCTGCCTCCACATACCCATTCCTCAGCTGCAGCAGGGTCAGTCAGTCATTTCTCTCTTTTCCTGCCTAGCAACATAGTATTCTGTTTGTAGATGCTATTGCCCTAAAGAGAGTAGTTTTTCATCCATATCAGTCAGTGTTCAAATTCTGATTGTCTTATGTGTGTGGGGTCAGAGGACAGCTTTGAGGAGTCAGTTTCTGCCTTCCACATGGGCCCTAGGACCTGAACTCTGGTCAATAGACAATGGCAATGAGCACTGTCTCCATCTCAGTCATCTTGCTGGCCCATAAATGTTTAGAGATGGTTCTGATTGGTATCAGAACAAAGTCAAAAAATTACAGTTTCATTGTATGATGCTGTCATAAGTAGTGATGTGTTGCTTCAATGCCCTAACATACCCATTTTCCTAGTTTTTTGGAAACACGCATTATTATCAGCTTTTCTCTGTTAACAATAGTGTGTCCGTGTCTAGAAGCCTAGAAGGTGTGAGCTCATGAGGTGTGCATGTGACCCTTGGTAAAGGTTCACCTTGCCATTGTAGAAAGGGATAAAAGGGAGAAGGAAGGAAGGAAGGAAGGAAGGAAGAGGGCGACAGGCAGAGGAGCAAGGAAAGCAGCTGGCTGGGAGTGGGCAGGCATGGCTGGGTGTCAGAGAAAGGAAGGCTGCCTTAGCACCAGGGTGGGGGAGGGGAGAGTGGGGGTGGCACCGTCAGCGTGTTTCTGCCTCTAACAGGCTGGCTGGTGGCAGGAAGTGTTTGACAGATGACATGGCCCGTGGAGCTATGATCTGGGATCAGAGCTGCCCTGCCAAAGGGAGCCAGGTGGCTGCCCAGCTTCCCTAGAGGAAGAACTCAGACCTTCCTCTTCCCTCAGATATGCTAATGAACAAAGGACATGGTGCTGGCAGTCTCAGCTCAGTGGTGTTGAATCTTACTTTGTTTTCTAGAGGTATGCCCTTGTGTGTAGCGATAGGGTAGCAGGCCTGCTTTTCATCCAGCCCAGCTCCCGCATGGCTAACTTATACCCCGAAATAACAACACACAAATTGTATTCATTTAAGCACT
>LOEQ01001439.1:228397-248653 GCA_001685075.1 Bramus lutescens
GCCCAGGGAGGCCCAGGGCTCAGACTGACTGGCTGCTTAGCTGCTTTTTCCTTTGGATAGTTCAGACCCAGGGAATGGAGGAAGGCTGGTGAGGATTAATCCTCACTATAATGCTAAAGATGCCAAGGTCCATGAGGTGGAGGGGCCCAAATAAGTCCAGAGATGGAGCCTGAAAGTTCTCTGTGCAGCAACCCCAGTCTGTGTGCCTCTAGGGTGTTCCTGAGCTACAGGGGTGTGTCTTTCCTGAAGTGCTTAGAACCAAGTGATTGGGTCCATTCTAGTCAACAAGAGCGTCCATCATAACACCACCTTTACCTCATTGCCGGCCCCCCACTCCTGCTGTCACAGTCATGAATGGCTCATCCCAGGAGCATAGCTGAAGGGGGCACCCAGGGCCCCTCTGCAGCCCTGGAGACCTGAGCTCGTGAGTCCATTGCTATAGACTCTGGAGTTTAAGGGAAGCTGTAGGCGGTCTGGAAAAGTCCAGAACAGCTCCTTCTGCCCCACTTTCCTCCCCAAGGAACATTTTGCCTCAAGGCAACGCACATTTTGTGTGCGGATGTAAACCTCTGGTAGGTAGGCAGCTAGAAGACAGTGCAGGACCTAATGCTGCCTTCCAGATGTCCTGCATTTGCCTTGCCTTGGCCCCCTGCCCAGACCTGTCCTTGTCTGGGGATGGGCTGGTCACAAGTTCCAGCTGGTACTGGAGCTGCCAGTTGAGGCCTGGAGCCCAGCTGCCAATCAGGGCTGCCATGCAGGGTGGACTATTCAGGCACTTCTCAAGCTTGGCAGACTGGCTGCCTTCCAGATAAGACTCACTCTGCACCTTCTGGGGACCGTTGTGGTGCTCCTGTCCTAGAGGAGAACAACACTGGAGTCCTGGGACCCTGGGCACAGCTGTCACCCTGGTCACTCTCCCAGTTCCTGGGATGGAGAGGTTGGGATGGCAGGGTGGGTAGGAGCTGGGAACAGTCAGGCCATTATTCTGCACCCACAGCACAGTTTCTCTCTGCTCCATGTACAGCGTATGACAGAATACACAATTGGCCATCGGGAGGCACAAAGAACCCCTCTAAAACATTGCCCACAGAGGGTCCTTGTGTGACCCTGACAGACTAGAGTCCCCTCCCTTTTCATGGCTCAGTCTCCACTAGGTTCTGGAATTCAGGCCATGGACCGTGTGGAGAAACCTCTCTCTCCTATCTCTTGTGCCAGCTCCACTGTGCCATGAGGAGCACACAGGGGGGAGGAGTTGAGCCCCAGCCCCAGGTGCAAGCTCAGGCTCTGTCGCTTTTCCTTCTGTGTCACCTTGTGCAAGTCCTTGGTGTCAGCGTTGTATGATGGAGCCAGCAGTCCAGAGTGGGTTAACTGAGACAGTCCTACAGTCTGTCTGGTCGGTCCTTAAGCCTGTCCCCTCTCACAGATCCCCAGCTCTGCTTAGGGCCTGCGCAAGGAACAAGGGCACAGGTGCTGCTTCATACCTCTCTCTGTCAGGCTACTGAGGACAGAGAGCCCTGGGGTCTCCCTAAAGCCACCGCAGGGGATTCTCACTGGGAGGTCAGACATGGCTATGCCTCGGGCAGAAGGAGAACCAGGGATAGGGAGGGATGAGCACTCAGGGCAGACTTCCTTCTCTTCCCTAGGTGCATGGCCAAGTAAGGCCAGGCCCCATTCTCACATCGGAGTGAGAGACTATAGCTGACCTGACCCAAGACTGGGCAGGTCGCAGGTTGTCCAGGACACCTGGGGTCCATTCTAGGAGAGGAATGACCATTAGAACTTACCACCTCTGCTCAGTTGACCACTCCTTTGTTAAAGATAGCCTATTTTCGCTGGGACTTGGTGACCTCTGGGCTTGGCTTGCCTCTTCCTTGCTCCCGGGGCCTCTTGAGTGTACACATCAGTTAAACAGCCCAGGCCTTGACACTCTTAGCTTACATGGTCACAGGTTCACCTGTTGGTGGGCCTTGCCAGGGAGAGTGGACAGAAGCAGACAGCCTACATCCCCAGTGAATTTCTATTCGTGTTGGTAGACATTAAAGCTGTTAGATCTGAGAAGGCTGGAATGCAGGAGAGGGGCAGGGCATTGAATTCTGACCCAGAGTCCTTAAGAACTACAGCTGGGAGGAGGGAAGCCATAGGCCCTCTAGAGCAGGAGACTGAACAAATGATTCATCAGAGCCAGGCTCCAGCGATCTCCTCATTGTGTGTGGTAGGGGTGAAGAAGTGGGGCACAGGATGTGTTCTGGAACCAGGTGACCCATGATAACTGTCCAAGTTGACGATGTGGGGGGTTGAGCTCTTAGATCCCAGCTCTGGCCTAGAGAGAGCCACTTCCTGAGCCAGGCATAGCCTGTAAGATCAACTTCCAGGTACAGAATCCCACTTTGCTTGCCGTCTCCAGATACGTGTCACTGGGCAGTAGGAAGGGAGTCTTGGCATAAAGACACAATCATGTAAAGCAACAGCCATGACAGTATCCTTCCACCCTCTTGACTTGGAAGCATGAAATGAGATATATTTAATACACAATATTATATACTTGTATGAAACTGTTTCTGGTGACTTATGCCTAGAATCCCAGCACTTGGGAGGTATAGACAGGAAAACCTGGAGTTCAAGGTTATCCTTAACTATACAGCAAGTTCTAGGCCAGCCTTGGCTGCATGAGATCCTCCCTTTGAGGTTCTTTAAGAATAAACAAACAAAAAGATAATAAATTTGTATGAAGTCTTGCTACTATTACTCTGTACTAAATGTTTTTTGTTTTCTTCCTAGTTGTTAACATGGCCTCCAGAAACATCTTCTAGAGCTTTTAGTCTCCTCTGGGATCTCAGCATAGATGGACTATTCCATCAGCCTGGTAAGTACCAGGGTGCAGGGTAGGTCGGTACTCAAATACTGGAGCCTGTCCCTCCACCCCCACCCCGACTGACCCAGCATGCTGTGGGGACATTGCATCACCTGTGATGGAGACATCAGGCAGCACATCTTTGGCTCTGGCTCCAGTGTTAGTGACAAGCAGAGCCAGCAGGCCCCTTGGGACCTCCAAAGGCTGGGTCCAGTTCTCAGTGACCAAATCCAGGCTGACTTCACAACCTCCTGGGATCTCTATACCATCCAGAAAGGTGAGTTTTGCCCCAGGCAGGCTCTGGCTCAAAAGACAGCTTATCATCAGATTCTTCCAAGGACCTGAGAAGGAAAGCCACAGTGCGTCAGAAAAGCACTTTAGCCTGGCATCACCAGGAAGGAAGCCTCAGAACTGCCTTTCCACCCCCCACCCACTCCCAACGGCACTTTGAGTGACAGCCTCTGGTCTGTACCTTGGCCGTGTCATTTTGGATATATTTGACTCAGCATTCCAGAGAAGTATTTCTTGTCTTGCTAGTAGCTACACCTTCCTCAGCTGTCATCATTTGGTACCTGAACCTAGACATTTTGGTACCAAAAAATATTATGTAAGCAGTTAGAAGTTGCTCACAGCTGGCAGGGAGATGGCCTCTCAGAGGACTGTACTCTGCCTTTGTCCAGCCATTACTCTGTACCCCAGAGCACACAAACACACAGTTCTGAGGGCCAAGGTTGTAGCCCCTGGTACACCAGAGCCCCGGCCCTGTGAGTGTCTGTATTGTACTCCTCTGCTTCAGGAGTTGCCAAGCTGGGGCCATCTGTCAAATCAGAGCATTCCAGATGCCCCCATAGGCCCCTCACTAAGGGCTTCTGAGAAGCTACCAGGCCAAGCATGTTCTTCCTTTTCGTAACCTCTGCCCCTGTGGCCTGTGTTGCCCTCTGCAGCCCCAGGGCCGCCTCTGCAGCATGCCTGCCCTTTCGGAAACAGAGGCCTTCCTTGTCCACCCCTCTCTATGCTGTGGTATGTGTCTCCTCCACTCTGCTCGCCTTCCCTCCAGTCAGAAGGATACTGAGTATCTCCCGGGTTCCCCCGGCTCCAGAATGTGTCCTCAGATATCACCTTTGAGTCCAGACTGGGGTTCTATCCCCTGCCAAGTGGAATAGACCCTGGGCTAGAGCATTTCCTGTCTGAGGTCAGGATCCCCACTGATTTGGAGGAAGTCAGGCCAGATCCGCAAAAGAACTAATTTAAACAGGTATCTGCACACCTGTGTTCACCATAGCATTGTTAACAGACAAAAGGTGGAAGTAGCTTACATGCCTGACAGATGAATAGACAAACAAAATATGGCATAGATGTATGATGAATTGTAGTACATATATATATATATATGATGGCCAGAATAGACATGCAGTGGAAGGAAGACAATTCTGACACATGCTGCGGTATAGGCGAATCCTAGAACCCTGAGAAGAACCAGTTGATCCCATTTGCATATAGTCCCTCAAGAAGGGGAAGTCACAGAATTGTAGCCCCCGGGTCTGAGAAGAGAGATGAGAGTTGTTCAGCAGGTTTTGGCTTGAGCAGCTGGGCAGCAATTCGAGGACAATGGCCACTGCCCCTTACAGATGGAGACGTTGAGGGGGGCTGCAAAGCCTCGTACCTGTTAAGCATGTTTGACTGTTCAGCTGAACCCCAGCACAGGATACATGCTAAAGGTTAATTTAGATCCAGGATGGCTACAAAAGAAACCTTACTCCTCAGGTTCACATACAACCTGGGGGCCCTGGAGGCCTCTGTGAGCCCAAGGCAAAACTGCAGGACACCTGCCTTAACGCCTGTCTTTTCTACAGGCAAGTTCCTATTCCCTGGGGTGTGTGCTCACTGATGGCTCTTCTCTGACTGACTGTCCTGTGGAAGGTCTGATGGAGTAACTTTTATCTTTATCTTTTATCTTTAGGACTTTTATCCTAGCCCACTTCCTGAGTCAGGAGAGGGTCAGTTTCAGCATGTTCTGTGATGGGAGTTAGAGACTTGAGGACTCCAGGGCAGGCTGATGTATAAGGGGAAGGATGTATTAAGTAGCAGCTGGTGATGAGCTTGGAGGGTAGAATATTCTGGAACGTTGCTAGTCTTTACCTCAGGGAATATCCACTATCCATTCACAGATGCCTGGAGCCTCCTGCATTAGGGCCCAGCTGGATGGCAGAGGGACAGGATAACTCAGGCCAGCCCTTGTCCTCAGAAGACTAATGACCAAGGGGAGGGCATAGAGCATTTGATCACCTCTAGAAACTGCACAGGGTAGGACTGCACACTCAGTTGCTTGGAGACTAAGTGAGCCCCAAATGGAGTGCCTGTCCTGTCTAAAGGGGCCGCCCACACCAGTTGTGGTCCAGGCCAATGCATGACATCACACACAGCCTTCATGTTGTCAAGCCATATTTTCATTAAACTACCTTGACTGTTAGTGGCATATGACAGGAAACTCACATATTCTGCTCTGTAGCATCAGCATTTGGGTTTCTGTGACTCCAAAATCACTGCCATAGGATTGTCATGCATTACATGTTCTCATGAGACAGGGTTCAAAGCTGAAAAGAGAGAGATCAGTGATAAAGCGCCTGCCTAAGAGGAAAGCCTGGGTTGAACCCCAGCACTCAAATTTTAAAAAGGCAAAGTTGAAACTCAGGCCACAAGACGAGGCTCCCACTCTGCCTGGGTTTCTCTCAGGGTGTGCATTATTTGCCTTCCTGACGCTGTGGCTAAATATCATGTCTATGACAGCCTCTGGAAAAGTGTTATTTGGACTTATGGTTCCAGAGAAATGAGTCTGTCATGGCAACAAGTGGCAAGCATGGCAGCAGGAAGCTGAGAGCTCACATTTCAACCCCAAGCACAAAGCACAGCGGGAACTGTAAGTGGGTGAGGTCATGGACCCTTGCGCTGCTTTCCTGGTGACCCAAACAGAACTACCAACCTGGGATCAAGTGTCCAAATGCCTGAGCCCATAGGGACCTCGTTCAGACCATCACANTCACTAGTGGAGGTCAGAAGGCTGGCTACCTGTGGGAACTGGTTCTCCTCTCCTACCTTGTAGGCCCTGGAAATTAAACTTGTCAGACTTGGTGACAAATGCCTTTACCCACCAAACCATTTTGCCAAACCACAGTTTCCTTTTTTTTGCCAGAACTTTTTTTTTTTTCTGACAGGGTTTCTCTGTGAAACCCTGGCTGTCCTGGAACTCACTAAGTAGACCAGGCTGGCCTTGAACTCAGAAGCCCGCTTCTGCTTCCTGAGTGCTAGGATTAAGGCACGTACCACCACACCCAGCCTACCAGGGCTTTTTGTTTGTTTATTTTACGTTTTTTGAGGTGTGGTCTCTCTATGTAGCCTTGATTTTCCCAGAATGCACCCAGTTTGTCCTTTAAGTCACAGAGATCTGCCTGCCTCTGCCTCTGGTTTGCTGGGGTTAAAGGCATGCACCACCACACCTAGCCTACCAGCACATTGTTTCGCTGTACGGAACTGGACCACGGGCTTCAAAGGCTGCTTGCCACTTTCTGACTATCAGTATCCTTTGAATATCTTGGCTGTGTGTGAAGTTTTCAGTCTCACAAGTCTGACCTTCTAGGACAAAACCCAAGAAACCCATTTTTCCTGCCTCTTTTGAGATTCTCATTTTTCTCTTCTTTCTTTCTTTTTTTAGAATGAGTCCCCAAACAATCCAGAATAACAAGGCTCCCTGTTTACACAGCCGTGCCACTGTGTTAACTACTGTGGGGCTCCAGGGATGGTCGGAAGACCGTGAGGGATGTCGTACTAGGCACATGATTTGAAGACTATGAGATGTGTGGTGTGTGTGGCTTCTTTGAACTGCTGTGGTATTTTGTATAAGGGACCCAAGGAGCCTCGGATTTTTGGAGAGGGTCTTGGAACCAACCCCCAGGATTCCAGGGTGGCTACCTTGTCTGACATATGTAACAATAGCATGTATCTGCGCCTCTAATAGCTGGTCATTTAGTTCCTTTAGACTATACAAAGAAACAGTGAATGTTGAACCTTGGGAGGCTCAGTCACCTAGATGTCCCCCGATCCCTTTCCGGAAATGCTTGTGATGACACACACACCCCTGGTTCTGGCTAAATGGGCCTCCTCTACAGGGCCTCTGACAGGAAATAGCCAGAACTGTTTCTGCAGACTGTGGCTCAGAGACCTGGCTGCTGCAGAGGCCTCCTCTGGGCTCCTCTGCTAAGATACAGGGCTGCCTACTGCTTACTCCTGTGGTGGACATGCTGTCCTGAACAGACAGCAGCACAAATGGTGCTCCCTTACCAAGGAAGAAGAGGTGTGGCTCTCAACTTGGAAGCCCAGAACCTGCTGCTGTCACATTTGGACATTTTCAAGTGTCCTTTCTGTCACTGTGATAAAACACTGACCAAAACAAATTGGGGGAGGGAAGTGTTTATTTGGCTTAATCTTCCGGGTCACAGCCCAGCCCATCATTGAGGTGGGTCAGGGCAGATAATCAAAGCAGGAGCCTGGAGCTTGCTGGCCTGCTGTAGGCTCGCTCACTGGTGCATGCTTAGCAAGCTCAGCCATCTCTGCCACCTACCTACAGAATGCTTTGATCATTCCCACAGGAACTTTGTACCCATTGGCAGTCAGACCCTTCCAGGTATGCCCTTCTCCCCAGGTCCTGACCACCCTTAATCTACTACCTCTAAGGCTTTGCCTGCTTGACACAAAGTTTAGTTAGTTAGGTTTCTTTGGATTTTTGTTTCTGTTTTTTGGACAGGATTTTATGCATCCCCGACTAACCTGTGTATCTGAGACTAGTCTTGAATTCTTTTTCTTTAAACACAGGATCTCACCATATAGCCCTGGCTGACCTGGAACCCACTATGTAGATCAGATCAGGCTGGTGCCAAACTCACCCCTGCCTTTGCCTCTGCCTAGCAAATGCTGGTAGCATGTCAGTGCCACAGTTGCTACTGTATATAATATCACAGTCTCTGGCTTCTTGCAAAATGTTTTCAAGGATCATACCTGCTTTATTCTGCCTTACTACTCTGAGTCAATTCTGACTAAATTGGATGCTCATTCATTTGGGCTGGACTGGCTGTCCAGCAAGCTATCAATGTTGGGGTTACAGGCACACACATACTTATGCTCAGTTTTTTCTGTGGATACTGGGGTTTCAAGCTCAGGTTCACGGGTTTGCAGAACAAGCAGTCTTATCCACTGAGCAGCCCCCCAGCCCAGCTACCCACTTTGCAGCTTTCATTTGGTGAAGTTCAGTTTACCAATTTGCTTCTCCTTCTGCTCGAATATCAATATCCAGGAAGTGGTAGTGCACACTTTTAATCCCCACACTCAGGAGGCAGAGAAACAGACCTCCGAGTTTGAGGCCAGCCTAGTTTTTTTAAAAAATAAATATATAAATAAAATGCGTATATGCCTTTTGATCCACTTCAAAGTCTCTCGCTTGTGTGCAAGGTGTAAGACAGAGGTTCAACTTCATTCTCCACCCCCCCTTTGGTTTTTTGAGAGATAGTCTTTCCGTGTAGCCCTGACCATCCTAGAACTCACTATGTAGACCTCAAATAGATCTCACACTCAGAGATCTGCCTGCCTCTGCCTCCCCAGTGCTAGGATTAAAGGTATGTGCCACCACTGCCTGGCTCAGCTCTATTTTTTATTGGAGCTTTCTAGTTGCCTGGCACCATTCCCTTTTTACTGAGTTGTCTGGTCAGCCTTGTTGGAAGTCAGTTGATCATGAATGTAGGGTCTCTTTCTGAATTCCCAGTTTCCTCCTTGGTGTGTGTGTGTGTGTCTGTCCTTATGCCAGCAGTCTGAGTTCTTGACTAATTGTAGGTTTCAGAAATGAATTCCATTCATCTTCTACCCTTTTCTGAAATGGTTGTAGCAGTTCAGAGTCCCCACATTTTCATCTGAGACACCATGGAAATCTTGACAATTTATGTAAAAATAACAGCTGGAATTTTTATTCTTGGTTGTGTTGAATCTGTAGCTCAGTGCTTGCCTTCTGTCTTGGTCTGTTTCATGTTGCCTTAGCAGAGTACCACAGACTGGGTGATCTGGAAACAACAGACATGCACTTGGCTCACTGTTTTGGAGACTGGGAAGTCTAAGTAAGCCTAACGGCCACTCTGGCCAGAACCAGGCTCCTGTGTCACAGTCACTGAAGGCATCACAAATGTATGAGAGGCGGCAGCTGGAAGCATCCTTTCAGGAGGAAGCTCCTTCCAAGATAATCAACCCGTTCTTAAGAATTCCTCCCTCATGACTTCATCACCACAACACTGTGGCTTTGAGCATTAAGTCTCTAACAGGGGGACGCATGCAAACCACGGCACTGTGGCAGCAATCTTGTCTTCGAGTCCGTGAGCATGAGATGTCTTTTCACGGTGTTCTTTCCACGGTGTTCAGTCATACATGAGCTATGCTTCTTCTCGTTAACTTTATTCCTGTACTGGGGCATGAGAGAAAGCTCAGCAGCTGAGAGGTCTTACTGCTTTCAGAGGACCCAAGCTGCTCCCAGCACCCACACCAGGCAGTCAATTGCCTGTAATGTCAGTTCTAGGGACCAGACATCCTTTGGAATCCATGGGCTCCTAAAGTTCACACAGGCTTACACACACACATACACAGCTAAAAATAGATAAATAAAATCTCTTTTTAAATGTATCCCCCTGCTGGAGAGATGGCTCAGCAGTTAAAAGCACTGGTTGTTCTTCCAGAGGTCCTCAGTTCAATTCCCAGCAGCTGTGTGGTGACTCACAACCACCTATAGTGTGATCTGATGTGCTCTTCTGGCATAAAGTCATACATGCACATAGAGCACTTGTATATAAAATAAAATATTAGAAAAAATGTATCTTCTAAGTATTCTATTCTTTACAATGCTATTATGAGTAGGGTCATTTTATTTACTTCCCTTCTTAGGCTTTTACTCCTAACATAGCAAAATACAAGAGGCTTTTCTGTGCACTGACTTGTGTCCCGCAGCCTTGCCAAAGATGTTTATTAGCAATAACCAATTCTTCTTGTGTTGGTTTTCTTTTTCTTGTGGTAGAGTTGGTTTAGAAAGCCAACATTCCTGGAAAATTAACTGTTAGGAAGTAATGATTTCATGTTTGTTTAACAATGTGTTTTGGCTGAGGGTCTTCCTCCTTGCAGAGGTTTGAGACTGCCCATTACCTCAGCCCCAGTCCCACTGAATCCTAAGCTGTAGAAAGCACTGTTTCTCCCCTAGCCGCAGACCCAAACTCCCCAGAGAAGGAGCAAATGGCACGTAGCCCCTTTCCCATCAGCTTCCAAAACAATGTGTTTCATTTTTACCTACGCAGTCCATTCTCTCCCAGCATCTATCATATTTGTGTAGGAGGAGGGGGTTGTCATGAGATAGAATGACCCTGGCCAGGACATTCCTCGGATACTTTGAAAGTGGGTGAGAAGTTCAACTCTGAGCACAGATTGGTTCATTTTCCTGAGTGGGGCCTCTGGATACTGCGTTTCCCCCATCTTGTCCCCAGGGCTCTGGGATTATTGTTACTGTGGCTTAGAGGCTCCCATGTGGCAAGTCACCTTTCTGTCACCACTTCTTTCATTTTCTCACCTTCCTCCTCCTCTCTGGCCTCTCTAACTCTGAAACAGTGTTCACAAAGTTCTTATGGAAAGGAATTCAAGGTTGAGATGTCACGCTCTTGGTAGAATGCTTGCTTAGCCAGTCCAAAGCCCTGGGTTTGATCCTCAGCACAGATTAAAAAAAAAAGAAGGGGTGGCACACATCTTTTATCTCAGCGCTCAGAAGTTTAAGGTCATCGTTGGCCACATAGCAAAGCTGAGGCCAGCCTGGGATACATGAAACTCTGTCTCAAAAGCTTGTGTCAAGCGCCCCAAAACTTTCAGTGATAGTGAATCATAAAGCAATTTATTTTAAACTAATTATTTGATGTACACATAATTTCACCATTTCCTTGAATTCTTGATGCTCTTGCCTCAGTTTCATCTGTATTGGTATTACAGTCATTTACCCCTGGAGCAGTGGTTCTCAGCTTGTGCTGTGACCTTAAGTACAGCTCATCATGTCACGGTGACCCCCAACCATAAAATTATTTTTGTTGCTATTTCATAACTATAATTTTTACTGTTATGAATCATAATGCAAATATCGGTGTTTTCTGATGGCCTTAGGTGACAACCATGAAAGGGTTGTTTGACCCCCAAAGGGGTTGAGACCACTGCTCTAGAGTAGTATTTTTAAAAACTTACTTATTTTAAGACTGGGTTCTCAGAACTTGGGAGAGATAGACAGGTAGATTTCTGAGTTGAATTTAAGGCCAGCCTGGTCTACAGAGTGAGTTCCAGCTCACTGTGGGTGGTGCCAGTCCTAGTTGTACAAGAAAGCATGCTGAGGGAGCCAGTAAGGAGTGTTCCTCCATGGCCTGTTTCAGTTCCTGCCTCCAGGTTCCTGTCCTGTGTGAGTTCCTGCCTTGGCCTTCCTCAGTGACAGACTGTGATGGGAAAGTATAAGCTAAAGGAACCTTTTCCTTCACAAGCTGCTTTGGGTCAGTGTTTTATTACAGCAATAGAAACCAAAATAGGTCAGAAATTGGTATCACAGTCATGAGGTATCGCTGTGACAGATTTGGCGTGTGGTTTTCAGATGAGTTATAGAAGGAGCTGAGAACCTTGGCCTGAAATCTGTTGAGTGCTTAGAGCTTAGTGGGCTATTATGTGGGACCATGAAAAGGTGCTGGCTATTAGCACAAGCTCGAGACATCTGAGAGAAGGGTCCTTAATTGAGAAAATGCCTCCATAAGATTGACCTGTAGGCGAGCCTATGACTAATTTCCCAGGGTGCTCTTGGTATCATGGGAGTGGCAGGATTGGAAGGGATCGTGGAAGAGAGAATCTGAAACTTGACAACCAGAAGTCATTGGTGAAGGTGCAGGCTCAGTTGCAGTAGAAGACCCAGGATTAAAGGGGTCATGGAGAAAAGTTGAAACTTGGTACACTATATGTCAGAGTCCCTGATGAGAGCCCAGAAGAGGCTATTGGTGAAGGTGCAGCCTGGTTGTCCTGGCCACAGCATTATGGAGATGTCAGGACTGTGGGATGACCACCAAAGGGACACCAGCAGCTGTGGCATGGAGCCAGCCTGAGCCTATGAGATTCCAATGTGTGCTCTGGATGGTGGATGCAGGGCGGTGAAGCTGCTCGAGCCCTTTGGAGCCCAGGAAAGCATGAGTGAAAATGGCTGACACAGTCAGACTTGGGATTTGCTTTGATCTGATTGTGACTGTGCTCTGGTTTGTCCCTCTTGGAATAAGAAAAGCATTTAGCTTGCTTTTGATTTTAAAGGAGTCCGCAGTTGAGAAACTTTAGTTTATTTTAAAAAGACTGAACTTTTAAAATGCTGGCGTTTTAAAAATGTTGGATTGTGGTATTTTTAAAATTTGAAAAGTTTTCTGTTGTGCTATTAATATTGGACGTGACATCTTGAGGAGATGAGGAAGGAAACACTGTACTTGAGTAGTTGAATGTGTGTATCAAGTGGACAAGAGATCAGCTGTCATCTCAGATAAAGGAACCTCAGTTGAGAAAATAGCTTCCTAAGAATGTTCTGGGAGCAAACCTGTGGGCAAGTTTTCCTGATCAGTGATTGATGTGGGAGGGTCTAACCCATTGTAGGTGGTGTACCTCTGGGAAGGTGGCTCTGGGGTGTATAAGAAAGCAAACTGAGCAACTCAAGGGAGCAAGCCAGAAAGCAGCGTTCCTCCATGATCTCTGCTTCATTTCCTGCCTCCAGGTTCCTGATTTGAGTTTAGGCCCTGACGTCCTTCAGTGATGGAATATAATCTTCAAGGTGAAATAAACCCTTTCTTCCCCAAATTGTCTTTGGTTGGCATTTTATCACAGCGTCAGATACCTAACTAGGACTGAAGAATGCAGAGATCCGTGAAGACAGTGGAGGCCCCCCCACATATCCATGATTGTCTTATATACATGATGATATATATATGCTATTATGATCTATATATCAAATTAAGATTCTGTTGTTTCTGATCAAGTGAGGCTGAAGAATCAGCCGTGATTAACAATAGATCAGCCCTACTGATATGAAAACTTTGTTAGAGATGATCGATGCTGCTTATCTGGAACTGGAAAAATCAGCTATGATTTGAATAAGAGATCAGCATCATTGAGGTGCAGCTCAGGATGGAAATTGAACTTGGTAATGTGTAGGAGACTCACACATGCTGATGGTTTAAAGGCGCAAAGGGTTTAGCAGCTGAGACGTGGCACCGCCTGGCAGGCTTACAGTCTCCCTAGAGAGGGCAGGAGGCCATTGGTAAACAGCCTCAGTTGCAGTGAAGGCTGCAAGAGCTGAGTTTGGTGTCATATGGCAGCGCTGGAGTCCCTAAAGAGGCCAGTGGAGACCTGAGCGTATTGGAGAGGTCAGGACCATGGGATGACAGCCTGGGACTGAGCTGTGGATGGTGGAGCAGGAGAGCTGAGGCTACCAACGATGGTCCTGATGTCAGACACTGAGTTATTGCGTTGGAGTTTGCTTTTGTTCTGATATGATTGTAATTCTGCCCAGGTTCTTCCCTTGAAACAAGAAGGCATGTAATTGAATTTGAATTTTATAGAAACTCACAGTTAAAAGGTTGAATATGAATATTTTAAAGACACTTTGAACTTTCAATTGTTGAGGGTTTTTTAATTGAATTTAATTTTAGGTTTATTTATTTTATATGTAAGAGTATTTTTCATGCATGTATGTATGTTTACTACATTCATGCCTGGTACCCACAGAGGTCAGAAGAGGGTCTTGGATCCCCTGGAACAGGAACTACTGGTAGTCATAAGAAATTGGAGCAAGAACAACAAGTGCTTTTAACCCCTGCACTGTCTTTATAGCCCCTTATTGAAAGTTTTAAAGATAGTGGAAGCTTTCAAAGGTTGGACTGTGTATTATATTGTGATAATCTTGAACAAAACAAGATAAGAAAAGTTATGGTTTAATGTATTTGTGTGTCAGGCTAACAAGGCATTGGTTTTTGCTGGTTAGTTTTTTGTTTTATTTTGTCAAGTCCTAGAATCATCTAGATGGAAAGTCAGTTGAGGTATTGCCTATATCAGCTTAGCCTAAAGGCACAAGTGTTTAGGGCATTTTCTTTATCACTGATTGATGTGCATGGACTTAGCCCACTGTAGGTGATGCCAGCCCTGAGCAGGTGTTGTTGAGCCTCTAAGGAAGCAACTTTCTTCATGGTCTCTACTTCAGTCCCTGCCTCCAGGTTCCTGCCCTGTTTGTGTTTCTGAGGTGACTTCTCTCAGTGATGATCAGAAGATGTAAGCTACAAACCCTTCCCAAAGCTGGTCTCGGTCAGTGTTTTATCACAGTAACAGAAACTAAGCTAGGACAAGGGGACTTGCTTTTTCAAAATAAATATTGATATATATTTTTATTATTTCTTTGAGAATTTTGTATTTTGATTATATTTATCCCCTTAACTTCAAGATCTACTCCCACACCCCCCACTTTCTTTTTTCAGAGAGGGGTTCAAATAGCCCAGTTTGCCCTCAAACTCAGTATGTGGACAAGAATAACTTAATTTCTGCTCCTTCTGTCTCTACCTCCCAAGTGCTGGCATTACAAGTGTGTGCCACCAAACCTGACTTACGTGTTGCTTGTGATCAAATTCACATTTATTTATTTCTGCCAGCTATGGTAGCAGATACCTTTAACACCAGCACAGTTTGAGGCCAGTCTGGTCTAAACAAGGAGTTCCATCCAGGCTAGCTACATAGTAAAATTCCATCTCAACAACAACTAAAAAATGTACTTTGTGGATGTGTCTTTGTGTGTATGTGTGTGGAAGCATGCATGTCACAGCACACATGTGGAAGTCAGATGGCAACTTATGGAAACTTCTTCTCTCCTTCCTCACATGGGTTCTGTAGATTAAACTCTGGTCATCAGTCAGAGTGGTGAGCACCTTTACCTTCCAGACCGTCTCCAAACCCCCAGGGTCTTGTCTTTGTGTTGTTTTCAGTTCTAAGCTGTGGAGTTCCTGGCAGCCATCTGAGCCTGGCACATCACAGGACTTGGGCAGTTATCTGATGAGTGAATAGAACCCGCACATCACCTGCCTGCCACAGACATCCTTGGATAAGTGCTCTGATCCTTTCGGGTCCTCCGGCTGTGGAGATGGAGGTGTTGGCCAGCCTCTGGCTGTCCTGTTTTGTACCCCAACCAAGGTCAGGGTTGTGGGCCCAGCTGGACTGCGGGGACAGTCACTCATACTGTGCTCCAGCTTGGCTGCCATCTACCTCATCTCCTGTGCCCTCTGAAGCTCTGCATCCGTTACCTGTCCAGCCACTATCTCCAAGTTCTATTGCATCATGGGCTGCCAAAAGCTCAGGAGAGTGGAGGCCTGGAACTCACTCAACACCATGCTGGCAAGAGACCTGTCTAAAGTTCCCAGGGGATCCTAGCGGTAGCTGGGGCTGAGAAACTCCAGATTCTGAGGGACCAACCTCTTAGAGGGACAGAGTGACCACACAATGAGAGAGGGTTTCTTTTTAACTTCAGATTCTTCACCCAAATACTTTCTGTGATCTGACATTGTTAGGGACTTCTTTTTTCCTTTGTTCAGGGCGGAGTCTCCTGTATACCAGGCTGGCCGCGAACTCACTGTGAAGCCAAGAATGGCTGCACTGCTGACCTTTTTGCTGTCACCTCCTTGTTGACATTATGGGCATGCACTGCCACATCCAGTTTTTATTGTGCCAGGGCTTCAACCCAGGGCTTCATGAAGTTAGATAAGCACTCTAACAGCTGAGCTATATCCCCAGCCTGGAGAAGCTCTTTGTTGTTGTCGTCATCACCACCACCATCATCATCATCATTACATTTTTAAATTAGCTTGTAAAGTAGTAGGTTTCCATGTGGCTTTCCATATGTCCTTAGTTTTGCTTATCCCTCCTTCCACATCTCTCCTGTCTCCCCACACCCATCCCAACGTAAACCTTTCTACACTAGTAGTCCCCAGTTCTATTTTTATGTGTGTTCTACCCTCCCCCTCCATGTCTTCCCCTCCCCTTCATGATCCCTTTCTAGTTTGCTGGCCTCTAGGGACATTCATTTCAGATAAACACAGAAAATTCAAAATCCAAAGCTAAGATCCACATATAAGAGAGAGAGCATGTCGCATTTGTCTTTCAGAAAGAACCTGGGCCATTTAGTTTTTTAAAAATATTTTCTGACTCCATTTCCCTGCAGTTATTATTATTCTTTAGAGCTGAATACAATTCCGTTGTGTTTGTGTACCACATTTTCATTACCCATTCATCAGCTGACAGACTGTTTCTTATTCCTGGCTGTCGTGAACAGAGATGCACTGAACGTGGATGCTCATGTATCTATGTGGTATGCTGAGTCCTTTGGTGTATGTCCAGGAGTGGCATAGTTGGTCGTACAGTAGTTCTATTTTTAGCCTTTTGTTAAACCTCCACACGGATTTCCATAGTGACGACACCAATTTATACCTCCCACCAAAGTCCCCTTCCCCACAACTGTACCTGCACTGCTTGTCACTTGCTTTCTTTTGGGGTAGGGGTTGTCTGTGTGGCTGTCCTGGAACTTGCCCCATAGATCAGGCTGGCCTTGAACGCAGAAATCTGCTTGCTCCTACCTCCCAAGTGCTGGGAATTAAGGTGTGGGTCACCACCACGGGCCCCTGGTAACTTGTTTTCTTAATGATAGACATTCTGACTGGGGTGAGATGGACTCTCGGTGTCCTTTTAGTTTGCTGATGGCTAAAGATGTTGAACACCCTTTAAGATGTTTATTGACCATTTGTACTTCTTCCTTTGCGAGCTCTCTGTTCAGTACCATGGCCCCTGTTTTTAATAGGGTTGTCTGTTTTCTTGCTGTTTTTTTTGCATATTCTATTAACAGAGTTAATCCTTTGTCAGATGTGTATCTGGCACACACAGAATGGGTTTTTGCCCATTCTGCAGACTTCCTCTTCTCATGATTAGCAGATTTCTTTTGCTGTACAAATGCTATTTAATTTCATGACAAATTTCATTTGTCCATTGTTGGCCGTATTTACTGAGCAGTTAGCGTTCTCTGAAAGCCTTTATTGAAGTGTATATCTTGAAGTGTTTTCCCTGCTTTTTCTTTGGTAGTTTGAGAGTTTGGGGGTCTTACATTAAGGTCTTCAATCCGTTTGGAGTTGGGTTTTGTTTGGGGGGAGAGATAGCAATCTAGTTTCATTCTTCTATGTGTAAATATCAAAATATTAAAAAATAAAATTTTATTTTATCAATATAAAATTCTTCTGTGTGTAAATATCAAAGTTTATTTGAGCACAAATGAGTGTTTTGTCAAAAAAGCAGGTGGTTCTACCTACACAAGTTTCTATCTGGACTTCTTTTCTGTTCTGTTGATGTACATCCCTATTCAATAAATAGGAAGTTTTTCTATTTCTGTGAAGACTGGTATTGGATTTTGATGTGCTTGCGTTGAATCTGTAAATTACTTTTGGTAGGACAGCATCTTCTAGCTTCTTTCTACGTCTTCTTCCTCGGGTGTTCTAAAGTTTCCATTGCAGAGGTCTCTCGCTTCCTTGGTCAGGTTTATTCCAGGGTGGGGTGGATTGTGGACCGTCTGAGCGACACTGCTGCCCTGCTGTCTTCCCTAGCTTGTTTCCCGCTAGTCTCGAAGTGGGCTACTGATTTCTGGTGTGCACTTTGCACCCTGCCACTTGGCTGAAAGTGCTGATGCTTACAGTTCTAAAAGATTCTCTGTCTCTGAGATGAGAGTCTCACTGTGTAACCCTGGCTGGTCTGAAGCAAGAGATACAGACCAGGTTGACTTCAGACTTAGAGTCACCTATCTCTGCCTCCCAAGTGCTGAAACTAAGGACATGTGCCACCACTCTGGGAATATGGTCTCTTCTAAAATCGTATCTACAAATGAGAATACTTGGATTTCATCCCTTCCTACTTATATTTCTTCTCTTCATTTCTCTCCTCTTGCTACTGTTGTTTGAGTTCCTGCCCTGACTTCTCTCAGTGCTGGATTGAAACCTGGCTGTGTAAGCCAAATATATAACCTTTCCTCTTCTAAATTACAGAGTGAGTTCTAAGACAGCCAGGGCTACACAGAGAAAAGCCTGTCTGAAAAAACAAAACAAAATCAAGCAGCATCCAGGTTTAGTAGCACATACCTCTGGGTCCAGCACTTGGGAGGCAGAAGCAGGTAGGACTCTGAGTTGGAGGCCAGCCTGGTCTACATAGCAAGTTCCAGGCCAGCCAAGGCTATATAGTGAGAATAAAATTACATAATTTTTTAGTTAAATGGGTAGAACTGGAGCTCATCATGTTGAATTAAGCCAGACTCAGAAAGACAAATGTGTTCTCTCACAAATCTAGTGTGTGTGTGTTTAACACGTGACATACATATATGTGTTAGGTTTTTCTTAAGATGAGCCTCTCCGAAGATGCAAATAATTTCAATCAGACCGAATTAAGCTGAATTAAAAGATGCCCATGTTTAATGCAGTGCTCCTGGGTGACCCAGGGAAAGCATGGAGAGGGAAAGAGAGGAAAGGGGAGACCACGCAAAACCCAGAGAACACGTGTTTATTCTCGGGGGGGGCAGTTTAAATAGCCTGTGGGAGTGGTCTTGACCTTCCCTGGGGAGAAGGTTACCATTTGGCGGGATTTCTTAACCCTCCCTGGGAAGGGGTCACCGTTTGGTGGGCTTTCTCAGAGGTAGGGTTTAGACTAAGGCAACTCCCAGGGGAGGGGGCTTGAAATGGAGTTTCCTGCCCAGTATTCCAAAGATGGATACCAAGGGCCTGGGACGAGGCTCCCTCAACTAAATATTCCAGACTTTTTGTATAAAGGGGTGTTAGGGAGCTGGGGTGATGCTTCTGACCAAACAGTATGAAAATATTTTATCTTGCACAATGCATACATGCTTATTAAGAAAGAGAGGAAAATTCCTGGAGCTGAGATGTGATAGCTGGGCTATAGTTGTCCTCTCGGACCCTGAGGTGACCTTGACCTTGAGAGCAGAACAACGAGCAGTGCAGTCAGGCCTCAACAGGGCACCAGCTGTCGTCTGCACCGCCCCAGACTCCTTTTTCACCCTAGGAACATAGACTTGATGGCTCTTTACGCGTAACTGGTTTTGTTTAGCTTTTGTCTGTTTTTTTCTCGCCAGCATGAGTGCTTCTGTGGTCTGGCACTACACAGTCTGAATGGTGGGGGCCTTGAATACTCTAGTGTTAGGTGACACCAGGCAGTGGTATGTGTTACAGAGGACAGAGGAAAGGAGAGGTGACCTGGGGACGCCATCTTCTATGCTGTACACAGAGCCATGAATAAACAGGCCAGAGGCCCACAGAGATGCCAGGGAGGCATGCAGGGTGGATCACATGGTAGGGAGGTTGGTAGGGATAGCAGAGAGAGGGGCTCTGCTCAGATGAGTGAGAAGAGAGCACAATGCACAAATGCAAAATGAACCAGGGACTGAGACAGGATTGCCACGAGTTCAAGGCCAGCCTAGGGTACCTGGTAACATCCTATCTCAGAGAGAGAGAGAGAGAGAGAGAGAGAGAGTGGAGGAGAGATTTCAAAGGAACGAGTTCAAGACTAACAAAAGGGGAGAAACGCCAAGAACAGCTGGATTTATGGAGGGTGCTGGGAGAGGCAATGTCAGTACTAGGGAGAATGGCTGTGTCCCGTGCTGACACTGTGGTTCGGGTGATGAAATGTACATGGGTTTAAAATATGAACTCAAAGCCTGGGACTGTAGCTCAATGGTAGAGCATGTGCTTAGCATGTGCAAGAGCCTGGGTCCCACCTCCAGGAGCACAAAAAGAAAAACTAAAGTCCTGATTTGCTAGAGGGGTTTCCTTTATCCCTTTGATGACAGGGTCACCTCCCAAGAGCAGTGACTTCCCTTTGCTTTTTATTTCTGGATGCTCTTCTGCCTCAATGCCCTTGTCTCCATCCCACAGCCACACACTCATTCCTGTGCTTCTAAAATCCACCATAACTTCAGGTCTCTTTGAGCCTATTTTGTCACTGTCATTCCCCAAGGCACATTCCAGCTCACCCAGGACACTCTTCCTGCAATGCCACTTGGGCCACCTAGTGTCACACTCCCTGGTTCAGTTTCCATTAGTGCACGGTGCTCTCACCTCCAGGATCAGGGTTCTTACATCAGAACATTTACAACAGCTCCTACTCCATGTTCAGTCAACAGTTGCTGAGTGAATGAACATTTTCTTTTCTTATTTATTTATTATATATACAATAGTCTGTCTGTTTGTGTATGTCTGCAGGCC
>LOEQ01001439.1:248728-259332 GCA_001685075.1 Bramus lutescens
CTTTGGAAGAGCAGGCAATGCTCTTAACCACTGAGCCATCTCTCCAGCCCGTGAATGAACATTTTCAATGACTAAAGTTGAAGCTAATTGACTAAAAGCAAGTCATACTGAAACTAGTTTAAATATAAGCACTAAAGAGCGGAGGGAAGTTAAGTAATGGAAGCTGGAATGGGAAGTAAGACAGTTCCCCGGCTTCCCCTACACTCCCTGGGAAGGAGTTTCCTTTTTTTTTTTTTTTTTCAGAGAGTCTGTTTCTTCCCCTTCCTGGGGCCTCCTTTCCTCCTGAGGTATATGGGACTTCAGAAAATTAGGACCCAGGCTGAAATAGATGGTGTTGCTCAGTAGACACCCGACCTGGGGTGAGGTGACAGGCACAAGAGCCAGGGTGCCTGCTTCACTGTTGGCATACCTGTGCTGACCTAAGATGAGTGATGGAGGCCTAGAAAGGGGATTGGGAGCCAGGCTCAGAATGGCTGGTGCTGGCCAAGTGGCTGCAAGAGTGCTTAGGACACGTGTGGTTTTCTCATTCTGTGTCACCGGTGCCGGGAGCACAACCTTGAAAAAACAGCTTCTTCCGTGACACAGATGGAAAAGTCACTTTTATTTTAGGCCAAATACCGTTTTTCCTTTTAAAGTGTCTATTCCATCCCAGGAGAGCCACTCAAAGGGGCTGCCTCCAGCCCCAGGCTCTGGTAGAGCCCAGCTGCCCACGCTGGCACTGAAAAGCCCCCGTGCCCAAGGACTGCTCTGGAGTCACCTAAAATGACTGCCTTGTGTGTGGAGAAACTTCGATAGGAAGACAGAGCCTGGAGGCTTCGAGTCTGGATTTTCTTATGTGTCAGCCTCCAGAAATCCCTCGTTTGGGACAGAGAACTGAGGAAAAGCTGAGCACATGGCCTACTTAGGAAGCCTTAATTATGGGCTCTGGGTGGTATTTTCCTGTCTCCAAGAACCAACTTCCAGGGCTGTTGTTGGGGACTGATTTATCCCCACATCTGGGCCCCCTTCCTTTGAAACTACTCCGACACCTCAGGTCTGGTGGCACTGTGTTGGAGAAAGAAGAGGGGTGTGACGCCAAGGTCCGTGCTCAGCCCTGCTGCCCTCAGTGGGGTTTTCGAGCCCTGAGCACCTGTGTGGGCTGAGGTGGGGCAGGACACGTCCCCTTGGGGCTCTGAGGGCCTGGCAGGATGTTCCAGAACAGCCGGGCCTCGCCCTAGGTCCATTCTCTTCCCCTTTCTGGAAAGTTCATGCTCCGCCCAAATGTGCATGCATGTACGTGCAGAGGGCCCCCCCACCCCCCGGCCCAAGTAAACAGAGCTCTGGCTCAGGGAGTCGCATTGTGTTTTGGAGTCTTTACACTTTCCAGCTCGTTTGTGAGGAGGTTGAGGGCTGTCATTACTGCTCTCTGACTTGTTAGGTTGCTGAGAGGGGGGAAAACAACAGTTTTTCCTCCTCTAGGAGTCTAATTACTTATTTGGTTAGTCCCGACCCATATACATTTCTAAGGAGAGAGACACCCTACTCCTGCAGTGGCCCTGGCTAGCTTTCAAAGACCCATTGCCCAGCCAGGTGCTGTCTGCCAGCGTGGCAGATGGTGTGACCTTCTGAGACTTCACAAGTTTAGGGAACAGCCTTGCATGGTTCTTGTGGAAGGAGGTGCCCCTTTTCTAGGCCCTGAAGACCCTGCCATTTCCCCTTTGCTGTGGCCCATCTTCCTTCTGGTCCCACCATACTCTTTCCTGTTAATCTGCTTTTGTCATGGCTGTACCTCTTGGGGGGGTCGCTTCCCTCACATTACCTGTGGCATGCCTCACTTGCCCTCTGCAGCCAGCTCCCCCACCCCTAGGCAGGTTCAATTCCACTTCAGCTTTGGGGTTTGTTTTATTTTATATTTCATGACATTTTTCTTTATTTGAATGTGTATTCAGTTGATGGACATGCTCGTCACGGCTCAGGTGTGGAGAGCAGAGGGCAGCTTGTGCACAGTGATGCCTTCTACTAAGTGGGTCTTTGGGATCAAACTCGGGCTGTCAGACTTAGCTGCAGACATCTTTCCCTGTGGAGCCACCTTGCCTGCTCTCTGATTCTGTTTATTTAAGACAGTCTTGTTTGTAGACCAGGCTGGGCTAGAAACTTGAGTGATCTTCCTGCCTCTGCCTCCGAGTTCAGTCTGCAGACACAGGCACACATAGGCACCCCTGGCCACTCTCTGTACCTTTTACCTGCCTCGGATTTCTGCAGGGACACCCTGGGCCTTTGCTTATCTACCTGGCTTCTCTCCCTCTTGGACAAGTGCTCCCAGAGGACAGAGGATGAAGCCTCCCCTGGGTTACTTTCCACCTCAGGTGGGACACTCACCCTCCCGGTGCTACTCAAATGTCTTCGCCCAGCCTCCAAGGTCTTGATTCAACATCTGAGAACACCTGTGTCTTTCCACTGCCTCTCACCTTGTGACTGTTCACAGCTTCCATTGTACCTGTGAACTGCTTAGTCATGCTGTGTGGAGTCTCTCTGTTCATTCATTCATTCATTCATTCATTCATTCATTCATTCATTCATTCATTCATTCAGTTTCTTCCAGTCTGGCTGCTCCTAGGCCCTGGAAGTATATGCAGATATGGCCCTTCCTCTGCAGTAATTCTAGTTTTAATTGTTTTTGTTTTTGAGAGATGGCCTCATTTCTGTAGCCAAGACTGACCTGAGAGTCACAGCAATCCTCCTGCCTCCTCCTCTCAGGTGCTAGGATTACAGAAATGAACTAGCATTCCTGTAATTTGTATACTGTTTGAGGAGAGGCCAACCAGAAGCAAGTAAACTAAAGATAAGATAATACAGAGAAATGCTAACAGGTCAGAGACAGAACCTAGGCCTCCCAGTGAGGGTGTGAGGGGCCAAGGGGCGGAAAGGCCTGTGGGCTGGATGACTGCCCTGTAGCACCGGCCACATCATTTTTTATTGTTTTTTGAACAATGTCCTTAAATGGTCTGACAGGGAAGAAACCCTAAGGATACAGTTCCTCCCCTCCCCTTTGTTGATGTGGCCTGAAAGGGAGGCAAGCCTTGCTTCAGGACAGCGGCCCAGGAAGCCCACAGAGGTCTCAGCAACAGTATGGGTGGAGCAGCAGTGGGTACGAAATCACATCAGTCGTTTGTGGCAGGGAGACACCTCAGCTGTGTCTTACTTGACTATGAGTAGCTGAGCCCAGCTGCCACCTGGTGTGAATGGACAGTCAAGCATGGCCAGCCTCTGGCCTGTGTGCTTCTGTGCAGCCCATACTACCTGGTGTGAACGGACAGGCATGGCCAGCCTCTGGCCTGTGTGCTTCCGTGCAGCCCATACCTGGAGTAAGACCAGACAAGCTCCTGTAGCCCCATGAGTACCTAAAAAACACAAAGCACCTGTCGCTTCACTTGTGCCTCCAAGATGTGGAGAAACTAGTGGGCTGGAGCTGGGGACTGCGTCAGGGGAAGTGTTATCCACCCTCTTCTCCCCAGTCTTAACTCTGCCTCCTTTGTCTCTACAGATGAAGACATGCATTTGTGGTGCCCCTCGCTGCAAGAGGTCAAGCAGGTGTTTCACAGCTTGGGAGCCTTCAACCCTGCCCTGTATCCACAGGGGCCCTACCAGCACTGCACAAGGTGTGTAGCTCTCCTCCCACACTGCCTCCTTCTCTCTGGTTTTCTAGTGACTCTAGCCTACAGGATAGGAACTGCTGCACACAGACTGCCTGTGGGAGCAAGTGTCAGTCAGCAAACAGTATGGCCTTCTGGGCTTAAAGCTCAGACAACCAGGCTGGAAGAGTTCTGCTCCTTACTCAGTCAGACCCTGCCCCCCTCCACTGGTGGATCCCAGACTTCTCAGTCCAATTCGCGTCTCCCCCTGAAAGACTCCCATCTCTCTTCAGATCTGTCTGACTAACGGGTACAGCCGCTCCTGGCCAGCCCATCCCAGCTTTCTATCATTGTTGGGCTGGGAGAGGGTATGTGTTTGGGTGTTTTGAGGCAGGGTCTCATACCTTTCAGGCAGGCCTCAAACTCTCTGTTTAATGCAAGAGATTAAACCCAGGGCTTCCTGAATGCTAGCCAAGCACTGTGCCAGCTGAGCTATACCCCCGAACATTGTTTTTAAAGATAGAGTCTTGCTCTACAGCCCTAGCTGGCCTAGAATTTTCTATGTGTACAGGGCTGGCCTTGAACTCAAGGCTGCTTTCCTGTCTCTGCCTCCTAGAGTGCTGGGATTACAGGTCCATACCAGTGTGTCTGGCGTAAAATGGAAACCCCTTGAATATCCTCTCGTCCCAGGCTGCAGAGATTGGCAGATTTTTGTGAGTTCATGGCCAGTCTGATCTACACAAGGAGCTCTAGACCAGACAGAGCTACACAGTATGACTGTCTCAAAAATACCATTCGTATCTAAAATAACTTTGTTTCAGAAAAAAAAGAAAGAAAAAGAAGAAAGGAAAACTCCCTCTGCCTAGGGCCTCCTACCAGTAGACAAACAACCAGCTGAGCTATATCCCCAACACCAAGCACTATTTTGCATACAGTTTCCACTAGGTTCTATTTTGCATGAGTCCATTTTGTGCCTGTACTGGGTTTGGTGCTGGTGGTGGACAGTGAAACTAATTGTGTGAGCACATCCCTGCCCTCTAGGGACAAAGCCACACACACCATCAATGACTGTTTTTGGGAGGGTGATGACCAGATAGAGGCTATACAAGTGTTGTGTGTTACATTGTTCTCCAACTCACAGCACATCCCAGCTCCCTTGAGAACTCTTTGAGATATCCCCACCCCGCACCCGGCAGCAGTCCCTCCACCCAGGCAGAGCTGGGACCCTTTCTTTAGCTGCCGGATGTTCCTCCGCAAAAAAGCGGGTGATTTCTTAAGAACCTGTTCCACGACTGTGTTTAGTAATTGTCTGCCAAACCCAGCCACACTTGGCTCTGCTATAAATACCCCACGCATGTGCCAGCCTGCCACGCTTCTGCCCCTTTCCCTTCTGGAGTGCAGCGCTCCATATCGGGTGTAATAAGCCTCTTGCTGCTTTCTATCACACCCTACTGTGTCTTGGATGAGNCGAATTACACTAGGGAAAAGCAAAGCATGCCAGAAGAGCCTGGGGTGGAGGGGATCAAGAAGCCACTTGTGACACACAGAGCCCACCTGGGAGATTGGCAATACACTGGAGACTCTCTCCCATGATGTAGGAGGGTCATCTGTCTGGCCACCAGAGCATTTTTCTTGCTTGTGGCTTGTAAGACCAGACCTGAATCCCTGCCAAGCCCCTGAGACTGGAGATTTTTCTGCATCCATTGATTCTTCTTCCTTCCTCTTCCCTGGAGCAGGTGGGTGCTGAAGGTGGATGCTCAGGGCTGTTTCTTGGGTTGCTGTAAAGTGGCTGCTACACTTGAGAGCGCTCCAGATACCATCATGGAGCTGAAAGACAACTCCTACAAAGTATTCGGGAAGCATCCAGATAGTTCCATCACCCCTTCACCAAGGGCACAACATCTTGAGGAACAGACAAAAGAAATGCTAGAGCAGGCCACCTCTGTCCCATGGTCCTGTTCATCCTTGTTCTTGGCCACTCTTAGATGCTGGCATTGTGTTTGTTCACGCTGGGTTTTTCTTATCCTTATTCTAGCCACGTGACTACCTAGGGCTCTTTGTGGGCCACCTCTGATGGTATCCCCAGAGTCTTATAACAGCTCAGGCTGAAATAAGGACTGAAATGCCTCTGCACACAGTGCATGACTGGCTGTCCCTCTAGTTGCTGTGCGAAAGCCATGTTTTGCACTATTTGTTCCTAACCTCAGGTTTCTGCCACCATCTCTCTTCTGAAATGTGCGTCATGATTTCCTGACAGGGCTGGAGAGCCGGCTCTGTTGGTAAAGCGCTTGCTGCGGGAGCATGAGGGCCTGAGTTTGGGTTCCCAGAACAACAGGAAGTGAGGATGGCAGGAGCTTGCTGGCCAGCCGGTCTAGCTGAAATGGTGAGACCCAGGTTCAGTGAGGTTGCTCAGCTGTCACGAGCTTTCCTGACCAGAAAGCAAGGTAGGAGTGATGAAAGAAGGCCATTGACTGTCTCCCAATACATTCACACAAGTGCACTCTCATGCACACACTCGCGCGCGCGCACACACACACACACACACACACACTCCTCCACCCCTGTAGGCAAGGTACACAACTCAGACACACAGACTTCCTCTCAGAAAGGCACAGCCCTTTGGCATCTGCACCATGCAAATCACAGATCCAGAAAGTGGGAGGATTTGGGGAATGGCAGGGCAGAAGAGAGGCCAGTGTGTGAAGAGAAATAGACAACAGGAGTTAGAGCTTTTCAGCATCTTTGCAAGGGGCTGGGCCCACACTGCAGCAAAGGCTGGGCTGTCTCCTCTGCCCTGGGAACAGCAGGAAGGCCCTTAGGTAGCTGTGATCCTCCAGTGCTGCCTCTTGACCACAAAGCTGTCAGTGTGTTTGACAGAAACCACCTAAGGGAGGAGGGGAAATGTCTGCGAGCTCACCATTTCAGGGGGTTCTGTCTGGGGTCAGCTGTCTTTACTGCTTTCAGTGGCAAGGTGTAGGATCTGGTGGAGGACCTGCTCAGTTGTGGAGGGGACAACTGTACCCTTGAAAATCATTCCCCCGTGATTGCTTCCTGTAGCCACACCTCATCTGTTAACAGTCTACTTCACTAGGAGCTCACTAGTTCATGAAGTGACTGAACCTTCAACATGGGATCCTTGGGGGACATTTCTTATCCAAACTAACAAAAGGCCAGCCAAAGGGATTGCCTGGATATATGTATGGGTCTGGCCCTTCAAGAACATTCTAATGCTGTTTTTTGGAGTCAGGAGTCATGGCCCACTTGATTCTCAGACAGGACACCCTCTTCAGACACCAGCAGGTACATAAATGACAACACCCCGAAAGAACATCCTGTCCCACACTGGGGTAGTGGTAACTTACCTTCAGTAGTATGATTAGATCCAGGAGTGATACACATATACATACACACACCTCATTGGTTCAGAGAGGACTGCTTCTCATTTAAGGAGATTTCAACTAACTCCAGTTTGTACAAACTGTAGCAGTGTTCACTGCTTCATGCTACATTGTAACGAGTCTCTGTCCTGCCAGCCAGCTCCCAAATAACAACAAGGAGACATTATTAATTATGAAAGCTTGGCCTTAGCTTAGGCTTGCTTTTAACCTGTACTTATAATTTAAATTAACCCATTCTGTCATATACTGCCCATCCTGCTGCTTCTGTGTCTCCTGGCGTCTCTGTGTACCTAGATTCATCTACATCCATTCACTCCCAGGAAATCCTGCCTATACCTCCTGCCTAGCTATTGGCCTTTTAGCTTTTTATTACACCAATCTCAGCAATACACCTTCATACGGTGTACAAATATCTCACATTATCTCCCCCCCCTTTTTTTTTCAAGACAGGGTTTCTCTGCAGCTTTGGAGCCTATCCTAGAACTCACTCTGTAGAGCAGGCTGGCCTTGAACTCACAGAGATCCGCCTGCCTTTGCCTCCTGAGTGCTGGGATTAAAGGCAAGTGCTAGCACTGCCTGATGCGTTTCCCCCTTTTTGTCTAAATATAAGGAAAGGTTTTAACTCTAGCATAGTAAGACTACATATAATACAAACAATTATCAGGAAAGAATTATACTTACAATAATATCCAGTCCATATGTATTTGGGAAGGTCAGAGAAAGTATTCTGTTATCTATCCTAACTTAGTACATCCAAAGTTTTATACCTAAACCACTTTCTATCATAACTTGTGTTACCATTCTAAAAATATCTTATTAGACCTTCAAACATCTTGCATAAACAACTTAAGCTTTTATGTTTTTCAGCCTTATAAATTTTATATCTCTTATGTAAGTTTTTTTCTGAATTTGGTAACAAGAAAAACTGTAACTAAAACAATCTCGTCTTCAACTCCATCAGAGAACTGAGAAGGATATAATATTACCTAAGTAAACAGAAATGCAGAGCAAACAACTTCCAAGACTATAGAAATGACAGAAACAGCTAGCTGCCTGAACAGTCACCCAAAGTTCTTCTTCTTTGGCCTATAGGCCTAGAATATCTGACAAACTCTTTTGTGAAAATTTTGTTTTGTTTTTCAAGACAGGGTTTCTCTGTGTAACAGCCCTGGCTGCCCTGGAACTCACTCTGTAGGCCAAGCTGGCCTCGAACTCACAGAGATCCGCCTGCCTCTGCCTCCCAAATGCTGGGATTAAAAGTGTGTGCCACCACCACCCAGAAGAAGTAGGAATTTTTGAAGGACTGTTATACCTTGTCTTGGCCAAGTTTGGCAGTGGCCTTCTTTTGTGTCCTGTTTGTTCAATTTGGACATCATACTATCAGCAGTCAAAGCAAGGGCAGTTTTTTTCCCAGTGACTAAGCCACAATAAAAACAAACTCCGTATGTAGGTTCTTTGATGCCCAGCTTCCTGTTCTGAGGTAAATTGGTACTGCCAGGAACAGACATGTCTTACTGTCATGAAAAGCCTTAGGCTATTAAAACATATTCTATATGTTTTATTATATTATACCATAGTCTATATGTCTCTGAAGTATTTGAAGACCATCTGTCTATTTATTTAACCTTGAAAACATACCTATCATGGCCGCAGATTTGATTGTTAAATGATTAGCTACTAACCTGTGTTTCTTTTTTTTCCCTCTTCTGTTTATAACCTGTGTTTCTTAATTATCCTAAATAGTTTGTAATAACTTTCAAGGACAACAGATTTCCATTACATTGTTAAATGAGCTGCATAGGTATATTACCATAAACAAAAATAGAAACACACACATGTATGCACATATACATACATACATATATATAACAAAATAACCTTAAATTTGTATCTAAACAAAAATATTTTAAACAAGAATAGAAACATATAGAGCATTTTCTAGCAAAAATGACCTTAAATTTGTATCAGTATACAGAAATCCATACCAATGTAAAATATTTGAGATTATTACTTGCTTATTCCCTTTTTTCTCTTCAGGAAGAGATTTTTGAGTCCAACTTCCCTTCCTTAGTTTCCTCCTTTACCATAACCAGCAACAATTTGCAACCAAACCCCCTAAATGGTAACAGATAACCATAACCTATTGAATGACCAAAAACCACTCATCCCACCTCTTGGGAATGTGGGCATCATGTTCTTTAGACTGCTTCCTGTTTTCTGGGGGTGACAGCATCTTTGGGGACCCTGAGAAAATTGGGATAATGGTCAAATCCTGAGAGGGCTATCTGTATTATTGTTTTGGTCTCTGTGTGTTGGGAAAGAATAGAGCTTATCTGAAGTCTTGGCTAGATGGATAGTCTGTGAGGCTGGACCATCTAGCAGCTTTGAAGTTGTTCTGGATGCAGAATTGCAAAAGTGGCATTCTGAGAGGCTGGATCACCTGGGCTGTTTGTCTT
The DNA here is from genome assembly GCA_001685075.1 of Bramus lutescens. Classification (NCBI taxonomy): domain Eukaryota; kingdom Metazoa; phylum Chordata; class Mammalia; order Rodentia; family Cricetidae; genus Bramus; species Bramus lutescens. The sequence goes on from LOEQ01001439.1 coordinate 258,194, forward strand.
CATTGGTATCTGGTATTTTTTTTCTAAAAATACAAACTTTTTTTTGTGTGTGTGGTTTTTCGAGACAGTGTTTAAACCCTGTAGCTTTGGAGCCTGTCCTGGAACTAGCTCTTGTAGACCAGGCTGATCTCGAACTCAGAGATTCGCCTGCTTCTGCCTCCCAAGTGCTGGGATTAAAGGCATGCGCCACCACCCAGCTAACACATAAACTTTTAAAGGTGACATATATATCTCTATTAACACAAGTATGGAATGTGTGATGTGTACAAGTCAGTTAAAGATGATTTTTTGTTTGAACAGGAAAAAGATATATGTCGACTTTTAAAGTCCATCTGGACTATATAAATCCTCTATCCATGTCCTATGAAAGGATGGCATGAAATAAGTCATGAGGATTCTGCCACCAATGAAATTTATCATGTTCATCCAATCTCATAGTAGAGGGATCAGAATATATGTCACCTGTACTGTAGTCTTTCTTGGTTTCTTTTCTCATGTCTGTAGTCAAGCTCCTCAGGAGTTCTCCCAATCACATCTGATCTTCATTAGTTTTGAGAGAACCGTAACTTTGTTTCCTATGGAAACAAAGGCATAACCGCTCCCTAACACAACATAGTTTTTGAATTTCATTCTGAAGTGAAGACATTCTTAAAATATATAGGTTGGTTTAATTTAGCAGTTTCCATAACCTCTCTCAGAAGCTATTGTTTCTGTGTATTAGCATTTCAAAAATTCAAAGTCAAAAAGTACCATACAGGATCCAGGTGCCCTTTCCCATCCTTGTGTGACTTATTCCTTTTATATTACTTTACTCTCCTTTAAAGACTTTATTATTTTTAAATTACTTTTTTAATGACTATACCCATTTTCCTCTTTTTTTCTTTGTTTGTTTTAGCACCTAAGCCTATTTAAATATACTGTGTCAGTTTAGAGGTGCTCTTGGCCTTGGCCTGAACCTGACTCTTTGTGCATCTGCAGCCTCCTCTAACTGCATGAGCCCATCTTAAACTGACAGGCTGCTGCTGTGTGCTCTGCTTAGCATATTAGCGCATGGTACTGGTGGTTTACTCTGTCCCTCAAGTGTCTGTGTCTAACCACACCAGCTCTGGGAAACTGCTGAGTCCAAGATGCAGCAGGCT
>LOEQ01001439.1:277611-288829 GCA_001685075.1 Bramus lutescens
AATCAACATAGCACTGCAGAGCTCAGGCCCCCAGGCTGATCACAATCTTCTCCGCTGGGTGGAGGCTGCTAGGGCAAGTGTGGCCCTGGGAACGGTGCTCTGGAGCCATCACTAGCAACTGAAGTGATCAGGGTTCATCCTGCCTCCAGAAGTCCTCAAGGAGACATTTCCTAGCGCCTGCTGTGGCCTGCATCTGGTCTTTCTGGTCCTAATGTCTTTCCAGGGATGTGACTGAGGGCACCGTCAGGGGTCCCTCCATCAGGACTATGACCTGTGAGCCCTTCTCCTCTAGGAGTCCAACCCCAGACACATGTTCCCGTCATGCTTAACTTCTAGGCCTTTCTCTGCTTACCTTCTCTTCATTTTCCTCCCTGGCATGATTCAAGACGGTAACACTCGAAGCCCAGCTGGGTTCCATTCTGAGTGGGTTCCTTAGCACAGTGCAGTGACAAGTCCCTCCAGAAGAGGTAAGAATGGCACTCTGGCCTGGCAGCGGTGGCACACGCCTTTAATCCCAGCACTGGGGAGGCAGAGGCAGGCAGATCTCTTGTGAGTTAAATGCCTGTCTGGTCTACAGAGCTAGCTCCAAAATAACCAGGGCTCCACAGAGAAACCCTGTCTTAAAAAACAAACCAAGACAAAATAAAACAAACAGAAGAGAATGAAACTCTGTGGTATGGCACCTGCCTGGCAAGCATAAGGCTCTGGGTTCCGTCCTCGTCAGAATAAACAAATCCTTTTTAAGGGGCTGCCTGCTGCCTGCAGACCAGTGTGTGCAGAGACATGGGACCACATGTTGCAATCTCCCCAGCAAGGCTCAGGTGATTAATTACAGAGTTGTGGCTTGAGAGTCTGACCTGAGGAGAAGTTTGTCCTGTCACGTAGTCTCAAAGGTCCCAGGACAACTCTAAGCCCCACCCTCTGGTTTCTTCCTCCCTTCTTTACTCTCCGAAGTGCTTAAGGACCCAAGCATTAACATCTGAAGCCCACTGGGGCCTTCATTCCTGACTAGAAGATGGCTCATTTCTGAGTCAACAACTGAGTAAGCATTGCCTTACGACTGGCCTCAGACACCTGGCCCGGCTGACTGAAGCAGGAGACCCATGCAGGCTCACGAGTGGCTCAGGGAGCAAATGGTCTAGAAACTGGGTGTAGCTGGCTCTGAGCATTCCCGGGGCTCTTTGTTCCTTGTTCTCTTTGCTGGCCCCCATGAAGGCTGTCCAGCTGGGAGACAGGAGGACAGTCAGCACTATGAGGTGACGCCTGTCACATTAGCTGCCCCACAAGAAGTTATACTCTCTTAACTGTCCAGCCGAGACCCAGAGGCTGCTTCAGTGGCTGAGTCGCTCTCAGGTGCATCCCAGGAGCCTGGCTCCTCAGGATGGTAGGAGGGGAATCCCAAAGAAAAGTTTTCTGAAAAGTGGGTGAAAAAAAAAAAGACAATAAAGCCTGGTCTCAAGGGGCCAATCATCCACCCTGCTTGAAGTCCTTTGAAATTTGAGAGGCAGTGCACTGGGCAGGACAAAGAGAACAGAGAAGGGAATGTGTTTCTCTTCCGGTTGCCTTTTCCCCTCTATCTGCGTATTTCCCTCCTTAGTTGTTTTATGCCTTCCGTCACTGCGTTTTTCCTCTTCAGCTATTACTTTGTTTATGGCCCAGTCCCCAGGGTCTCCTGCATGCTATGCGATGTCACCAAGACACACCTGGTGTTGTTGTTGTCTGTATGCGTTTGTTACGCAAAGGAAGGAATGTTGGTCTGCTTTGGAGCAGACCTTTCACCCATTCAGATCTACAGATACGTACAGATCTGAGGGGGTTACAACTCTGAAGAAAAATGTATTATCTTTGCTTGTTGGATATCTTGTCTTTCCAGAACGTTCAGAGGCCCCCTGACCTCCAGCCTACCCCACTCAGATTCTTGCTCTTCTCTCCCAGGCTACTTCGAAGCCAGCTGAGCCTCATGGTTATTGCCAGGATGCTGGGTCAGCAAGAGGCACTTCTTCTCTGGGGAGAGAAAACCCAGGTGAGTCTGCCTCAGCAGGACCAGGAAGGCCTCTGGTGGGCCATGACCCCTCTTCCCCATAACCTGCTTACATCTGAGCTGTAATCAGAGAGACCATCCCCACACCTAACCTGGATTTGAATGTTTCCCTCAGCTTCCTGGGGCCGGGGGATAGTGTGTGGTAGAGCCCTTGCCTAGGTTGTGTGAGGCCCGGGGCTCTGTTATCAGCATGGCAAGAAAATGGCGGTGTGAGGCTGTGTTTCCAGCTACAGGGGAGGCTGAGACAGGAAGATTCCTTGAGCCTGGGACTTAGAGACTAGCCTGGATGAGGCTGGTGAGGCGGCTCACTCCTTTAATCACAACACTTTAACTCCGCCACTCTGAAAAACAGTAGCTTGCCTAACTACCTTGTCCTAGGCTCTAGGAATTGACCAGATCTGTGAACACGGAGCCTGCTTTACAGTTTATGAATTATGGTAAAATATACATAACATAAAATTTATTATTTCCACTTCTTTTGTCAACGTTTTGTTTTGTTAGTCTCCCAGATCCTCCTGCCTCAGCTTCAGAGTGCTGGAATTACAAACGTGCTACCATCCCAGCTTTGGTCTGAAATTTTTTTTTGTTTGGTTCCAATATATTTTTATTCTTTGAGAATTCCATACATGCATGCAACATATCTCCTCCTATTTGCACTATAGCTTCCTAGACCATACTTACCCCCATTCCCTCCTAACTTCATTTATAGCTTGTATACACATTGATGTGGGACAGTCCACTGGGGCATGGTCTCCCTTCCAGGGGCCACATCCTTGAAGAACCTGACAGAGCTAGAATGATGACTCAGCAGTTAGAGCACGCTCTGCCTTATAGAGGAACAGAGCTCACTTCCCAGCACCTAGGAACCTCCCACTCTTCACTTCCCAAACCCTGGTTCCATGACAGAAGAACAATAAAGATGGAAAGAAACACTATTAAGTTTTTAAACTCCTACCAGAGTCCCCCACTCCAGGGCTAGGCATCCTGGGGCAGCAGGGGTGAGTTCAGGCTTCTTCCCGGACTCTTCTCTCTGAGGAGCTCTGACCCTGCCTCTCAGCTCAGAGGCCATGGCCTTCTTGAGACTCCAAGAATAGGATGGGGAAGTTGAAAGCCTCTCATTTCCACTAGGAATCTCCCTGGATTCATTCTTGCAGTTTCATGCCCCCCCCCAATGCCTGGTTCAACAACACTTAAGAGGCCAGGTACACAGGCAAAGGCATGCCCAGCACATCCCAAAGCCAGCTAGCTAGAGTCAAATCCAAGTTTTTGTGAGGGAGCTAAGAAAGGTGTCAGTTGGTTTGGTTGGAAGGAAGGGGCTGGGCCTGACTCTGGCTTCAGCTCCTTACTCCCCCTTAACCTGGCATACATATGCCCTAGCCCTAGTGTGGTAGGAGCTTGTCATTCCTACTCTGGCTGAGGTGCCATCTCAAGGAGGCCTCCTGGCCCTGTCTGTCACCCTCCCTTACTTGTTTGGTGTGTGCTGCATTGTCTTCCCCACACCCCTGTTCCCAGGCAGAATCTGGGGCCCCTGAGTTGGGAACCAGTGGTGTCTACTTGCTCTCTATTGCCCCTCAGCCCAGGGTGTGGCCCCACACCAGGAAGGCAGTGTAATTTATGGGATAAAGAGACAGCCAGGTGAGTGTCAGGGTCCCCAAGGAGAGAGTGCTCTGCAAGCCACCATTGGAAGGGGATGACTCCCCAGGGAGGTCACTGAAGAAGGGAAGACAGGTTAGGAAGTCAGGAGCAGGGCCAGCTGAAATTCAGCCAGACAGGTTGCCCAAGAGCTGCCATGGAAGTCTGCTGTGAAGGCATTGGCTTTGGCCAGATGAGCTCACTCAGCCCCCATAGAGAACTGACAGCGAAGAAGGAAAGAAAACCAGGACTCCAGGGAGGGTAGGTCCCTGGGATCTCTCTGGGTTAGCAGGGACCCAAAGGTGAGAGTATTTCAAGGCTTAATGGTTTGTCTTGGCCAGAGACTGCAGGGAGTGTGAGGGGAAGCCCAGCAGAGCTGCCTGGGCCTGGAAAGGAGCCTCAAGGAGGGAGGCAAACTGTGTGCTGCTTGGTCAGTTAGGGAGCCAGCTCAGGAGGTCTCTGCAACAACCAAGAATCCAGGGTCACAAGGCCGGTCAGGCAAGTGGAGCCAGACTCTGCTTCTCTGCTTGAGGCCCCTAAACTTACCTGCTTGTGACCACTGGGAACCCAATTCTGGACCTGTCGGCTCCTTATACACTGACTAGGCAACTCAGATCCCAGGCTCAGGCTCAGACACCAGGTGTGACACTTCCAGATGACTCCTGAAGCAGGGTGAGCCAGCTCGCTGTGACCTGGGTGACTAACACTGCCTGAGGATAGACTTCTGAGAAGGTACCTGAGCCAGGTCTCAGGGGATGAGTCCCTGCATGCTGAGTGTACCGCCCGGAGGAGAGAGAGAGTCAGCGGTGCCTCTGCAGGGAGGAAGACCCTGCAGCTGTGTTTAGACTTCCCTGCTAGTTAGTCTCTTCCTGATGTCTGGTCACCAGGCACCCTCCTTCCCTGGCTGGCCTGTCAGAGCCATCTTCCTTAGACTTGCCTTCGAAGGACCACTTTAACCCCCAGCCACCCACGTCCCCTCCACACAGCCATCCCTGTCCATACCTTCCTTGCACTGAATGCACACAGCTCTGGTTGTGCACTGGTTCCCCCCCCCCTTCNCTTCCGCCTGTAATAGTTGCAGCTACCATGCAGGCAGCACTCACTGTGTTCTGAGAACTGTTCACAGCGCTTCCCTCCGTCAAAACCTAGGGCTGGGAGAGCTGCTACTCTATCCATGTTTTATAGATGGGGAAACTGAGTCAGGGAAGCTACACAGCAGGGAAGGGGGAGCCAGGACTAGAATTGTGCCATTGGCCACTGCAGCACACATCATCACATCAACCTCTCCAACCCCTTCCAGGGCTCTTCGCAGCCTATACCATTGTGAAGGGACTTCCGGGATTGACTCTTAGAGAAGCAGAATCCTTCAGGGGTCTGAAGTGGGTAGGAGAGGTTCTCAGTACCCAACCTGCCACCCCGCCCCCCACACCTCTGTCCCAGTCTCAAGCCACAGCCTGAGCCTCAGGAGCAGGACCGAGTTGGAGAGCTAGGCTGGAGAGACAATAGGTCGGTAGAATGCGACAGCCCAGCACTTGCATTTTCCCGGAGAGTTCCGGGGGTTGGACCAGTCATTCCTGTTGTTTCATTGAATACTGGGAATACTTCAGAAACAGTCGCTGTTTAGCCTCAGGCCCCAGTGCTCTAGAGTCTGATCTGGGCAGGAAAAGAGCTGAACTGAATGAAGTTCCTCTCCTGTGCTAGTCCTAGTCCGAGCAGGCCAACAGAGGCGCGGAGAAAGAAGTAACATTTGGGGCAAACTTGCAGAGAATGACAAGTGCTATGGGGGAAAAGTTTAAAATTTTCCCAGAAAGGGGAAAAACAGCATTGGGTGGGTGCGGTTTTGTAAAGGCGAGGAGAGGAAAGGACGTTTGCACACAGAACTGTAAGAAAACCTACCCTTGGTGGGGGAGGGGTCACTTCCGGCTGAGGAAGTAGGAAGCACAAAGGCCCAGGGGCTCCAGAGAAGAGGACATTTGGGTTGGAGGGAAAGCACAGGCACTGGTGTCGCTGGAGCAGAGGGCTGAGGGCAGAATAGCAGTGGCTGGGGTCAGGGTAGGTAAGAGGGGGCTCCATCAGCCAGAGCCCTAAGGCCATGGTGAAGCCACGGGCTTCCAGGCCCAGAGGAGAGACAGAAACTGAACGGTAAACAAGCTAAAGCCAGCCAGCCATGGAGACCCAAGTGCTAGAGGATGAAGCGAGGGGTGAGGAGGGTGCACGGCAGTTGGCCTGGGGGAAGAGTAGCAGGAGTGGAGTGTTGGAGCGTGGCAGATGCTAAGTGACTTCCCAAGGACAGCCAGCAGGGCTCCAGAGAGCAGGTGGGAGCCCTCCAGGAACCAGACTTGGAGGGAAGGAGACACCCTCTCAGCAGCCAGGCAAGACACAGGTGGAACAGGTTTGGGAGGAAACTCGGAGTTTGTTTCTCGTACCAGCCTCTTGCAACACAGAAACAAGGCGAACCATTTTGTAAATATGTGTTTACTATTGTGTGTGTGCACACACCGCAGTGCCCACATGGAGGTCAGAGGACAGCCTGCAGGAGTCCATTCTCCTGTCCTCTCCTTCCACAGTGTCAGACCCAGGGAGCAAAATGCAGGTATTCAGGCTTGAAAGCAAGCACCTGACCCTCTCTCTGAGCCCTCCTTATCAACCATTGTTTGGAGATTTGCTCCTGCCTCTGCTTCACAAGTCCAAAGTTTACAAGAATGTGCCATCGTGTCTGGCAACTTTTTTGTTGTTGTTTTGTTTTGTTTTTGCTTTTGCTTTTGTTTTGAGACAGGACCTCTCTGTGTAGTCCTGCCTGTCCTGGAACTCACTCTATAGACCAGGCTGTCCTTGAATTCAGAGATCCACCTGCCTCTGCCTCCCAAGTGCTGGAATTAAAGACATGTGCCACCACATTCAGCCAGCCTCACATCATGTCTTAAAATTTGGAAAGCAAGGGTTTTGAGTGCCCAAAATTAAGGGGGGATACAAAAGTTTGAATCTCCTAGGAAATGGTTAACTAAAGTCCTAATGCTATTTAGCCATTTGCTTGCCTAATGAATATTTAATAAGCATCAGCCATGTGCCAGGCATGGTGCTTAGCCCTGTGTGCACTGCAGGAGACAATACTGACCTCACAGCCAGGGAGGGGGCTGACAATAAGTCAGGACACTAAGCAAGCAAGTTCTGTGCCTGCAAGAGGGTAGATGATGCCATAGGGAAAAGGTGTACCGAGTAGGGGACTGGCGAGGGTGGTGAAGACCAATACTGTAGGCTGTGGGTTAGATGTGACAGTGGACTCCACAAGGAGGGGCCAGTTCTGCAATACCTCTGTTCAGACACCACGGGAGGGACCAGGCTCCAGAGAGCAGCAGCAGCAGGTCATTTGGGACCTCCTCGTGCCTTACAGCCACCTCTCCTGTGCAAACTGGAGCCACTGCCAGGATCTGAGAGCAGGAGACACATGCTGTGTAGACAGTTGCTTTGCCAGAATCTCCTCCTGCCAGGAGACTGGCAAGGCCAGTGGAGGCCTGTCCTTCTGGCTGATCATCAATTTTTGCCCTGAGGTATCTGCCCTAATGGGGTGAATGTTTGCTGAGTTGGCACTCTGCAGTGGAAGTAGGGGGTGGGGGTGGCAAGGGTGCTGGTGTGGTCCTAACCCTCCCTCTCCAGGACCTTCGCAGACCAGAGAAGCCTTCATCCAGGAGACAGGGCGGTATGTGGAGGCGGGGCGATGCGGGAAACAAAAGAAAATCTGAGACCAGAAAGCTAGATTGCACTGAGGCACCGCCAGCCTGCTTTCCTAGAGCTAGAGGAAAAATAAGAGTGAGCAAGTGAGCCTGCTGCTCTGTGCTTTCTCTACCGGCCCTGCCCCCAGCTCCTAGAGCGGGGTGAGTCCTGGCTCTGCTGGGGCGGGCCTTTAGTCACTCTGGGGGCGTGGTCTTCGGGGCAATGCGGGGCAGCCCAGTGCTTGCACAGCTGTGAGCAGCGAGCCTCCAGCGTGCGAAAGGGCAGGGCTGTTTTGAAAATTATCCCGAAGGCTGGCACAAGGCAGTACTGCTCTCGATGCAACCCCAGATGGAACTTAACCCTGCCCAGATCCTTCCTCCCCGCTTTTGCTGCCGTCTTTCCACACTGCAGAGAAGGCCTGGCCTCCTTCCAGGAGCCAAAGCCAACCTGACTACCAACCAGCTCCTCATCCTCTCCCTGCCCAGCTGCTCTCCAGGGCTTCTGAGGTTGAGGGCAGCTGCAGTGCTGAGCAGGTGCTGGGGGTGAGTCACAGGAGAAAGCCAGGTGTGGCGTGCCACCCGGCTGGGCTCAAGCTGGGAGCTGGGCTCAGGGCTCAACCCTCTTGCCTGTGGCCACACTGCACCTGCTAGATCTAAGGAGCCGGTCCTCTTGAACTACCCTGACGCTGCCCATTCTTCCACATCCTCCCCCATCCCTAGGGTTGCACATGGTTGGCTTGGAGGGACGAGGACTGGGGCCTACCTGCCTCGACCCAGCCATACTACATCATCTGGGCAGTCCTTGCAGGGACTCTATGTTTGGGGTGACCAGGGGGAGGGGCTAGCTTCAAAGCCTGTTTTGTTCAGAGGGGTTGGGCAGTTCTTCAAAGCTAAACGGGGTGGGTGGGGTGCCTGGTAGATTAACAGATCAGCCAGATCCCTCTGTAGACCTTGCAGGGAAATCCCCATCTACAGGACCCACTGAAAGGAAGTTTCTGATGGAGAAAACTGAATATAGATACTGGATGAGAGTGAATTATTGGCTATTTTGTTGGACAAGAAAATAGTTTGACTTTTTAAGTGTAGCTCATCACAGCCGTCTGCGCTCCATGTGCTACCATACAGTTCGTGAACCGGGCCAGGGGCTGGAGATTGAAACACAAAGACTCACAGAAACAGAGAGAGACACAGGTCATCCTTGATCCCAAGAATGCCCCCTTTAGTGTGGCCAGGGGCCGCTTATATAGGGATCCTTAACTGATAGCCACGCCCCAGCCAAACCCACCAGAAACCACTCCCCTGCCATCAGGAACTCCTGAGGGTGCTCAGAGCAGAGGAAAACAAGTTTTTTACAAGAATTTCAGGATCTGGGGGGTTCACTGCTCCCAACATTTAGGAAAAGAAAAAAGAGAACTGGGCAAGATATACATCCCAGTACTCAGGAGGCAAAGGTAGGGATATGGCTGCGAGTTTGAGGCCAGCCTAGTCTGCAGAGGAAGGACCCATCTAGAAAGAAAACAGACTGTGCTAGTGAAATGGCTCATTGCTCTAGAGGTGCTTGCCACCAAGCTCGATGGCCTAAATTCAGTCCCCAGACCCCACTCTGTTCAGAGAGAGACCCAACCCCTGCAAACTATCCTCTACCATCTGAGTGTTTGCTCTGGCTTGTTTGCACGCATGCATGTGTACACACAAATAACATGTAATAAAAAAAATTAAAAGAATTGCCAGGCCCAGTGGTCCATGCTTGTAATCCCAGTACTTAGGCAGAGGTGAGAGGGTCACAAGGTTTAGGCCAACTTGGGATACAAGGGGCAACCTTGTTTCAGACAAACAGAGCTGTTGGTATTCTTGATAGTGTTATAATATCATGGGGGACCCTCATATATGTGTGTGTGTGTGTATCTTCCTTATGGCTTAGAAGACTCAGTATTTATCAGTATTTGGCATTCCTGGAAGGGAAGAGTGTGGTACAGATGCAAAGGAGTTAGGGACAGGCAGGCAGAGTGGTTGTGGTTGTGGCTCACAGAATGGACAGGCAAAGCTATGGATTGAAGAGGTTCAGTCCTTTTCCTGTGAATTGAATATGTTGCAGCAACAAGCTAAGTGACAAAAAAGGGATACAGGAGAGAGTATGCGATTGGCTGAAGGGCTGCTCAAGTGGCCAGGGACCTGTGCAGGTGGCGAGGGACCAGCTCAGTGGCTGAGGACCTGCTCAGTGGCCAAGGTCCCTCTCAGGTCGCCAAGATCCTGCTCAATGTCAGAGGGAATCTCTTTCTTACTCTTGATTTTCCAGGGAATTAGGGTAAACCTTAAAGTCTCGGGAGAGCTTCCTACTTCATCAAGTTAAGGGAGGGCTCACCCTGTGTGTGTGTGTGTGTCTGTGTCTGTGTGTGTGTCTCTGTGCACGTGTTTGTATGTGTGCATGCTTATGTATGTTTGTGTATGTGTACATATATGTGTGTGTGTGTGTGTATCCATGCTCATATACACATCCCTCCTCCCAGAAAGAAGGAGTGTGGGCCATTTTAGGGAGGTCACACACACAGCTCATAAGTGAAAGTCAGATTCAGGTCCTAGAAGCTTGGCTATGACCCTCTGCCACAGTTGAGGGCATCTCCCAGAGCTGTACACACACTCAGTCACAGTCTCCTCTCTCCTCCCCAGCTAGCCGTACTCAGACATCTCCTCAGCCTCATGAAACCATCATCCCTCAGGCAGTGTCTGAGCGTGGAGACCTTGCCACCCTCTCAGGGGAAACAGCCAAGGGCCAGCGCTGAGCTCGACTACAAGGTAAGCACCTCAACCCCCTGCCTGCCTTTACCAAGAAGGACCCTGCTACTTCATTTAACAGGGAAAGCGGGACTGTCCCCATTGCACAGCCTGTGGGGCCTGTGGTCACTAGTCCTTCCAGAACCAGAAGCCATTCCAGGACAGAGGCCAGCGGGCTACCTTCTATGTGGGGAGGAGGCGCTCAGTATCTCTCCCAAGTCTTTAGTTAGTCCCCTTGCCCACCTGTGCCTGTAGGTGCAGGTGAAGCTGTGGGCCCAAAGCTATGCCTAGTTTCCCTGTTTATTCTCACTAATTTTGACCAAGGCTTAGCCCTTGACCTTTCTCTAGTTCTTCCAAAGAAGTTCTTCTAAGCCTTGACCAGCTCTCCCGAAAGGCAGTGAAGTGCCCTGGGTTGGGAGGTTGTGGGTTAGGAATTAGCAGAGGCCTGTGCATCCCCGGGGTTAGTGTCAGAGCAGGGACCAAGGTGGCTGTGGGAGCTTCCAAGTGGATCTTCCTGGGCTCTTCTATCCCCAGAGACTCAGGATAAAGATGGAGATAGGGATCTTCTAATTCAGGAAGGCAGGGATTCAAAACTCTCGTTCCTGAGGTTGGATATTAACAATCCAGAAGTCCAACCTTTGGGCATCACTCTGAAAATCAGATAAGTGAATTAATTACTTAATGAACACAAATGAATCATTAAGAAGATAGGATAGTCCCCCACGTACACAGGTACACACTCCCCTTCAGAACATGCAGGGAAGGTTGCCTTCGCCTGCCTTGGGATTTGTCTTAGTGTTTTTATAAGGCTACAGTCTCCTAGGAAGGTGGGGGCCATACACACATCCCTTGTCCTGTGCCAGGTATTTCCCAGGAAACAGGAGTGGATGACACAGAAAGGTTAGGAGACCCTGGGTAGGTTGTCATAGCTGTATACTAGAGACCTCGAGGTGACAAAAAGGGGAGGTATGAGAAAGAAGCGGCTGCTGTCCGGCTGTCTGGCTGTCTGCACAGAGACTATATGGCCTCCAGGAACCTTCAGGCCAGGCTGCAGCCTCACCCA
>LOEQ01001439.1:293681-306770 GCA_001685075.1 Bramus lutescens
TGTGTGTGTGTGTGTGTGTGTGTGTGTAACCCTAGGTTGACCTCCTTTCTTTGGCCACCAAAGAAAGAGCTTCTGTCCCAGAGTCGAGGCTCACTGGCTTGGCATGGACTGTGATTGGCTGGCCCAGGTCACATGTATTCTGCTGGAGTCAACTCTGCAGACATCACCATGGAACATTTTGGCCTAAATGTAGGGGACAGGAAGCTGGGCCACTCTTACAAAGGAAGGGGTGCATCCTAGGTACCTAGAAACTTGGGGCCGCACAGCACACCCTGTTCTTCTGTCACAGGCTTTGAGAGAAAGCAGCTCTCTTTGCAGATGGCCAATCCCAGCTACTCCTTGCAGAACTGCACTTGCTCACCATGCCCTCAGGCCCACATGCTAATGTGCATGCATGTGTATAAGCTTGGGCTGACACACACTCACACACACAGCTTCCTATAGCCAGAGACTCTGGGCCCCTGGCAGAACTAGGTTTTCAGTCCAGACTCCCATGGGATCAGGGTCTCTGGTTCCAGCTGAAAAAGCAGGAAGAGCTACTGCCACTGTTTGTTGTCTTGCTTGCCCCCACCCCACCCCCACCCCTGAAGGAAGCCAAAATGGGAGGATGAGCAGGGTGGGATCACTCTCTCAAGGATTTGCCCACAACCCTGTGGTTCTCCCTCTGGAGATAGTCTGAGATGGCTTCACTTTAGCATATGCCCTCAGCCCTCCTGCTTATGTATGTCCTACCCCTACCTCCTGTGCCAAGGCTTCCTAGCTCCCACCCAGTCCTCAGAGCTGAACAGGAAGGAGCCCCTTGAGGTCCATGCTCAGAGTTTAGGTAGAGCTTACAGGAGGATCCCACTGTGATGGTCCTGGGGTCTCAGAACTCATTTCTGGGAACTTAGAACAGGCTCCAGCTCATGCTCTGGGGGCGTGGGGGATGAGAGGGTACATCCTGGGCCCCTCAGATCCTCCAGTACCCTGGGAAGAGTCCTCCTGCCTCCTGACCCAGCTGGGGTCCAGAGAGCAACTTTTCCTTTAGTGCTTGTTCCCAGCAGCTGATCCAGAAGTCCTGTTCCTGTCTAGATGCTGCCAGCCTGTCCCCTGTCACCCGAAAGTGGCCCTATCCCTGTCCAGTTTTTAGGGCTCCACCCCCCAACATGACCACATCACATTCAGTTACAGAATAGGGTGGCCTGCCTAGCCAACCCCGTGGTGAATCTGGCAGGCTGTGTCTGTGACGTTTGTTGCCTGACCTCTTGACCCCGTATCTTCAGGGACTCTGGTCTAAGAAGAGGTGTGTCACACATGTCATTTCCTAGGAGTAGTCATGTGTCCTCATCATTTCCTACTTGCTACAACAGTGACTAGTCCCCCATCCTGGGCAGAGTCACTTTGGAGGTCAGCTTTTCTTTTGGCATGGTACCTTAGTTGCAGCCCTCTGCTCTGTTGCTTATCTAGTGCCTGCCAAGGCCAAGGTCAGGAAGTATAGCCTTGGAAATGGAGCTGCAGAGTAGTTTATGTAGTTTCCCCCGAGAAACAGGGAAGAAATGGCATCACACGATGGCAGATGCCACGCTCCCATGTTCAGATGAAGTGTAGTTAGAAACATGCATGTACTGTGCTTTGGTGGATACACAAGATAGAGCCCTGCTTCCCTCCCTGAGCTGAAGGTCTTGGCCTGGGGCCTGTTAGTGGCCCTACCTCCGGATTACCCAGGGTTAATAATATTGTTGTTTGCCCAAACCCTGAAGGAGCACCTGTGCCACGCCCTTGGGCACAGGCCAGTGTCCCTGTCTACCCCAGGAATAGCCTGGCCTCTATGTCCTGCCTCTAGAACATCCAGGGACCTCTGCTCTTTCTACAATGTCAGCCCCATTTAGAGAGGTGATATAAGCCCAGAGCCTTTCCTGATGAAGGGGGGGTCCCAAACATCTACTTCTTGCCATCCCTCCCCCAACTGGACATGCTAGGGATCTGGCCAAACTTGAGCTCCCACATATGCCAAGACGCAGGGTCACCAGGCCTTCTCTGTATGTCTTATTGGATCGGATGCTGTGATACTAGATTTAAATTTAGTTTTAAAAAGGCGAGTGACTCGTGGCCCACCTCTCACCGTGGGCAATCTAGTGATCCGTGCAGCCTGCATCTGTAACTAGATTGGTTCTAGAGCTAGTCGTCAGCACGTGTGCTACACATGTAACAGGAGTGGCACATAGCTAAGGAGTCTCCTGGGGTCAGTTGTCAAGCTAGGCTGGGCCTCCGGACCTTAGAGACCAAGCTGAATGCGCGATCCCCAGGGTAGCCACCAGCCAGGGCCCGTGATCTCAAAGGCAGAAACAGAGGAGGTAGGTAGTCCTGGCATCCTGGTGCTGCTGAGCAGATATGCAGACACTGCAAGATGTGCCCTGGGCCTCAGCAATGTGACTTAGAGAGCCACTGCCCATGCATCCTCGTCATCCTCCTTCCTGGGTGTCCCTGGGCCAGCCTCGGTTCTCCCCAGTCCCTAGCAGCTGCCCAGAGCCTGGCTGGACCTGCTTCCACAGAGTCCTCCTGCTCTGGAAAGTCTACTGTCCCCTTCTGCCTGGCAGGCTCTGAGGAAAGGGTTCCATCACTTTCCACACCAAAGACTCCAGTGTAAGACTACATCCTTGCTCATGACCCAAGATAGGGAGAAACTGCTGCTGGGTTAGAGAAAGCGGCTTCCTGGGAATTCCCTTCTCTCTTCCACCCTTTGGCTTAAGTAACCCAGCTTACCCCCTTGGCATTAACTAGCAGGGGATTTCCTGAAGGATGAAGTTCCTGGGAAATGTCCACCACTCATGTTCCCTTTTGTCTCATTTGACAAAACTTGCAAATGAGTTCCACTTGACCCAGGAGACCTAAGATCAGAACTAACTGGAGCAGAACCAGAGGTGCCACCTGCCTGTTGTCTGCTGGGTGACCCTTGTGATCCTTTCATCCCTGGGTCCTGATTTGGGGAGGGCAGGAATGAGATATGCCACAATGAGTTTCAGGGAAGAGGCCTGTCACCAGACTCTGGGGAGAGACCCAGGAAGTGGAAGCAAAGGCCTTGCTGGCAATGGGACCCGGGGACAGTACCGCCTTGGCTTGTCAGCATTGGGTCCAGGCACGTCCTGTTCTTCACCCTCTGCCTCTCTCTTCTGAGTCCTTGGCTGAGGTTTCCTGGATCTCTTTCCCACTGTGGTTTCCCAGCCTGGATTCGTGTTTGTGCACGAGGGGCTGGGCTCCTCAGCTGGCTGGGGTCCTGCTGCTCTAAACAAGGTATGAGGCCTGGACATTGCAGCCCCACCACCATGGAAGACTGACTCCAAAGCCATACTGGCCCCAACTGCAGCTACACACACATACATGGACACACACACAGCCACACACCACACACACACACAAATACCACATGCACACACGTACCACACACACATATCACACAAACAAATGCCACATGCACACACACAAGCCGAGTCCTGGAAGGGGCCTCCTTTGGACTGGGGGAAAGGCCACCTTGTGGTCCCAAAGGTAGAGGAAAAGGGCAGAGGGGTAATCTGGTTGGCGCGGGTGGGGGGGGGCCTGCATAGCCCACGTCCTGTCCTCTGGCCACCACTTCCTGCTTAATCTCTGTGGTGCCAGCCAAGACAGGAGCAGGCTTGCTAAATTCAGAAAGTGGTCACTGTCACAGAGAGGCAAATGTGGTTCTTCACTTTACATGCATCCTGATCCTACAGAGATGACCCCTTGCCTGCACAGCATGCTTGCTCTGCACCCCTAGCCTGCCTCGGGTCCCCCAAGCAGTGGAATTGTGGAGGAAGGGTCTCAGGTTCTGACTGCTCCAGGCCCAGAACCCCTGGTTCCCTGACACAGAGGAACCAACAACCACTCTTTGCCTCCACTAAGGAGACCCTTACCTGCATGACTGATGTCCACACTGAAACTTGATGTTGTTTGTTGTTTGGGGTTGGCTTTTTGAGACTTTTTGTTTCAGTTTGGTTTTATGCTGGGACTAAAGGTATGCTTGTTTTTTGTTTGTTTGTTTTGAGGGACTAAGGATCAAACTTAAAACCTTACCTTTGCTAGACCAGGATTCTATAGCTGAGAAGCATCCCAAGCCAAAACCCTTTTTTTTTTTCCCACAAAAAAACACTGGCAGGGACTCAGCACTGCCTGCCCTGAGTAGGGTACAGCCCTACAACCTCAAGTTGAGTCAGAGTCTAACTTAAAGGGCCCTCTCTAGCAAGGGGGGGGAAACACACTGACCCCCAAACCGTGTGCATTGGATTTGTCCTTTGGAGAAATGGTTGGAAAATGTGGTGAACACCCTATCCCTCCTCCCCACACCCAGACCAAAAAAAGAAGCTCAGAATATTTATCTGGGGTTTTCCTTGAAGCTTGAGTTATGGGAATCAGTGAGAGCTGTATTATGAAACTGGAGCTGTGCACTGCTACATTTTTTTCCCTTAGTGATCCACTGCACAGAGTAAATGCACCGGCAGCCTGTCCTGCAGTCTTCCCCCAGGGCGATCCTGGGAGCCTAAGGCTGCCCCAAGCTGCCCTCTAGGATGGTAAATCCCATGGTCCAGATGAAGCAAAGACCTCCACAATTGAGCTTGGGGCAGGCTGATCTTCAGGAGGGGGTGGCGTGTACTAGAGAAAGGCATTTGCAAGAGAAAGGGCTTAGGGGTGAGGAGTCATGAGGTCCCTTAGCCCTCTGCTCCAGCATAGCCATACCTTTACACCTAGGGTAGTCCCCAGGCTTCCCCAGGCAGTGCCCCTCTCCTGCTCCACTACCCTTGGATGTTTTCTTTGGCATCCTCTGCCACCTCTCACTATCAGTTTACTCCATGCCAAGAGCTTTGCCCTGTCAGAAAGGGGCCTCAGCTTTTTTTCCAAGGTCATGTTCCTCTCTTGCCCCAAACCCAGTTAGACTCAATTAAAGTAGGGCAATGTCCTGTTTAAAAAATCTTCAACAAATTTAGGTATATTCTGACTCTGTCAATAATACATATTCGACAGATTTATTTATTTGTCTGTTTGTTTTTGTACAGGCTAACCTTGAATTTATTGTGTAGCTAAGGATGACTTGGAACTTCTGATCCTCCTGCCTCTAAGGAATGTTGGGATTACAGGCATGTGACACCAGGCCCGGTTTTATGGTACTAGCACAGAGACACGCACGCACGCGCGCGCGCACACACACACCACCCACGTGCTATGGAAGACAGCAAAAAAATATGAAAGACACATCTTGCAATCTTTCATCCCAGAAAGACCGTGCACATTGGTGTGTTCAACCCACACCAGATACTGCTACCTTCTCTCACTAGCATTCCTCAGGAAGCTCTAATCACCCCCAGTCAACAACAGCCCAATGCTCCTCCCTGTCTTTGCAGTAAGCCCTGTCCCTAAGCCATGCCCTCCCTTAACCCCATTCAAGCCTAGCTAGTTACCTGGCTGACCAACCCTGCCTCCACCCTATGCCCCACCTAGGGCTGATGCAAGACACAGGATCTGTCTGGTGTTATAATCTACTGTCTCTGCCCCCATAGGGCCATTTTTGCCTTCCTCCTAATTTTCTTCTTTTTGTCTCTTTTTTTGTGTTCATTGTTGTATATTTTTGCTTGCTTTTGAGACAGGTGTTTTCCTATGTAGCCTCGGCTAGCCTTGAACTTGTCTTGCTTAGCTTTCAAGTTGGGGATTACAGGGGTGCTCCATCATACCTGGCCTTTTTTTCTTTTAATCTCTTGCATATCCAGTGGCAAGAATGAGGATGGACTTGGGGGGATGGGGGGATGGTATGCAGATATTCACCCCTTGCTTTTTCTATGGCCTCCCCTTCCCTTGCCAGCTTCCTGTCTGTCATCAGGACTGAGAGTCAAACAGTGCTGTGTCTGGGTTTGTGCAGGTGCTTATCCTCTGTGGGGCATGTTTCCAAGGTGGTATCTCAGAGGTTGTGCAGGGGATAGTTTCACGTCCCTTACCAAGCACAGGTGTAGGTGGCTCAACAAGCAGGCTGTGCAGAGGTCTGAGGACACAGACCCTGGGGGCTTTCAGTTCTAGAGTCCCAGGATGAGGCTGGGGTGGTACGACTTTCTGGGTGGCAGGTATGTGGGGGGCAATCGTTAGTTATAGGAATGTTGGTCCAGCCTACTGGGCTAGTTACAGTTCTGAGATAATGAGGCCAAGTTCTGTTCATGCAGGCCTTCCTTGAAGATGCTTTCCTGGAAGCTGCTGCTGTGTGCTGAAAGCGAGAAACCTTCACAGGTTCAGATGAGTTAAGACAGCATCCTTGTGCTCTCTCTCTCTTTAGGTCTGCTATCTGTGCCACAGCCTCCTGACACTGGCTGGGGTGGTGGTCAGTAGCCAGGATATCACTCCAGATCAATGGGTGAGTCTCCCAAGAGGCTGGAGCAGGGAAGGGTTGGGTGCCCAGTAGTAGCTACTGTATCAGCACTGTGGGACCACAGCAAGCAGCATGGAACCAGCCTTCTTTCAGGAGCTGCATAATGGGAGGCCAAGAAGAAAGTGGCAAGGGCTGCCAGGGCCTCTTTCTTCTACCATGTCCCAAAAGCCTTTCCCAGGGGATGCTGACCTGTCCCCCAGAAGCTGCCCTTCCCCTCTTCCCCTCTCCTCCCTTTCCTACCCAGCTTGGCAGCAGTCACTAAGAGAATCACTCCCTTTCTGACTTAGTTCTTCTTGGCCCCCCCCCTCCAGAATAAGCCTGGCTCATGTCCCGTCTCCTCCTCCTCTTCAGGGTGAGCTGCAGCTGCTGTGCATGCAGTTGGACCGCCACATCAGCACCCATATCCGGGAGAGCCCCCAGGCCATGCACTGGACCAAACTCAAGGACCTCGCCACCCAGACCTACATCCGCTGGCAGGACCTGCTGGCTCACTGTCAGCCCCAGGTGGTGTCCCATAATCCCCTAGACCTGGGAGGGAAGGGAAGTGGTCAGTCGGTGGGGCTTGGCAGATCCACCCCCGCTGCAGCTGCTGGACTCCAAAGGGAGAGGGTGGAGTGGGCAGTATGGTGGAGGGTGGGGATGTCTCAGGGGACCTTCGTTCCTAATCCAGGGCCCAGGGAGGGGATGCAGAAGGGAACACAGGGAGGCCTGTTTGTGAACAAATGCGAAGAGAAGCTCAGCCCTGGAGAGCTGAGCAATACCAGTTTGATATGACCAGCCAGGAAGGGACACTGCAGGCAACAGCTGTCCACCTCCTGTCCACTTGTCCTCTGGACCTCAGCTGGCTTCTTGCTTTGTTAAGAACATTTCCCAGGCTGCTCTGCTTTGTTTTGTTTGCGGTGGGGGGTGGGAGGGGAGAGTCATTAGTACTTGAACCCAGGGCCTCCTGCATGCTAAGTGAGCGCCCTATTACCCCCACATCCGCAGCAGCAGCACCCACTCCACAGGGGCGAGTTTTGTTCTTGGAATTGTCTCAACTAGTGCAGGTAGTAACATTTTAGCTAAAGTTTACTGAGTGAAGATCTTTTTCTACCAGAACCTGAAGACTTCAGGAAGCAGGGATTGTTAGATGCCAGTTTTACAAATGAGCTGTATCTAGAGACTCCAGAGGGTCAGTAGTTTGCCCTACTGTGCAGGCAGCTTGAGTGAATGTGAAAATCGGGGCTCGCAGCCAGTATCACTCCTTGGCACAAAGCAGTCCCTATCTGCACACTCCCTTCCACCCTTAGGCACCCTCCCATTTCTTCACTAAGCATGCCCTGCTGGGCTGGCCCTGAGCCCCCAAGCCCCTAATGGAGACAGCTGAACGCCCTATTCCCAGCTTGCCTCTCCTTGACCCCTCCCTTACAATTCCCTCTCACCCCTGACTTGAGGCTGACACACTGGCCACAGGCTGTGGCTTGGTGCTCAAATTTCGCAAGTCCCTGAGAAAAAGAAAGCTGGAACTCAGACCTTCTCCTGATCCACTGGCCACTGGTGGGAAGCATCGTTTGTCATAAAGAAGAAGCAGAGTGATTGGAGCCTGGCTGAGTGTGCCATCTTCCTCCCATATTCCTTGGGCCCACAGTAGTAGGAGATGGGACCTTGACTGAGCCTCCTAGGTGCGGTGGTCAAATGGCCTGCTGACCCACTGTATCCACTCCTAATCCTAAGACACTTGACATGGAGTCCTCTCTGGAAGATGCTGAATGGACACCTCCAATGCAGGGGCCTTTGGATAGAGGACAGTACTGGGGCCAGGCCATTACAAGCTGCTTTTTTCTTCTTCACAGGGCCAGTACTTGGAAAGATATTTAAAGGGATAATGGCAAAGTGACTCTAAGCTCCGGATCCAGCAGGAGGAGAACTGAAGGAGGTAAAGAACAGAGACTGGGGAGGCCCATCTTGGTGAAGCCAGCCTTCTACCACTGGAGGTCACCTCCCTGACCATCCCCACCCTAAACATGTTTGCTTGCTCAGCTGTCTCTTCTAACCTAGGTCTTCTCTCTATAGCGCTGGCTTCCTGGGGCCTCCTGGGCCCTCCTTGTTGGCCACTCTTCCTGTATCTTGTTCTCTCTGTCCATCCTTAATATGGGGTTCCTTTGTGCACATTAAAGTCTTATTTTCAGCATCAGTGGTTTCCCTTCCTTAAATCCCTATCCTGAGGGCTCATGCCCAGCACCTAACCTGATGCCTTGCCTCTGCTGCTCGCACCTCTGGCAGTCATGTGACTGAGGCCTAGGAACCACCTCTGCCACTTGACTATATATCTCGGAGCCGTCATGCTGTGACCAGGGTTGCTGGACCCTGGGCACTTTTGGATGAAGAACATTTGTCTGGATACTGTCTGGGACTACCCCACCACTGCTAGGGATGCTATACAGAAAGTATGGTGGATCAGGGCTGTAATTATGCTTAATTCAATTTATTGTGGAGCTGTGAAATCAACTCTTTAGACTTAGAAGTGGGGGTGGGTCCTAAAGACACTTCTGGATCCTTCTTTTTCTTTCCATGGCCTTGCCTCCAGGTCGGTTTCATTGTGTCCTAACCTTTAACTGTATGACTGGATGTCTTTGACCTGGATCCCTGGAGAAGTGAGTATCTCCAGGAGCAGCCCCCTAGCTAGCCCCTATTTATTTTCTTATCTGGCCACTCCTCTGACAAAATCCATGCTCATCTTTGGACCCTTCTGACACTTTCATGGCTGGAATGAACGTTGCAACAGGTAGAAGAGGGGGCCAGGAGGCAGCAGAGGATGACTCCCGCCAAACTGACTTGTGTTCATGTCTCAGTTGATGGCCCTTGGAGCTTCCCCATGGCTGTTGCATACAATTTTCCCTGTTTATGTGTTCCAGGATTAGGGGCTGGCCAGGCGACACACACACACACACCCACAGAGAGAGAGAACATACCTAAAGTCAAGCCCATAACTTCCTAGGCCTGTTTCAGACACATGTACTTTCCTCTCTGGGTCGCCTGAAGGCCAGGAGCTAGAGACATCTATTATTTAGAGACAGGGCGCAGGCTTTGCACAGTACTGGGTACTACAGAGGACATCTTTTCTGTCTTAAAGCTTTTGCCAAATGAGACGTGGAAGAAGCCCTTTCAGAGCCAGATGACTTGGATGCCCAGTGATTTGACTGATAGTTCTGGCTTCTCTTCCTGGCTGCATCATGTGACCCTTTGGCATACCCTCACACCCCAGCAGCAGTAAGCTGGTCATCCTCAGCTCTCTGACAGGCAGGCAGGGACTTTAGAGAGCTAGCCCATTTCACCCTGCCTCTGGGCGCCGCTGCATGACACTGCACATCCTGGCAGTTAATCCTAGGTAACTGGGTTTGCTCTGGAAACCTGGAAATCACCTTGAAATCTCCCTCTTTTGTTCTCATTGCCAAGGGCAGAGAGGGGGTAGGAAGGCCTGAGAGGCTGAACTGGGGAGTTTCCAGTTCTTGAAGCTGCCCTTACCTGGCTTTAAGAAAAGGGATCAAAGTGTCTGTCAATGTAGACATCTGGAGTCCTCCCTGGCTTCTTACTCCATAAACATACCCATCCGTGAGAGAGAAATAGATACAGCAGAGAGGAGGAGGAGGTGTTGGTGACTTCTCAGTCCCTTCCAGAAGGCTGCTGTAACCTGAGCAGAGGTATGCGATGTAAGGTCACTCAAGGGTGGACACTGTCCCCTGAGTCATGTAATTGTCCGGCTCTGGGACTGACTGGGCGCTGACCAACCCTGGGTTGGGATCAATTAGAAACGGAGCCTCTTCCAGGCCAAGAACTCTGGAATGAAGCTGGCTGTTTCACCATTTGCCCTCCAGGTTTTTGACCCTAAGCCCCTGGGAAAAGGGAGGGGATATCCTGGTAGAAGCCGCTGGAAAAGCAGTATCCTGGGCTATGATGACGGATGTTTTCCTGCTTCCTTTTGGTGATGCTGGGAGGGAGGGGCTGGGAAGGGAAAGGCTCCCCAGGTGGACAGCTTTGATAACTCTCCCTTGGGAGGAAGTAGACCAAGGAAGTCCTTTTCCTATGTCCCAGGTCCCTGGGTCACAGTCAGAGAGCTCCTTGGAAGATGGCCCACCCTAGTGGGGAGACATCCGGCTACCTTGGAAACGGTCCAGGTTCAAGGAGGCCTTGACTAGAGAGACCCCAGTGAACACTCTGGGCCTTCCTCTGGCCACATAGCTTGGGAAGGGTAGTTGGTAAGAAGCAGAGTACTGTGGTTCATGACCAATATTGGGTTCTACAAGGGTCGGATTGAAATCAGTGGATCCTGGAGGGTGGGCATTTAACTTCTCATATTTCCTTTAGTTGACCACAAGCATTTAAGCTATAGCAAAAAGGGGCACAGGGCACAGAGCGGGGTCTGGTCTGTCAGGCTGGAATAAGGATCAGAGTGTGATCCCTTCCATAGGCTATGCTAGGCAGGCCTAGGGAGATTACACAGCTATGTAGCCTTATCTTTTTTTTCTTTTTCTTCTTTTTTTTTTTTAGTGTTACTATTTTTTTTTCTTGATGTAAGATCCAGAATCCTTATTTTTCTGCCAGCTGTACTTTTATTAAAAAGCATGAATCACGAGCAAGGAGTCATGCAAGGAAATTTCATCTTCTGCCCACCCACCTGTGGAAAAGAAGACCCAAGGCGGTAAACAGAGCGTGGCAGGGAATGCGCAGAGGTGGGGAGGAGGTAGGGGTGGAGCCCTATCGGTGAGGAGCCTGGCAGGGAGGGGCTTACTGGCTGTTAGTGGAGCAGTCTTTTTTCCACCTCTATCCCTGGCTTAGAAGACCCTGACGCCTGCCACGAAGGTGCAGAATGCTGTCCCTGCCAGTGAAACCCAAACCTTTTGAAACTTTCCACTGGGGCCACCTTAGAGGTAGAGCCAGGGAGCTCAGGTCACTGCCCAGCAATGCTCATTCCTGGTGGGCAAGACTTAGAGGTGAGAGAGAAGAGCAACAGGAAATGGAGCATTAGCGGTGTGCATGGCGACTGTTAGAAAGAGGAATGGGAATCAAGGAACTCAACTTCCTTTTTTTTGAGACCGTCTCACTAGGGAGCCCAGGATGGACGTGGATGTGAACTCATGGGCTCACAACTTTCCTACCTCAGCCTTCCCAAGCAGCTGGGACCACAGGCTCCCGCCATCACTCCAAGGCCTCATTCACAATTTTTACCTTGCTGTTTTTTATGTGAATTACTGAGTCAGTTTTAGATCTTGCCTAATCTTTCTGATAAGATGAGAGGAACAGTCACTGGTCTGGAAGTCCTGTGTCAGCCTCCCAGGGCCGAGGATACCCAGCCTGTAAAGTGTCCTGAGCATGGCCTGAGGAAATTTGACAGCAGGTTCTAAAGCCAAGGGCACAGGACAACAGCACAGATGCCTGAAAGTCTGTGTAGCAGCTTACCCTTATTTAGATGGAAACTGAGTCTGATCAAGAGGAGGGTCCTGCCTGGCTCTGACTCTGGCCAGCTCCAACAGGGCACATTCCCTGCCCACCCCTGGTAGTAGCTGGCCTGCCGCCTATCTCCAGCATCTCCAAGTCCCCAGCTTTGTTTCGTACTGGAAAGAAGCTGGGAAATGTGGCTCTGGCCAGTGAGGGAGAAGGGGCCGTCTGTGTCCTAGCAAAGACTCAATTGTTTCTGAAACCCAACTGGGCTGCCTTTCTCCATTATCCCCACTGCCCTTCTGGTCTCCACTTTCAGATGCCAAGTTTTAACCCAGAATAAAGGCTGCAGTCGGACTGACTTACACTCCAGATCTGCTGATGGGGTCTAAAGTGTTTCTTCTCTCTAGGACTGCCCCAGGCTTAAAGTTACCAAAGAAGTCTCAGGGCCTCGATTTCCCTTCATTCCCAATTGACCTTTAACTTTGGCTAGGGGTGGTCTCCAGGTACCGGTGAAGCAGCTTCCCCAAGGTTCTTTTGTCCAGCTGCCTAGAAAGAGGACTTGCCCATCCAGCAAGGCCCAGGAGGCCAAAGCTACAAGTTATCTAGGAGCGGCTGTGGGTGGAGGCTGGCAATTCTGAAGGTGGCAGTGGTTCTTAGCGCGGCTCCCTTCAGCCCCTTTCATCTGAACAGAAGGGCTCATGCCACTTGTTAATCAACCTTTCAAGTGGTACCAGGGATCATTTCCTGGTGGTAGGCTCTACTGGAGCCTGGAAACAAGGAGCAGCCTGGAGACTTGGGGGTCTTCTCTGCCTGTGAGCCGCTCCTACCAGCCCAAGGGTTAGGGCCAGAAAGAAGGACGATTTTGGTGTCAAAAGACTGACCACTGTGGTTAGCCCCTTGGAGAACCTTCAGTTTCTTCCGTTGCTCCCCTCCCTTCGGCTACGCATCCCAAAATGGCTTGCCAGCTTTCGTTCCTGTTGTTACTGGAGCGTGGGGAAAGCCCTCAGCTGAGCCCAGCCCGCCGCAAGGCTTGAAGGCACACTTCGGGAAGACCAGGTGAGTGTGGTTCCCGGTGGCAATGCCTGGAGTCCCTCCCCGCAACCCTCCCTCCGGGCGCCATGGCGTAGATCTTTGACTCCGGGGAGGCCAGAGTCGCAAGGGTCCCCAAGCCTCAGCGCTGGGCAAGCAAGGGCTGCGGGTCGCAGCCCCCTCCTGGGCGGGCCTTCGCGTCCCGCCCCCGGCCACCACTCGACACCCTCCTTGCCTGACGT
>LOEQ01001439.1:326121-346736 GCA_001685075.1 Bramus lutescens
GTGGGACCTGCTGGCCAGCTGAGGCTCCACCTCCTGTCTCTGGCTGCCCTTGAAGGGTACACAGACAGCTCTCCACACCCTGCCTTGCTCAGCCTCATGCTGCCTGATGGGACCAGGGCCAGAGTGCCCGGAAGAGCCCCTGTCTAGCCGGTGTGGGAGCCGGTAGGAAGGCTTGGGAGGGCTGACGCTGTGAGCCTGGACAGGTGATTATATAAGTTAGTCCTTGTAGAAACAGCTATCCATTTGGATGGAAATAAAGCTTATATCTTGACATCATTCCACAGACAAAGATTAATTTCCAGATAGAGTCCTAAGTATAAAAATGCCAAACTTTGAAGTATTAGAAGAAAATACAGTGTCTAACAGCAGCTGCTTTCTAGCCAAATGAGCTTGGTGCAGTTTTCTCTTTTTACCTGCCTGTTCCTCAGCCTCCCTGTTTGTGAGATGAAAGTGACTGGAATAGGTCTACCTCGGGGTTCCTCGAGGTCTGAGGAGGTCTGTGCTCTCCAGTGAGTATGCGCGCGCGGCACTACAAGCAGCATGGGGAAGTGCTCACTGCTGGGCCTGGCCTGGCAGTGAGGGCCTGACCTATCAGCTGCTCAGGAGGCTGAGGCCAGCCTGGGCAGCGTAGACCCCATCTCAGAAGGTAAAAAGAGGGGCTATCGCTCAGTAGTGGAGCGCTCGCCTGACATGCAAAAGCCCTACCATTCAGTCCCTAACACAATGTGGAGAAACAGTGGCCAGTCCCAAAGTCTGGCTGATACTGGCTTTTATTCCAGAATTGCAGTTCTAGTAGTCAGGTTTGTACAGAGTGTAGCTGTGCCAGGTGTGGTTGCACACACTTTTAGTCATGGCACCCAAAGCAGGAAGATCCCTTGGAGCTCTAGGCCAGCCAGAGCTATAAAAACCCTGTTTCCAAAAAAACATGTAATTATAATTGCTTTTTTGTTTGGTCTGCACTGCTTACTAGTGAGACTGCACACCTGTCCCTGAGCTTCCTCTTTGACATGGTTTTGTTCTTGCTGTGTAGTCTAGGCTAGCCTTCCTTCAACCTGGAGCCATTCTCTGGCCCCAACGTCTTGAGTGTTGCGATTATAGTTATGTATATACCACATATATTGCCATGTTTTTATTGATTCACAGGAACTTTGAGTATCAAGCCTTTGCTTTGGTTATATGTATATATATAGAGAGAAACATGTATGAAATATGCTTTATATATGTATATTAAAATTTTCTTTTGGACTATCACTTGCCATAAGTTTGGCTTCTGGTCATGGAAACTGGCACACACAGCATAGACAGCAATTTAGCAATACCTCTTTAAGTGAGCAGAGCCAATAATTTTGACTTCTTTGTAGCAACATAGGAAGATTCATTCTTGATTGCAGAGGTGTCTATTTATAGACTCATTTACAAACTGTGCATTAGGGCCCAAGGCCCTGGGTTCCCCAGCACTGACAGAATAAGAGATGCATTAAAATATAGTGTATATTTAAAAAGAGAGTGCCTAGCATGGGGGCTAACACGTAATCCCAGGACTCAGGAGCTTGAGGCCAGCCTGAGCTACAGTGTGAGACTGTGTTTGTGAGAGAGACAGAGATAGACCGAAGGGAGAGAAGGGAAGAGCGCAAGACCTGACCTACTGAGAGAGAAAAGACACAACTGACCTGCTCCCTGGCAGGAAGGGGTCGGGCTCGGCACATCACTTGAATGTAGAGGTAGCAGTGTGGCAAGAGGGCCACGTGGTGCCCACAGTGACACTTTTCAGATGATATGTGCCATGCAGACACGAGGGAGAGCTGGGAAGATGTGGTTTCCCTGGGCCACAAAAGCAAGAATAATCAAATAGGTCTTTAATTTTGTTTTTAAAAATAAAGAGTAAATTTTTTTTAACCTAGACATGTAATACCAGTTACCTCTGTGTGGTAAAAACTAGCATTTTCCTTAAAAAAAAAAAATTGGGGGGGTTGGATACAGGTATCTGAGCCACTGCAAAACTTTAAACCCAAGGCCGTCTTCAGCCATCTCAGTGCAAGGCATTTTGTTTGTTTATTCTTTGTTTGTCTGTTTGAGACAGGCCTTTCTACATAATCCTGGCCTCCTGGAACTGACTCTGTAGACCAGGCTGGTCTTAAACACAGAGATCCTCCTGTCTCTGCCCCCAAGTGCTGGGATTGAGGGTGTGCTTCACCAAACCTACCCAAGTACTAGAATAATGCTCAACTGTGCCCAGCTTCATCAGACACGGGACAGTGGAGGCAGAGCTAGTCCAACTTTCTTGTCGGCCTCCTTTCCCACGGAGTAACTGCTTCCCTCCTCACAAGGGAACACAAAAACCGAAAGACTCAGGCTTCTTTAAGAAGTTGCATTTCACCACACGCCTTTAATCCCAGCACTTGGGAGGCAGAGACAGGCAGATCTTTGTGAGTTTGAGACCAGCCTGGTCTACAAGAGCTAGTTCTAGGATAGGCTCCAAAGCTACAGAGAAACCCTGTCTTGAAAAACAAAAAACAAACAAAAAAGTTGCATTTCCTTAAATTCTCTTAAATCCATGAGACCAATGTGGACAACAGGCACTCTGGTAACTCTCTGTGGTCTCTGGTCCTCTTTCAGCCACATTTCTCCATGTGCTTATTTGGTTCTCCGTTCATATTGCTTTCATGCCGGAGTCTTGTTTACTGGGTATCTGATTTCCTTGCAAAGGTCAAGTTGGAATTTGGGGCACAGCAGAGTGAAAAGCATTTCTGGCTTCTGAAGAATTAGGAATTTGATTTTTGTTGGCTGAAGACAGTTTGCTTTGTGGCTGGCTGTCATGATCATTGCTACAGCCTGGGACTTGGAGCAGGTCTCCCTTGCCCTGTGGAAGGGCATGCTTCCTGCCCAGAGGGTATCTGGTGTGGACCTAGAAGGCTTCTTCAGCCCTCTAAGGACTGATGACAGGCTGGGGCAGGACACCATGTGCTGAGGGACAAATCTGGGAGGGAAGGGCAGCCTTGAAACTAGCCAGAGAAACCTAGTTTCATCATGTAGGTCCAGGAGAATTCCCAAGGCATTAGGTCAGCCTCTTCTGTTGTCCTTCCTGAGGTCCTTGTGCCAGGGTCTAAGCTGGTCTTGGCAGTGGCACAGGCAGCCCGATCTCCATTGTGAGGCTGGGTCCCACCAGTGGGCTCTGAACTCAGAAGAGTAAGAAATGTTGCCCCTGGGCCTGGCCCAGGCATCCCAGCCCATGTGGTGGTAAAATGACTCTCTGGTAGATGGGGTGTGTGGCAGGTAGTGGGTGTCTGAGTAGGTTGCCAACTCAACTCCAACAGCCCCTTTTCCTGCTCTCAGTGGGCCATGTTCCCAGACTATATTTTGGTTAGTGTGACATGGCTCCAGAGTCATCTGGCCTGGGCACAAGCTCTGCCCTTCCCCATAAAAGGGCTGAGTGTTCTGCCCCCTTCACTGGGTGTGTGGAGAGCAAGGGGGGGACCATGGACTTCATCAGCATTCAGCACTTGGTAAGGATGCAAGGCGGGTTACTGGTCCTCACCAGTAACTCAAACAGGGTGCAGGTAGCCAGAGTTTATGGCCAGAGTAACGAAGTCTGGCTGAGGGCAGACAGCATGGTTCTTTCCCGCCCATCTCATGTTAGTGGTATCAAGAGAAGGAAGACAAATGAGAAAGAAGCTGGGCAATAATAGATGGGAAAATCCTTGTGTTAATGAGTCTTTGTTTTTGGTGAGTGTGGTACTGGGGGGTGGTCTATCTTGGGGCTTCACATATGTGAGGTTAGCACTCAGTCATAGACTTGCACCCCCAAGTTTGTAGGTATGCCTTTGTCTGGATGGTGGAAAAGAACCGGGAAGTGGTGAGTTACTCTGGAAGCCACGGATATAGCTGTATCATCTGGTCGGAACGTTCTGGAGGGTCTGGCACTTTAGGGGTGGTATTCGTCGTGTTCCATGAGCAGTGAGAGAAAGTGATGCGGTGTCAAAATTTGGGTGGCAGAGCATGGAGGACATGAGGCACGTATAGCTCACTGTGGCTCAGTGGCCCCAGCTGGCTCCTGGGAGGTGGACCGCAAAGCCCACTCCAGGAGATAGGAGGTTGTTGAAGCTGCTGAGTTAGAGGGAAGCCCGGCCATTTGGCCAGAAGCCTGGGATCTTCCGTTCCTCTCTGCAGCACTCTCACCCGCAGTGTGCACCTTCCTCCCTGCTCTCCAGCTCCCTGGATGGCTAAGGGACTGGCTGGGTATCAGCTGTGACCAGCTCTCGGGGATGGTTTGAGCCCATTTTATAGAGACAGAAACATAGTCTCTCTAAGACCCAAGGGCTGAAAGCAGGGATTTGGAATTTGGCCAAGGAGCTTCTCTTCTCTAAGCTTGGGTCAGGTGGCAGTATGGCATGCCATAGGAATGGAGGCAGAGAAGCCCAGGGTGGAAGCTAAGGTGTCATCTGTCTGAGCTCCCAGGCATGAACCCAATATAGACAGACACCGGCCTCTCTTTACTCTGTGATTTGCTGATACCTGACAGCAAATCCCCTGGCCTTGGCCATTGCCACAGTTGGTAAAAACTGTAGATGGGGTGTGTGTGCGTGTGTGCACCAGCATTGCAGCCCACCAGGAAATGTTCAACAGGAAGAGTCAGGCTAACTCCCCGGTTCAAAATTGACCTGACCTTTGTATGTTGGATCTCAGCCATCCTGCTGTGCCCCATAACTGATTCCCAAGCATCCCTCCAATGGTCCCGTTCCTTAATCTATTCCACCTGTCCTGCAGGTAAGTGGAGAAAGAGCTGATAGGAAAGTGTGGGAGTTTGGACATAGAGTTCCCGATCCTGGAGGCTGGCCTAGTGACTGGAGGCTGGGACCCCAAGAGGCCATGACCCGGGAGAAACTGAAATTGGAGGAAGAGAAGAAAAAGAAAGTAAGTGTCTTGGAAAGGGGTTGGGCAGTGTGGGTAACTATGAGCAACAAGGACCTAGAGCCCATGGCCACTGTCAGCTAGCTAGAGTGGATTAGTCTTAGCCAGGAGCCTGCCCTGAGACCCTACCTAGTGACTGATGGCTGGCTTGGGCATGTCTTCTGTCCTAGCTGGAAAGATTTAACAGCTCCAGACTGACTCTGGACAATATGAAAGACTTGGAAAACTTGCTTCAAAGACGAAGAGAAAAGCGACTGAGACACAAAGTCCCC
This sequence comes from Bramus lutescens, assembly GCA_001685075.1. Lineage (NCBI taxonomy): Eukaryota > Metazoa > Chordata > Mammalia > Rodentia > Cricetidae > Bramus > Bramus lutescens. Next base: position 331,302 of record LOEQ01001439.1, read on the forward strand.
CCCAGGGAACCTGAGCCTGTGGTTGAGGTGAGTGAGGAAGGCTGGTGTTCCAGAGGCAGAGATGGCCTCCTGTCTTGAGGGCCTGGGAAGAATGATCTAGGGGCTGCAGCTACTTAGTCAGTGCATGGGGAGCTGCATGGAATGCTTGCGGAGCCTTCTGTCCCTTCCATAGGGCAATGCGTTAGCGCCTTAGCTTCTTGCGACAAAACACCTGGCAACTTAAGGGTTATTTTGGCTCACTGCTCCAGAGTATAGTTAACTGTCTCACTGCTGTGGGGAAAGCATGGCGGCAGGAGCTTGAAGGAGCTGTGACAGAGAGAGAGAGAGAGAGAGAGAGAGAGAGAGAGAGAGACTTTGTGTACCAGTGCTTGCCTGTATGTACATATGTGCACTGTATACATGCCTGGTGGTCAGAGAGAGCATCATATGCTCTGTACAGATGGTTGGGGTGCAACATGTAGGTGCTAGGAATTGGACCTGAATCCTCTGCAAGAGCAACAAGTGCTCTTAACTGCTGAACCAACTCTCCAGCCCTAATGCTCATTTCCTTGAGCTTGCTCTCTCCTTTTCCTCAGCCTAGGACCCCAGCCCATCAAAAGGTTCTACCCACATTTAGAGTGGTTTGCAGCAGCTGGCCTAACCTAGATAATCTCACGCATGTGCCCAAGGGCTTGTCTCCTAGATGACTCTAGATCCAGCCAAATTACTCCTCACAGGCAGCTAGCTGTAACCAAGTGCTGGCCACTGAAGACTTAGCCACACAAACAAGCCATTCCAGTTTGTTCGGAGCTAGATGTGTGTAGTCTGCAGGGCTGTTCTTCAGCATCCACTCACCTGCTCAGCTCCTCAGGGCTGCTGGCACTAGTGCCTCCTGGTCTGTGACACACGACCTGTCTCTATCTTTTGCTCATGCTCTGTGTGCCTGCCTATATCCAATGTCCTTGACATAAGGACATCAGTCATACAGGAAAGGGGTCTACCCTACTCTAAGATAATTTCAAATGCAATGACCATTATTTTCAAAAAAGATTCAGCATATGAACCAGAGTATCGGAACAATCAGTGCATAACACCCATTTCCCATTCTTTATCCCCCGAGAATTGGTGCACTGGGCCAGACTGGTAAAGCAGAACTGACAGGTGCCTGAGGGCCAGGGGAGTAACTTAGTTCTACCTTGTTCTGCTTGCCCAGCCGCAGCCCCAGGGCCCACTGGAGCCTGTGGACCTGGACATGTTCCTCAAGGCAGCTGCCGAGAATCAGGAAGCCCTGATTGACAAGTACCTGACAGATGGAGGGGACCCCAATGCCCATGACAAGGTAGGGAGGGTGGGTGATTGCATTTCTGACACCTGGATGTGCCATCTTGTACATTCTAGTCCTCACCTGGGACACTGGGTAACTCCGACCTGTTCTAGGAACGGAAGAGGTGGGGGTGGGTGGCTCTAAGGAGTAGCTCTGCTCTCCTGGCCTAATTTTGTTTCTCCTCCCAGCTCCACCGCACAGCCTTGCACTGGGCCTGTCTGAAGGGCCACAGACAGCTGGTGAACAAGCTGCTGGCGGCAGGGGCTGCTATAGAGGCACAGGACTTGGTGAGAAACAAGGGACAGGGAATGTGGAGGCTCTAATTAGTCCTTGCAACCCAGTGGGTCAGAACACCTTGGTGCTTTGTGTGCAGCTGGACAGGACGCCTGTATTCTGGGCCTGCCGTGGAGGACACCTGGACATTCTCAAGCTGCTGCTTAACCAGGGAGCTCAGGTCAACGCACAGGACAAGGTAAGGGACCACTGCCTGCTTTGGGTGGTAATCTGTTAGGGACAGACATAGCATACAGGGAATAGATGTTCCCCTTGAAAGAAGGCACAGCCCTTTTGGGTTGGGTGGAATGGCCAGCCCAGATCCAGCACTGCACCCCACTTCTCCCTAGATCTGGAGCACCCCTCTCCATGTAGCAGTGCGCACAGGCCACACTGACTGCCTGGAGCACCTCATTGAGTGTGGCGCCCACATCAATGCACAGGATAAGGTGGGTGTTTGTGAGCAGCCTGGGGCAGGCCAGTGGCCATCTGTGTCAGCATTGGGCCTATGGCAGTGACCGACTGGTCTCTCCACAGGAAGGGGACACAGCACTCCATGAGGCTGTGCGCTATGGGCACCACAAAGCTACGAAGCTGCTGCTGCTCTACGGAGCCAAGTTGGGCATGAAGAATGTGGTGAGTGCCAGGCAGGGACCTGTGCTGAGGTCAAGGGGAGTACCTGGAGAGAAAGACTGACTTAGTATCCTCGTTCACAGGCCTCCCTGACACCAGTGCAGCTGGCACGGGACTGGCAGCAGGGTATCCGGGAAGCACTACAGGCCCATGTGGGGCACCCTCGTACCCGGTGCTGATGACTTTGACCTGTGGGTCACTCCTAACTACCATTCCACACCCACTTTCCCACCACCTCTAAGGGGTTCTCTGCTCCAGTCCTGATTTCTCTCTGGCTTTGCTTCTTTCGGCCTGAGGCAACAGTGAGGGAGACTGTGTTCCCTGTCACCGCTGGAGCAGAACCATAAGCAAGAGTGGGCCCAGACCAGAGCAGGAAGTGAACAGACCGGCACTACCCACAGCTGGGTCTAGGCCTCTGTCTACCAATCCTTAGATCAGGAGACTGGCCTTGGCCTGTTCTGTAGAGATTCAGATGTGGCCAGCAGCTGCAGGGTACAAGAGAAGAAACAGGCTACCTAAGTGCCAGGCATTGGTGCAGCTCACACTGTCCTTTGGGTGGAGTTTCTCCAGGGACTCCACTACTATCAGCAGCAACCCTGAGAGCTTGTGGAGGTTCTAGGCATCTCTCGTCTCCAGACTCTGGGGGTGGTTCTAGCAGGCTGAGGGGCATGACAACAGGATCGCGGCCCCTCGGATGTCAGTACCTACCAGGTTGCCCCAGAAGCTGGAGACCGATGGACTGGAACTAGTGTGTACTCTGGGAAAGCTCCACCTAAGGACTTCAGGCAGCTCTGCTTGTCTTATGTGAGGGTAGAGTGCCAGGTGCTGGGGACTGCTTGTGGCCCACTCAACTTGTGGGGTGGCGGCCCGCAGCCCTAGCTTACCTAAGGCTCTATTGCCCCCTGGTACTGGGGAAATCACCTGGACCAAGCTCTGTGCCCTGCACACTGAGTTGAGCACCTTGCTGTGGGACAGTCACAGACCTGTGCCAACTGGTAGTGTAATGAGGACTTCACACAAGCACACGCTCCTTCCCCTTCCAACTGTTTCCAGTTCACTGATGCAGATTTGTACTACTGGCAGGGCTGGCCCCTAATATGCCAGAAAGTTGATGCTAGGCCCTCCACTGAGGCCACAGGCTGAACAAAGGGCTAAAAGGAGAAAGCTTTGCCTCCCTCAAACAGCTCTGAGCTGACATTCATTTTTGCAACAGTTATTTTTAGTCTAATTTTGGCAGCCTCTCTGCCCGTTACTATGTGAAAGACTAGTGCTCCCTCCTAAAGGCACATACCTTTTTATGGGCAGGCCCTGCCCTGTTGTGACAGCCAGTGGCATCTAGACAACCTGTGCCATGGGCAAGACAGACATTCAAGACTACTCAATATGATGACTCCTCAGAAATGAGGACACTTAAATGACACACAAAACTACCTTTTTATACAGAACACTGTTTCTTCATTAAACTGACTATCCACCATAGCCATGTTGTCTTATGGGCACCGGGAGGAGGCAGTGCATCGGGCTACATGAAAAACCAAACCAAAGGCCTTGTCATATTCCACTGCAGATATCAGTGCATCACTCACGCCAGCAGGCAGCATGACATGTCACCAAATGCAAGGCATGCTTTACATATATCAGGGAGCAGGGAGGAGAGGGTCCTGGCACTTGGCTCTCATGTTCAGAACACAGAGTTTTTAAAAGTCCTGATGTCTGCTCGGTATGATGGTGCCCACCTTTAATCCCAGCACTTAGGAGGCAGACCTATCTCTGAGCCCAAGGCCAATCTGATCAACATATTGAGTTCCAGACCAGCCAGGGTTACACATGAGACCTTTTCTGAAAATCCTAATGTCTAATGTTACTAGGTCAGAAGCCCTGAAAGGAGGATCCAAGTATTAGTTGAGGACATGGTTATCTATGAATAACCATGTAAGGAAGTCTAGGTGGGTGATAAATACCCACCTTAATATTAATAGTCCAAAACCTCACGACACAGTATAAATAAAAATCTATTTCTCCCTAATATCAACGAACATTATGGATACAAAAAACATAATACAACTGTTTTAAGTTTAAACCTTAAAAAAAAGTAAACTGCTGAAGTCTACAAATGAAAATGTTTACATAGACATACTATGTTCATGGACTAGAAGGCACAACATGAAAAGATGTCAGCTCTTTCCACGTTGACAACATACAGGCTTAACACAGTTCCTACTGAAATCCAAGAAAGATGTAAACGAGATTATCTAAACTTTGTATGAAAATGTATACCCTAAGCAATTCTGAGTCATGCATGGTAGCCCCTGGCATCATCCCAGCACTTGGAGCCTCAGGGGGATTGCTTTGTGTTGCCGCTTAGGTCAAGCAGTGTGAGACAAGATACAGCTCAGGCACTGCATTGAGACTATATGTGAAAGACACCCAAATTCTGCAAAATAAAAGGTGACTATGATGTCCCATGCTTATAAATCTAGTACTTGGTAGGCTGAGGCAGGGGCACTGTGAAGTCAGTTTGGCCCACAGACTGAGACACCCCCCACCCCTTGGGGGGTGTTGTTAAAATAGGTTTCGTCTTGGAATTCCTCCTGTAGACCAGGCGGGCCTTGAACTCAAAGGACTGCCTGCCTCTGAGTGCTAGGATTTAAGGCACACCATCACACCCAGCCTGGGACCCTAAGAGAAAATTAAGGGGGGAAAAAAGGGAAACGTGGGTCCAACTTCAGTGATCCAGAGTATAGTGGATATGCTATGTCCACTCTAATGTGATATAGTAGACAACTATATCACTATAGTAGAAACAGCCCACACACACACACAAATACACCCAACAGAGGCAGAGATGCCTTTTCAACAAAGAGACATCCTTAGGCTAAACAAGGAATGGGGTGGGGGGAGCCAGAGAAAGCAAGTTTATGAATTTGAGGCCAGCCTGAGCCTATAAACAACAAAAACCCTAAACACCAATAACAAAAAACTAGCTGTGGGGGCTGGAGAGGGCTGGGCAGCGAAGAGCACCAGCCCCGGCTACTCCTCCAAAGGACCGGGGTTCAGTTCTCAGCACCCACATGGTGAATCACAACCCTAACTCCAGTTCTAGGGAGGATCTGATGCCTTTTGGCCTCTGCAAAACGCTCATATTCATCAACTACAAAACAGCTGTGACCAAGCCTTATTTATGGAGATATTAATTTAAAATGGATCACAAGCTTACATGTAGAACAGGAACTCAAACTGTTAGGGGAAAAGGTAGACAATTTCTGAGATCTAGAACAGCTGGATATGCTGAAAGCACAAAAGGTAAAATGAACTTGACCACAATTAAAAACCTTTGTTCTAGATAAGACCCTGCTGTAAGAACACTCTCATTGTTAGTATGCTGTTACTGTGAGCACACAACTGAGGTGGGCAGCTCAGAGGAGCCTGGGGTTGCTTGGTCCACTGGGCCATGTACATTCTAAGGAGGGAGAACATGGCAGAGGCCTCTTCACCTCATGGTCATCAGGGAGAGGAAGCAAAAGGCCAAGGTCCCAACAGGCCCTTTGAGGGCATGCCCAGTGACCTCAGGAAGGTTCACTTCAAGTGCGCAGGCCTGAGGGGACACTTCAGATCTAGACTACAGCACTACAGGCTTAAAATCTCTGTAAACCAAACATCCAACAAAGGGTTTTAGAATCTGAAGTTCTCAGACAAAAAAGGTGTGTGTGTGGGGGGGGGCAAATGAATGGGCAAAGAACACAGACAAGACACCAAAGTGAAAACATGAACAGATTCATATATAGTGCTGGATTCCATCAGGAAAAACAGGCGAGAACCAGTGGTTCTGGTGGTCACTTATCTCACTTATGTTATAGCTGTAGTAAAAACAATGACCATTTGGAGGATTTGAGAAACTGGATCCTTCCTATACTTCATGTAGAAACTGAAGGTTGTACACAGCTACAGCCAAAGGCCTGACAGTTTCTCTTTAAAAGATAAGCAACCTAGCAACTGTACTCCTGGCACTTCCCCCAGAGTCAACACCAATCTTCACACCAAACTCTGTACATGAATGTTCATAGCAGCTTTATTTAGAGAAGGCCAAACACTGGAAACAACCCAGATGTCCTTTGATGGGGCAGGACACCATGGAACACCACTTGGCAAGAAAGAGAACAAACTACAGACACAATGAGCTGGGTCAATCCCCAGGGCATTGTGCTGAGTGCCACACACTGCACAGCCCCTGAAACATTCTTGAAATGACAAAACAACAGATAAGGACAGTCTAAGAATGGTTGCCAGGGCTTAGGGATGGGGCAGCTGGCTCTGAGTGGCAGTCCAGGGGGTACCCTGGTAGTGACAGGACAGTGGGTTAGACTTGGGTCTACACAGGTGCCGGGTACCACCTGCACCAATCCAGGCTCTGAGACTACATTCTAGTTTGTGAGATAGGACCACTGAGGAAATGCAGATAAAGGGTGCATGGACCGTATCTTTGTAACTCCCTATGAATCTGCAAGTACTATAAAATACAGAGTCAGGTAAATAGGAAAACAATAGCTCTAAGTGAATTTTGGCATCCTACCTTGGAATCCTGCAACAGAAAAAAAAAAAAACATCCAAATCAAGCTTCCAGTTAAATTGTATGGCACCAATGTTAGCATTATAATTTTGATAAATGTAACAAGGTTATTTAATACGTTAATAGTAGAGGAAGCTGAGTACAGGGCACGTGGAACTCTTCTATGCATCTAACACTATTTCAAGCCCATAACCCTGGTGTTCAAGGTGATTACCTCAGAAGCCCAGCAGGGCCCAGCTATTGAAGGTTCTAATTGGCCAGGTGATTCTGAGGTGCAGTCAAAATGCAAAATTCTGTTCTGGGGAGAGATGATTTTTTAAGTATTTGCTTCCAACCTGAGTTTGTTCTTAGAGCATATTCCTTGAGAATATTCTCTCAGCATACCACTGTTCCCTTGGCCTGCAAGTCTCACTTACCAGGACCCACATTCTTTTGAGGAAAGTTCCAGAAATCTCCCTTCCCACCCCAACCTATGGTCCCAGAGCTGAAACTGTGGAAGGAAAATGTAGGTAAACTAGAAGAGAAAAACAGAGCTTTCCCACCCCTGCATCCCCAAAACACCACCACTGGAAACAGAAAAGGGCACAGAATCTGAAATAGTTGATACAGGAAATCTTTGACTTCTCAGCAGGTAACAAGGAGGAATCAGGTTTGCAAACAGTCCTCCCTGATTGCTGCTCACTACACGGTACAGCTGCACATCTCCCTGGGCTTAGGACAGAAATACAAGGCAGGTACAATAAGTGGTCACTCAACACTGACTTTTAGCCGTCCACCCATGACCTAAAACAGAAACTGACAATACCATTAGTGGCACTATGCACAGGGGCACTATGCACAGGTGGAGGAGAAATGCAAGCTGACCCCGGGCCATGCTGGGCAGGCTTCGTGTGTACTGGGCCAGCCTGCTCATGACTTCAGAAGGAGTCAGAGAAGCCACCTCCACAGGAGGGAACAGAACTAGGGCACATATTTATTGGGGGAACCGTGCTTTTAGATTTGGCACATGAAAAAACTGGAGTGTATGAATTAAAATATGGCATTGTAAGAGAAGCCAAAAAGTACATGTCAGGGCCATAGATTTGAATCTCCATCTAAAGCCGGCACTCTTGGTTTGCTCACAAAGTGATGCCAGCAACAGAGGGTTGGCCAACCAAAAACACAGAGAGGCCAAGGCCATGTAAAGGCAGTAACTGCGCACCCAAATGGCACCTGGCTCAGGGAGGTATAGACACTGTGCTGTTACAGCATCAGGGGAGAAGCTGGGGACTAGAGATGATGCTGTTCCTTCCATCCCCAGACACAGGCTTCTGAAGGAGTGACCTGCCAATCCAATCTCCTAAGGGAAGGCAGGGTCAGCTGAAGGCCCAGGACCCACATCTTATAATGGCCATCTAAAACGTGGCCAGAATAGGTGGAGACAGGCTGGCATGAAGCTCCTGATTGACTCTCCCCAGCTCCCCACACGCTTGTCCATTTCCAGCTCAGGGCTGCCTGGCAAGCAGTTACACTGCTAGGTTCTGCCCAGGGCTCTCCTCCACTGGGATGCCAGGTCTGCTGTTGCTGGACCCTAAGGAGGGGAAAAAAGAGAACGGTATTCACACTAGTCGAGAGCAGGCTCTAGCAAAACAAAGTACTGAACCTTTAGGACAAAGAGAAACAGCTTGGATAGACGGGCCCCAGGACACCTCAGGAACCATCAAAGCAGAGTCAGGAACATGGTCAGTAGGCCTCAAGAGAGAAACCCATTCCAAGGGCAGCTGTGATCCATAAAGGACAAAGATGAGCTATTGATTTTTTTTTTATGTCATTGGATTGTGGGTCTGCCCTTCCCCCACTTCTTCGGGGCAGCAGGGGTTGAGACGGGCGGGGTCTTATGCAGCCCAGGCTGACCTTGAATGCCAGATCCTCCTACTTCCACTTCCCAAGAACTAGAATTATAGACTGTACTACCACAGCTGGCTTTTAAACTTTATTTCTTTCATTTTTCATAGTGAGTCAGCTTTCCTTACATTTATTTTCTGTGTATGTATAAACATGTGAGGCTATGCACATGTCATGACATATGTATGGAGGTCAGAGGACAACCTGTGAGATTCAGTTCTTATCTTCTACACATAGGTCCTGGGGACTGAGCTTGTGTCATCAGGCTTGGTGGCAAGCATCTTTACCCATAGAGCTATACTGCCAGCCCTTATTTTGTTTTGAGACAAAGTCTTGCTGGCTGGCTTGGAATTCACCATGCAGTGCAGAGTGACTCAAACTCAAGGCAGTTCTCCTGCGTCATCCTCTGGAGTGCTGAGATTATAGGTGTGAGCCATGGTACCTAGGGGGTGCTATGTATTTCTGACTCCTGGGGGCTCAGGCAGCTATGCTGGGCAAAAAGAAACTTCCATGGATGATCAAGAGCCCCTGTGCTCCAAGGAAGCCTTGTGCTCTAGGACTAACAGGTGTGTCATGTAAATACATAAACATAAATATAGTATCCCTCCCAACTCCCCCCACCAAAAGAAATGCACCACTGCCTGGGGAAGCTGTCTGTAGTGCCTGCCAACAGCTAAAGGATGGGGAAAGCAAATCAAAGAAAAAGGAAATATATTTACCTTGGTGTTTTCTTAAAACAAAAAATGCTCACTAGTCCACAGTCATTTATCAACTGCAGTTTCCAAATGTGCCAAAGAGGGAAAGGCCTACTGGGAAGGCTGAAGAGAGCAGAGAGAAGAGAGAAGAGGAAACACGCTATTGAGTGGCAGTGGGCCTCAATTCCTCAGCACTACGTGGAAGGCTGGGGAGGGCTCTGTGCTACACGGGTTTCTGGGGACCACAGAGGGAAGTCCCAATCACAGGGCTGCCAGGGCAAGGAGTCCCAGGGTCAGAAAACTCAGAAAAGGGCCAAGAGTTTACATTTTGCAAGTCACCACTGCCACTCAGAGGCAGCCAGACAACCCCAACAAATGGGTGGACTCTAATAAAACCTTATTCATAAACCATGGAACCTGGCCAAATCAGGCTTTCCACACCATAGTGTGTCGATCCCTGATGTAAGTGGGTTTTTTTGTTTGTTTTTGTTTTCTTTTTTTTTTTCTTCAAGACAGGGTTTCTCTGTGCAGCCCTGGCTGTCCTGGAACTATGTAGACCAGGCTGTCCTGAAGACATCCACCTGCCTCTGCCTCCTGAGCGCTGGGATAAAAGGTGTGTACTGCCACCACTTGGCCCAATCCCCAATGTAGGCAATTTAAAATTCTTGTACCTTCCAAATATTTCAACAAAAGCACTTTTCTGCCAGGGATTTAGTGCCCAAATCCACCAGGACTGAGTCTCTCTGCACTAGTTTAAACGGTGCCCTCTGAAAGCAGCACTGTGCAATAACTCAAACACAGGAAGACCCCAGAGTTAGGCGAACCTCACTGGGGCAAACATCAGGTCACACCTAGGTGAAAATTGGCAAACAGCGTGGATAAACCATTAAGGAAGAAATGGCCCTCAAGCCACTGTAAATTACTCTTTGTAAAGGATGTCCAAAGAATGGGCAAAGCCAAGAGGATTACAAATTCTCTACAGACTACATGTACAGCTCAAATGGTAGAAAGCTGGCCTAGGTGTGCAAGGCTTTACGTTCAACCCCCAGCACTTGGAAAGAAAAGCAGGCAAAGGAAACAAGGAGAAAGAAGGGAGTGAAGGGAAGAGGAGAGAATGGGGAAGGGGAGAAAAATCCCTGGTGGAAGACACTCTTTTTCGTAAAAAAAAGATTTTTTCTTTCTTTATTATGTATATAGTGTTCTACTTGCAAGTATGCCTACATGCCAGAAGAGGGCACCAGATCTCATTACGGGTGCTGTGAGTCTCCATGTGGTTGCTGGGAATTGAACTCAGGACCCCTGGAAGAGCTGCCAGTGCTTTTAACTGCTGAGCCATCTCTACAGCCAGGAAGATACTCTTAAAAGAGAACTATCCTCCCAGTTCACGTTTGTGCCTTGAATATAGTCCATGCAGTCTGAGTTAGTGGTTGGAGCCAGAAAACATTTATGATTTAGAAATAAGTCTTGGTAAGGCTAATGTGACTGTGTATACTTCTGTTTTGGGGTATTCCACAAAATGCCATGGTGAACACTGACCACCATGTGAACACAGTGAGAAATACCTTTCTGAAATTGACATTCCTTTAGAATGGAAGGTGACCCATGCCCATAGCCAAGACTAAAAGGCAATGCCTCACAGCTGACCCTACTAAAACCTAGAGCCAGAGTCCATAGGAGCTGAGCCATCATTATGGCTCAGGGTCAGGGGTTTCTGTCCTTTGTGCCTTGTGTCACCTCTTGATTAAAAAGAAATTTGTACTGTAAGATCATGTTTGTGATTTTAAGTGTGGGTCTCAGTGACCACAGCCCTAAGTCCCCAGGAGGCTGTCTAGCCCCAGGCCCTCAAACCCAACTCCTCATCTGTTGGACAAACCCAGCAATTCCCACCTCTCAGGATGGGGGCAGCTTCGCCAGTGAAGATGGGGTCAGCTCTAAACATGGTTCTTGCAGAGTAAATACCCAATAAGAACTTGGGTCCCTTGGGTGGCAGAATGGAGCTAAATTACGAGGTTCAGATTGGCAATCCTGACCCTTATCCAAGGATCAATAAACTCAAGAAACAACAGAAAACCCTTGGCCTTCATCACCCAAACCAGACTCCATGAGGCAGCCCAGTGCCTACCCATAATGCTAACTGCCCTGACCCAAGCTCTTTCTGCTTCCAACTCTACAGAACTTCACTACCAACATGTGCTGGCCCAGCTCCACAGCAAGTGTTCCTTCAAGCCAGGGCCGAGGATAAGCCAAATCTTGATTCTCTAAGTGACCTGACCCTGTTCTTAAGTGGCCTGAGAGTTTCTAAACTGGACATTTCCCCCACTTATCAAGAACTAATTAAGTCATCTCTAAGAGGCCACAGAGAGAAAAGGCCTTCTGCTCTATTGAGTGCCACTTGATCGTGTAATTCAAGCTACTCCAAACAGCAAGAAGGGAAAGGATGGGCAGAGAAACAGGAGGATACAAGACAGGGGAGTAGGGAGCACAAGCAGCGCAGTAGCAGGATTTCTTTCCAGTGACCCCTGGACCCCAACACTGCAGGATGTTCCATGTGGGGCTTACCTGCTGTCTCAGTGGACTTGTCACCAAGGAGCCTGGTCTGGCTGCCTGGGATGGTGTGGAGCTCAGCATTCTCTGGGGACGGAGGCAAGCTATGGGCTCGGGAAGCCAGGAGTGCATTAAGGTACTGCAGCCGTGTGACCTAGAGATCAGAGAAATTACACAGCAGGTGCAATCTGTGAGATAAACAGCAGAGCTCCCACTTCTGACCTGCACTAGGCAGGCATGACCTTTAAACGAGTGAAGGGCAGAAAGTCTTTGAGCCACATGGTTTTGTTTTACAGCCAAATTTTAAGATTTTAAGATCTTAATTAAAATTAAAGAATGGAGAGATCAGGTGCAAGGTCTCCAGACATGCCCAGACCCCAACAGTCCAACAGTCCAGGGAGAAGGGGAGGTCCCACCATTCAGGATGTGAGCCTGTCATCTTGTGCTGAGTTCACTCTCCAACTTCACAGTGATCAGCTGAACTAGCCCCTTGGGAGCACAAAGTCAAAGTAGCACCAATGTGTAGCTCAAACAGTCACCTTAATGAGCTGCAGGTCAGAAAGAGCCCTCACGGTGTAGTCAGGACAGTATGTGGAGGAGCGAGTGCTCTCAGTTGGTTCAGGCTGCAGGTCATGGCGGATAAGCTGGCGTGAAGACACTGGGGACTGGTGAGCTATGGAAGGAATAATCAGAGATGGTGGAAGGCAATGAGACAACCGCACAGCCTCTAGGGCCCACCCTTTAAGTCACCTTTGAGAGATGGGTGGGAACATGGAACACCATGAAGAAGCCACCTTGGAACGTTTGCAGGGACTGAGTGGGCTACCAATATAAACAAGGTAGAGATGCTGCTCTGCCTGCTACACTGCCTAGAGACAAGAAGCCCCTTGGTGGGCAGAGACACAGGCACTCATGAAGCCAGTGTCCTGGGCACGCAGACCTGCTGTAGCATCCAGAGTGTCTGCTAACCATGACTTACCCGAAGATGGAGCTGTCAGAGCAGACACTCCATAGTATGTGAAGGCCCCATTCTCAAACTTCAGGCCCTCTTTCCCAATTTCCACCTCGACCTTGCCCTGGGAGGAAGACAGAGGTAGACAGGTTATCTCTCCTGTCATAAGAGAGTACAGGAGAAACCACAGCCCCAATTGTTTAAGAGTCGCTGTCTGAATCTGTCTCCAGGTTTGGGCAACCATGGTTACCTGTAAGATGAGAATGAAGTAGTCCACCGGCTGGCTGCGCTGGTACAAGTAATGGTGTGCGGCCAGGCGGTTGTTCTCATCAAACCTCACCTCCTGATTGACACTGGGATGCTTCAGCAGATGCAGCAAGACTTTCTCGGAGATTCGCAATGGGCTGAACACATCCACCTCTGCTCCACGGTGGGAGAAAGGGACAGTGTCCATTGGGGCCCAAATGGCCTGTCATCACACCTGCCTCCTGCTGCCTCCTGGGCTCTCCCAGTGGTCCCTGGGCTGCGGTAATCCATACAAGAGCGCCAAGCAGGGCATACAACATGGGCCAGATGAGGTTCCCAGAACACACCTTATCAAGAGACACCCACTAGCTCTGCAGAAGGAAGTAGATGCTCTTCGAGAGCCTCCAGCTCACTAGGAGCCAAGCTGGTGTCTGGTCTGGGTGGTTTCTTGACCCTCTGGGTGGTGAGACCAGGGGCAAGGACCATCCTTCACCCTCACCTCGGGAAAGGAAGCGCTGGGTGGCCAGGAGCAGCTGAGGCGAGATTTTTACTTTATATTCATCATCAGACACCTTGAATAAGGAGAATTCCTCCTTCCGCTTGAGAGGGGTGCTCAGGGCAACAGTCCTCTTCTTCACCTTGGTGTCTGCAGAGGCAGAAAAGACGGCATGAGTGGTGATCAGCACCCGAGTATGAACACAAACAAAGCCAATGGCACTGCCATCCGCTCCTTCCTGCTGAGGTCCAGGGATTTCAGGGGAGACATCACCAGGACCCCAAGGAAACATCCTTGGCACTGCTCTCTGAAAGACACCAAGCTGCCATGCCCACCACACAATAATCCTAGTGCCTAGGACATAGGAATCAACAGCCACACTTCTAGCCATGCCCAGAGAGGTCTGGCTCTCCTGCAGAAGAGACTGATGCGGTGGAGATCCTTCAGATCTGAGTGCTTGAAGATCACCCATAGCAAATGGCAGCAGCTACCCTGGTGACCCTGCATTGGTTCAGGAATTGAAGACACAGGTGTGGCCATGAGAGGCCCCAGCTATTAAGCATGGACTCTGTGTCTGCCCGACAGAGTTGGCCGTCATCCTTAGAAGAGGAAGACACAATCAAAGGTCCCATGACTGTCTGCTACAGAAGACCTGCTCAGCAGCTGTTAGTAAAGAATATTTTTTTTCTTGTTTTGGAGACAGGGTCTACTATACATCTTCTGTTTGTCAGGAACTCAGAGAACTACCCGACTCTGCCTTGATAGGATTAAAGATGTAGAATTTTTTTTAAGACTATATGGTGCAGGTGACCATACACAGCCCCATTCGAGCTACACACTCTACTACTGAGCTTCACACCCAGTTCAAAGAAGGCATTAAGGAGCTGTACGCAACAGAATGTGGGCCAGTAAAAGTCAACAATGGGACAGTCTGCATGGCTTATATGGAGGGCAACAATGGCCCACACCACAGTAGGGAAGATAAGGTCTGGCTGGAGCTCTAGCTAGTTTTCAGCAGCATTAAGACCCACTGGTCCCTGAAACAGACACCTTTCAGGCTGCTGGAAGGTCTCTGAGTTGGAGAACAAAGGTCAAACTCACGGTAGTCTTCAGACTCATCCAGGATCTCAGACCTGATGATCTCCTCAATGACGTCCTCCAGCGTGACCAAGCCCAGCACCTCGTAAAAGGGGTCACCCTCCCCTTCATTGTTCACCTTCTGCACGATGGCCAGGTGGGACTTCCCTGTAGGAAGGGACACCTATTTGCACACTGCAGGACCTCCCAGGTTTTCTTACACCAAAANAAAAGATGCTTGTACTGCCCACACCACTCCCTTTCCTCTGCACACTAGTGAGCACAAAAGGGCCTCATACCTGCTACACAGCAAGCACTCTAGCCCCTGCACCGAGCTGTATTCTCAGCACTCTTCTTACCACCCCCCCTTTGGTTTTTTGAGACAGGTTTCTCTGTGTAGCCCTAGCTGTCCTGGAACTCACAGAGATCCGCCTGCCTCTGTCTCCTGAGTGCTGGGATTAATGGTGGGCGCCACCACCACCTGGCCTGATTTTATTTTATTACTCATCTATTTGACTATTTTTAATGCAGGGCTTCATTACTGCAGCCAGCGTTGTCCTGGCAATTACAATGTTCCTGCCTCAGTCTCAGGAGTGCTGAGATCAAATGTACACCTACTGTACTTAGTTCCCCCTTTTGTTTTTTTTTTTTAAGATTTATTTATTCTTCATACAATGTGCTGCTGGCATGAATGCACACACAACAGAAGAGGGCAGATCTCATTACAGATGGTTGTGAGCCACCATGTGGTTGCTGGGAATTGAA
>LOEQ01001440.1:0-12181 GCA_001685075.1 Bramus lutescens
GGGCTTCTATTGCTTTCATAACATCACTTTTTTCTATTTCTTCTGGATTAGGGTGTTCCAGTATTCCTGTTGTGGGTTCGCTGGGTTCTGGTATTATCGTGTTGGTTTTCATACTGTTGGAAGAATTCTTGCTTTGGCGCCTGCCCATCTCTGCCTACAAATGCTCTCTGATAGGTCTTCTGCTACAGGATCAGGGCCCCTTGCTGGTCAGGGACCTCTCCTATGTATCTTCTTGTACAGGATCAGGGTCCCTTTCTGGCCAGGGCCCTCACAGACAAAGCAGACGAAAGTCCTACCTTGCTGCCAGCATGCTTTTGAAACAAAGGAACTCCCGCCTGGTTGAAATCACCACCTGGTCCCACCGCCCAAAGATACTGAGCTGGGGACCTATGGCCCCAAAGAAGGGAAGGGAGGAGGTGCCTAAATGCAAGCCCTCCAATGGATCCTCTGGTACAGGATCTGGCTCATCCATTTTCAACCTACAGACCTAGAATATCTAACAGTATTGTCTATAAAGCAGGAATTTAAAAGGACTGTCAAACCTTATTTTGGCAAAGTTCAAGAATCACCTTCGTTTGTGTCCTGTTTGTCCAGTTAGGACAGCATATTGTCAACAGTTGAGGCAAGGACAGTTTCTTGCCCAAATGACTAGTTTTGCCATGTCAAAAGCAAACTTCACGTGGAGGTTCTTTGTTGTTCAGCACCCTTTTTTGAAGCAGATCGGTAACACTTGGAGTAGATATATGGTCAAGTCCTGAGAGAGTTAACTGTATTATTATTTTACTCTTTGTGTGATGGGAAAGTGTAGAGTTTATCTGACGTCCTGACTGGAGCAGTCTGTGAGGCTGGACCATCTCAGCTGGCAGCTTTGATACTGTTCTGGATCCAGAATTTTGAGGAAAGTGCAGCAGAGGCGTTTTAGAGGCTGGGTCACCTGGGGTGCTTGTCCTCATTTGTGCCTGAAAATGCACAAATTTTTAAAGGGTACTTATATATCTGCATTAACACAAATATGGGATATGTGGTATACACAAGTCAGCTAAAGATGATTTTCTGTTGTCTGTTTGACCAAGTAAAGGCATATGTTAACCTTATTAGTTTGGTATGTATAACCAAACCTCTATCCATGAAACATAAAAGGAAGGCATGTCATGCCAGTAAGATTTATCATGTCTTATCCAGTCTCAGAACTATTCCCATGTAGAGGGATCAGAATATACATCACCTGCATTGATTGTAGCTTTTGTTTTGGGGGGTTTTGTACGTTTGTAACCAAAATTTTCAGGAGGTTTCCTCAATCAAATCTTATTTTTATTAGTTTTGAAGAAATTCACAGCTTTCTTTCCCTGTGGAAACAAAAGTATAACCTCTCCCCCAATACAACACATTTTCTAACTTCCATTCTAAAGTTAAAACATTTTTAAATATATAGGTAAATTTAATCTAGCAGTTTTTTCTACAACGCAATGACTCTCATCAGTGTTTGTCCTTTGCTCATCAGCACTCAAAAAAGTAAATTCAACAAAGCAACAAACAGGGTCCAGGTGCCCTGTGTTTTGGTATTTCCCACCCTTTTGTGGCTTATTCCTTTTATATTACTTAACTCTCTCTTTAAAAACTCCACTTTATTATTTTTAAACTATTTATTTTTCTATGACTGTCTATCTACATTTTCTTTTCTTTTTTTCAGCACCTAAGCACCTTTTAAAACATTTTATATCTGTTCAGAGGTTTTGTCGATCTGTGCCTGATTTTTTGCATCTCTGCAACATTCTCTGACTGTGTGAGTCAAAATTTAAACTGCTTAGTGGAGGCTAGGCACCATGCTGGTGGGTACTGTGGGAGCTATGTTTGTAACCCCAGCTCTGGGAACTTTCTGAGCCCACTTTCTGGAGTCCCTGTGAGCAGCTGCCTACAGCTGTGAGTGCCCCAAGGTAGGTGCAGGCAGTGACTGCTGCAGCACCAGCTGATGTGACTTCTTTAGTGTGGTTTGCCACACATTGAAGTTGTGTAACTGCTCTGTGCCATTCAACTCCTTTGACGTCTGGGGAAAAACCACCTGCCCCTTGAAACCTTCTCATGCTACCCTCTCCAACCTTTTTACCGTAACTTCCTGCCAACTTCTCTGATTACAACCACTGTTTCCCCTTGGTGACATACAATACTCTAATCTTCATTATACTTACTGGTTTGCAAGCTCCACAAACATCACTACCCTACTAAACACTTAACTGTTTAAATGAAACTATCCTGCTTATAGCTAATATGTCTGCCACTCAAATTAAGACTGCCTTACAATTAAAAAAATGATACCAAGGCACCAGGAAGGTCATGAATTCATTTCATTTAATTGCAGCCTCAGAATCAATTTTTTAGTGACATAAGTTGCTTGAAACCCTATAGTAGGCCATCACCTTTGATCTAGTTAAAACTGCTCCTTCCTGTATGGTTCTTTGCAATATAGCCCATATGGTCTTCATTTCAGTAAACTCTAAATCAAGGTAGCCGACAGCTGCAGACCATGAAAACAACCTAGCAGTAAAGGCCAGACCCTTGTTAAGAGATTCTGTGCAGCACGTGGGACCTTTAAAGTAGCCACTCTGCTGTCAGAGGCCTGACACCATGACCCCTGGCCACTCCTCTTCTCCTGCCTCAGTCCTTCCTCCCAAGCCAATTGAGCTCCCTGCCACATCAGCACCCATCAACACCCCCAGCCTCTCACAGACTTGTAAGTACTTCTGTTGGTGAATTTTGCTTCCATATCCTTATTGTAAATATGAAAGCCTCAGTTTCCCACACCAGGTCTCTCTTTGCAAGAGAGAAGCCTCAAAGTCAAACTTGAAAGAAACTAACATCTAGCCTTCTGAACTTTTCAGTTAGTAGTATTTACCTGTTTTCTGGCTAAATTATTATGACAGGTCTCTGAAGTCATGGTACAAAGTATTATAAGAGAACAACATGACCATGTACCAATTAGATAAATGTGAATAAGGACATTTAGAGAGCAGTAAGAACTCAGAAGGGTAGCCTTTCCTGAAGTCATTTAGGAATACAACTGAGGAAGAAAGCATAGTTCCCCCAAAGTCTAATGATTTCAACCAAATACAACCCGGCAGGGGGCATGAATCCTGGGCAGTAGAAAGCAGTATCAAAGGTTTCCCAGGGGAGAGGTTTAGAAAGGGAGGGGCTATAGGCAACTAATGAAATGTATGAGAAGCAAGCCCATGCATTTAATTGGTACCCAAACTATAGTTCATCAAATATAAAGCACATTAAATGTCTTAGTGTACTTTTGAGCCTCACATAGTAACCAGGAATCTACAGTTCCTCTCCTAATACATATATACAAACACAGCCACTTATGCATATATTTACTTCCCAAAGAATGCTGAGTAACATTATAGTTTATAATAGATAGAGTGACATCTGATACTTGTAGTAATCCAGCTACATGCAGTTGTGGAATAAAAATAAGTCTTTCCTTAACCTTGGTTCACCTGTGCTCATTCAAGATACACACACTGTTTTGGGCTGCCAACTTGACTACATCTGAAATTGACTCAAACCCACCAGTCTGTGCATAGCTGCAAAAGATTTTTCTCTTAATTAAATTATCTGAAGTGAGAAGACCCACATCTAGTCTAGATCGTTTAAGGGAAGGAGATCTACCTTAATCTGGACCAACCTTCTACTGACAGCCTATATAAAGGCCATGGAAGAAAAAAGATTGCTCTCTTTGCCTGCTTATTCTCACTTCCACTCATTTACTGGCATTAGAGACTACTTCTTCAGGATTCTGGTGTATATTGAAGACCAGCCAAGCTATCCAGCCACATGGACTGGACAACTACTGATTCTTGGACCTTTCATTGGTAGACAGCCATTATTGAACTAGCTGGACCACAACCTGTAAGCCAGACTATATAGTCTAATATATAAGTTCTGTTCCTTTAGAGAACTCTAATACATATGCATGTAAGTTTTTATATCTCTGTTCTAACTAAAAATAGACTATGCATGTTCTACAAATTTTTTGCATGTAATGCATATTAACCAGTGTTCCAAGTCCCTTGACCACATATCTAAATCATGTACACCAAATGCTATGGTTTGACTCCCTGAAAGTGTATAAATTGGGCTCAGGTTCTAATGCAGCAGTAGTAGAAAGTGGAGTCTGGTGGGGCATGATGGGTCATAGAAACAAAGCCCTCAAAAATGGATGACTGCCTCTGTTAGAGGAACCAAGTTTTCCTACCAGAGGACTGGATTCATTTCCCCAAAAAGTCCAAGGAAGCTGTGGTGATTTGAATAAAAAAAGGCCCCCATAAGACCATAGGGAGTGGCACTATTAGGAAATGTGACCTTGATGGAGTAGGTGTGGCCTTGTTGGAGGAAGTGAGTCACTAAGGGTGGGCCTTGAGGTCTCAGATGCTCAAGCCACACCCAGTGTGGCAGTCTCTTCCTACTGCCTGTGGATCATAATTAGAAATTGTAGCTCCTTGTCCAGCACCATGTCTGCCTGCACACTGCCATGTCCCACCATGACGATAATGGACTAAATCTCTGAAACTGTAAGACAGCCCTGATTAAATGTTTTCCTTTTTAAGAGTTAACATGACCATGGCATCTCCACAGCAATAGAAACAGCCTTCTGAGACTGCTAGCTGTCTTACCTCTTCTTGTTGCCCGGCAACATGGTTGCTCCCAGAAAATATGAATATAATTAACCATGAGATGTAATAACATGGTTTTTGGTTTTTTGAGATTTTCAATTTATAATAGTAGAAAACTCTGTCTCTCTTGCAGTTCCATCATTGGCTCTTGGTTCTTGCTAAGACAGTATGTGATAGTTACAGTGAAAGCTTAGATATAGATTCCTTTGATACAACTCCTGGTTGCAGCAGTTAGCAACTGTATACCTTTGGTAAAGTTATTTAATCTTGATAAACTGTAATCCTCAGTTTAGAGATAATATATATATAATTACCTCTGACTGCTTCATCTGAGGAATGAATGGTCTAATGCATTTGCGTTTAACACAACCTGCCACCTAGAAACCTCCTAATAAGTAGTAGCTGTTGTTGCTGCTATTAATAATTTTACCCCTAACATCAGGCTCTAGTTTTCTCATCTTAACATGGTAGTAGGTGGGAATGACTTAATTGCTGTCTCCTTGGAAATATGTACAGGTAGATGCTCTCAGTCAGCCTTCCCAGCTCAGGCTTATCCAAAGTTATTTTAAATATTGAGAACACGCAGTTCTTGTTTCCTGACTTGGCATTAGTTTCACCCCTGTATCCACCACCTGCAGTGGCCAAGGCTTCAATTCACTAATTGCTATAACGCGCAGGACAGACCACTCTCCTCCTGCGGCAGGTCTCTGCTGCACCTTTCAGGAAAGGGCCTACATGGTTCTGCTTTAAAACAAAATGAGGCTTTTATGCCAGACCTAGCTCTGATCATCTGAATCCTGTATTGTGTGGTGTCTTTGACAGTAGACACCACTCTCAATGCCTGAGAGGCAATCAAGGCCTATACTGATAGTCTATACTGTTTGGACTATCCTGACCATTCAAAAGGAGGGTTTCTTGTGCCTAATACTGGGGGTTTTGTTAGTCTATGGTTCTTGTAGGTAAAATTGTCAGTCCAATTGGCTTAACTTCCTTTACAATATAGACAGACAGACAGACAGATAGATAGTATATGTTTACAATTTTAAGAAAATGTAAAATACCATTATTCCTTGAGGTTTTATCAAACAAACTTGCTGTAATTTGTTCTTTATTTCCCCCTACTTCTTCTGTATTAGCCTCCTCCGCAGATGGAGGTCCATGCATCCATTCCCCACTTCAAATCACTTGTATCTTTCTAGTCCGCTCCCAAACTCCCCATCACCACTCATGGTCCCTTAATACTTTCCTAGCTTCTGTGGTTACTCCATGCCATAGACTCACATCTGAAGATTTGGAGCTAGGAACAGTTGATAATAGAGAACATGCAATGTTTTGTTTTTCCAGGTCTGGATTACCTCACTCAATATAATCGTTTATAGATTCATCTATTCACCTGCAAATTTCATAATTTTATTGTTCTTTATACTGAGTAGTACTGCATTGTGTATATGTCCCACATTTTTATTATCCATTATCTGTAGAAGAATGCTTAAGTTCTTTCTACTTCCTATCAATTGCAATTAGGGAGGCTTTGAACATTGCTGAGCTAGTATATGTGGAGTATGATGTCAAGTCCTTAATAAGAATTAAAACTGAGTTCAGCCTGGGGTGGAAGAGTGCATACATTTAAATAATCCAACATTCAGGAGACAGAGGCTCCTGATCTCTATGAGTTAAAGTCCAGTCTGGCCAAGTTCTGAGGTCCAAGACAGCCATGGTTAAAAGAAATAAAATTTAAAAAAAAGTCTTCTATAAGTGAAAATAAAACTGAGTACTGAATTTATATAAATGCCAAATCAGCATAGCAAAGAGTTGATGGTTTTTCATGAGGGGAGTGAAATCTGTATTTAATTATTAACAAGATATGAATAAGAAACATTTTAATGCTAAGAGAAAACAGAAGGCAATTATATTCACATAAGTCTAAATATGTTCTGCAACAATTAGAAAGGTAGAACTATGAGGTATGTCAATGAAATTTGTATTAACATGACATTTCTTTAAAAACAATGTTCAATGATAGAAATATGGCTCAGTGGTAGAATGTTGGCAAGTTTGCCTTAGATGCATGAGGCCTTAGATGCCCAGGATTTGATTCCTAGCATGGCTCTGGAGAAAGGGAAAAAATGGCATATGGGTATGACTAATCAGAAGCTCAGACACTATGAGAAGTCATGTATAATGAGCCCATTTACTGTACAGAATCCAGATAAATGTTTCCACCACAAAGAAGGAGCACCTTCCTTATAGGCCTCAAGGGATAAAAGGCAGAAGGATTAGCCATAGTGTCAGGGCAGCTCTGAAATCTGACTTGGTGACATGGGACGTTTTTATTTCTCTTTTGACAGCAGCTTCTGTAAAATGTCAGGGCAGCCACCTTAAAATGTTGTTGCAGCAAGTAGAGCTAATGCCCTCGCAGTCTGACTTCAGTAGTTGTTATTGCCTCTGAGGAATTGCTTCATTGAGAAGGCATCAGTTAGACTTTTATTGGGATGTCTGTAGAGAACCAACCCTTGCTTTCTCAGCTCCTAAGAAGTAGTCTTCAATTTAGAAAAGTCTGACCCATTTCTGTTGTTTTATTTTTGAACTTGGGGCATGCTACCATAACAGATAATCTAACACTGTGATTAAATACAGGCTGTAAATCACACCACATCAGCCTTTCCCTTCTGAGCCACTGGAGAGAGATGGCCAACTTTTTCTGTGGTGACTGAGCCCTGATGTAAATTTTAGACCCTGGACATAGGTAAGCATCTGTCCAATCAGGTCTGAAGCATGCCAGAAATCACCACAGTACCTGACTCCACTGAGGACACAGGTTAAAGTCCTGTGCTGGGATTCCCTGTCTTCTTCGCCACACCCTTCTCTCCCTTGGCTGATTTCCATTTGTGTTGTTTTGCTATGACAGTTTTGAGAAAAAACAGACCACAGTGCATTCTACAGTCCTCTTCAATGAACTACAAATCTTAGGATGGTCTTGGTAAACTCTGAACTTGCTATTGAGGTTAGAAATAAAGGTGACCTTGAGAACCCTGGAACCCTGCAGTGGATTACAGAAATAAGGGGTTTTGTGAACTGTTCCACAGCCTTCCAGTCTGCATGGCAACTTTTCCATAACCTAAAGTTAACCCAATAAAAATTTTACTTGAAAATAAAACATAAGTCAAACCAATCCACTGCTGGTCTGTCAGGGTAAAGTTGAAAGAGGCTCAATTTATTAACAAGAAAAGGATTGTCCAAACAACAATATACCAGGGAAAAGTCAGGCATAGTGATGCCAAATAAACTCTTCCCTCCTCAAATTGATTTGTGTCAAGTATTTGACCACAGCAGTGAGGAAAGAAATTAATAGTAGCCTAATGACTTCCTCCAGTTTATCAAAATGACTTGAAGACCTGGTAAGAAGCCCACATGAGTAGAGCCACTTTGCCACCAAGCTCTATTACCTGAGTTTAATCCCAAGGACCCATATGGTAAGAGGGAACTAACTCTCCCAAACTGTCTTTACCTCCACATGTGCAGACATGCCCACACACGCACTCATGCATGCACGCACATACGAATGCAGCTAAGATTTTTAAAATTACTGTTTGAGAAAATCATTGCTGTCCTCAGGCTCCAGGCTGTATAGAATGGGTGAGCTAGAGAATTCTGCTCTCAACTATTGGAAGAAAAAGAGACATAAGTAGTTCTTAGTCAAAAAGCAATCAAAGGAAATGCTATTGGCCAAGGAACTACCACATTGCACTTTGTAAATTGGAAAGAGCCCCCACCTCAAGCTAAGACCACAGCTGAGTGTAGGCGCACAGCCTACATTCTTGACCCACAGTGCAGCGGCTCAGTCAGTACCCGAAGTGCTGTCCCTTTCACAACGTCTGCCCCTGGTCTATTAACATTTGTGTCAATGTGTCCACAATCAATCTGTCACATCCTTAGCCTTCCCTAGCATCTTATCACACATCCATCTGCCCAGACCCTCAACTCTTCCCCCACTCCCCAGCCAGCTTAGATCTGTGTTTGTCATTCCCTTCTTTACAAGGTTTATCAGTCTCTTTCCTACTTGGTCTCTCTAACATGCTTCTTAAATTATACAGAAGGTTACAACACATCTTCCCAACTTTGCCCTTTTCAAGACAAATCCCAGCATTCAGAGCATTCTGCTGGGTACCAGGCAATCCTGATATCCATGAGTCTTTCATTGCTGTTCTCACTCCACAACCTCTACTTTCTATTTCTAACTTGACCCTGTGGTGATATTTTGTTTGTACTTTAACAAATAAAGGTTGCTTGAAGATCAGAGTACAGAGCTAGGAGGCCAGGAGGTGGTGGTGTATACCTTTAATCACAGCACTCAGGAGACAGAGACGGACAGCACTCAGGAGACAGAGACGGACAGCTCTCTGTGAGTTCAAGTCCACCCTGGGCAGCACCAGATTGAATCAGTCTAAAAATGAAACAGAGCCAAGCAGTGGTGGCTCACACTTTTAATTCCAGCACTAGGGAGGTGGAAATGGGAAATGAAATGGCTGGGCAGAGAGAGGAATATAAGGTGAGAGGAGAGAGAAACAGAGGATTCAGTCTGAGAATTCAGAGACAGCATTTAGTCTGAGGATTAGTAGGGACAGGATGGCCCCATTGGTCTGAGGGGTCTGAGGGTTCAGTAGAGGTAAGAACTACTGGCTGGCTGCTCTGCTTCTCTGATCTTTTAGCATTGACCCCTGTGTCTGACTCCAGATTTTTAATATTAAACCAATTAGAATTCACGCTACAGACCCTATTGGTTTGTTTACTTTTTTAGCTCTCACCAGCCAAAAATATAGAAGGTCTATCTTTGTAACTTCCTAGAATCATGAAAGATAGGGTCATTTCTTTTTACGAAACATTAATGTATTGAATGGAATTGTTTTGTTCTTAAAAAATAAGATCATCATTTAATTTAATTTCCCTTGTCATGTTTTCATATTTGCAAAGGAAAAAACATTTCTTTTTAACAAAATAAAAGAACATCATGTGGATGGTGTACTTTATGCTTGCAAGCTTTACCTGCTAGAGGTCGATCAGTTGTCACAACAAGCTTCACCTGTTATAGGCTGAC
Organism: Bramus lutescens; assembly: GCA_001685075.1. NCBI lineage: Eukaryota > Metazoa > Chordata > Mammalia > Rodentia > Cricetidae > Bramus > Bramus lutescens. The sequence goes on from LOEQ01001440.1 coordinate 9,769, forward strand.
CAGTTGTCATAACAAGTTTTACTTGTTACAGATCAACCAGTTGTCATAACATGATGCTGCACAGTGACCCTTCTTCACTGAGTCCAAGAAATCAGTACTGCTCTAGAAACATATTTACAAGAAAATATTAGGATAATTTAAAACATTTTCAAAAATATGGCTATATTGTTCAATATTAAACAAACTCCTTATGAAGTATCCTATTTAAGGGAAAACAAAATATTCTCACCTTGAAATCATCTATGTTCCAGTTGCTAGTGGTGTCCTCAGTGTTTTCCCAAAGACACAGCTACACTCCCCTGGAAGTTCACAAGTGCTTGGCCTGGTAGATGGTTCTAGAAGAGGTGGCCAATGGTTAAAAGCAATTGCTGCTTTTGCAGAAGATCTGTGCTCAGTTCCCAGCACTCACAGGGCAGCTCACAACTGTCTGTAACTCCAGTTCCAGATGATCACAGTTCAGGATCACACATTGTGCAAGATGCAAATACCTGCAGGCGAAACACTGAGGCTGAGACACAGAAAATAAAAAATAAATGAGTCTTTAGAAGAATAAGGACCCGCATGTCCAGGATTTAGTTCATTTTTCAAAGAGAATCCCAAAGATCTTTCCACATGAACATGGGGCCTTAGGAGAAAGTATTCTTTTGATGAAGAAAACATGAAGACTCCATTTGAGTCCTGTTTCTAGAGGAAATTTGTTCACAGCCAACAGTTAGGCTCCACCCTAGAAAACTGTCTTGTTTTTACAGGTCTAGGAAAATAGAGATACTCTACTGCTTAAGCCATGAAATCCTCAGACTTCATCTCTCTGTGTGTTCTCTTTAAGCAGAATTACATCAAAAAAAAATCTTTCCCTTTCCTCCTCCAAATGAAAAATTAGTATTCATTCCACCAATATTTTGGTTTGTTTGTTTTTTTAGGTTTTTGAGACAGGGTTTCTTTGTGTAGCTCTGGCTTCCCTGAAACTCACTCCATAGACCAGACTGGTCTCAAACTCAGATATCCGCCTGCTTCTGCCTCCTGAGTGCTGGAATTAAAGGCATGCACCACCACTGCCTGGCTAATATTTTATGTTTAAGAAAGACAGTTCACCATTTGTTAACAGTGTGTCTTAGCCACACAGTATTCTGAGAAAGTCCACATGGCTAAGGTCATCTAATTCCTCCCTCATGCTCTAAGACTGCAGAAGACATTGGGCCTATGATTGCAATTCCTCTTTAACCAACATTGGCACCTACCACTGTTTCATCTGTTACTACCATTGCTGGGGTGTGTTGACAAGGTGTATAGGACCCTCGTAATTTCTACCCTGAGCCAGGCTGCCAATGGCTAATGTCCAAGGAGCCTAGGGCATGTCTTCTGCAGTGAAGCCAACATACACCCTTCTCACATATTAGGCCTTCAAACCCCATTATCCCTTTCAGCACAACCCCTTTCTGTCCTCGCAAATTCATTAATTAACCTGCTTTCACCCTTGGTACTGATGAAAACTATTAGAAGGCAAGCTGCCAGCAGTTTGGTAATATATTAAATAAACAATAACGACTATTTCTAAATCTAACGTCTAAATCAGACATGGATAAAGACTATGTGATAGTTCCTTCAAGTGGCAAGTTTAAAGCCTTCTGTTCAATGAATTTTCTCTCATTTAAATATTAGAAAGAGACCTCTAGATGAGAGGAGTCTTTACACTCCTTTATGGATGTATTTCTTCCCTTATCCACATCCCTCTTTCCTAATAGTTCATTTCTGTCTACTATTCATTAAATCCACCTCTGAGTTTCTACTTCCAAACTGATTTGGAATCATATGTATCATAGAGACAGTGCCCACTGTGTGGTTTTACCTCCAGTCAATATGTTGAAGTCCTGACCCCCCGTATGTTACAATGTGAACTTATTGAGAGAAGGATCACTGCAGATGGGATGCATGACAATGAGGTCCAGAGTAGGGTCGGACTTAACCAAATATGAGCAGAATCTTTATATGAAGGAGAAGGTTTATACAGGGGTGTTGGCTGAAGACTGAAGTAGATGTGGAATTTTATTTCCACAAGACAAAGAGCACTTGGTTCTTGTTAACGCTGAAATAAACATGGATGGGTTTTCTCCTTGAGCAGTGTTTCTCAACCTTCCTAATGCTGTGACCCATTAATACAGTTCCTTACATTGCAGTGATCCTCAATCCTAAAATTATTTTACTGATTCTTCATAGCTGTAATTTTGTTACTGTTATGAATTGCAATGTAAATAGTTTTTGGAAATAGAGGCCTGTCCGAGGGGCCTTGACCGACAGATTGAGAAACACTGCCCTAGGAGTTTTTGAAGGATTGTGTTCTGTTAATACGTTAATTTTAGACATGTTGCCTCACAGCTATGAAGAAGAAGATGGAGGAGGAGGAGGAGGAGGAGGA
>LOEQ01001440.1:19695-44752 GCA_001685075.1 Bramus lutescens
AGATCTCTGTGTGATTTTCTTTGGGGCTTGCCAGCTGTGGGGTACCGGGCGGGATGGAAAGCTCCACAGCTGGCCCTCGTGTTACAATAATCCACCATATAAACTGACTGAAAAAAATAAAAATCCACATGTTCATCTTATTAGATGCAGAAAATCTCAAGATACAGCTCATAGAACCACAAAAATTCAATGTAGAATAAGGGACTGGAGCGAAAGATGGATCTTTTTAGAAAGAGGAAATAGAATAGATAATTATGAATGGATGAAATGTGGTGACAGGGACAAGAGAATCAAACTGAGTGGGGAAGAAAAAGAAAGTGAGGGAAGAAATACAAGGAGAGACAACTAAAATTAAGATCCATTTAAAGGGCCATGTGGATATCTAATACACTAGAAACTTCCTAAAATGTATACATATAGCAAGTCAATCTAAATGAAATCACCAAATAATGGGGGAGTCCTAACTGGATATCTCTGATCACAAAATGGAGCTTTGAAAACCAGGATGGGTTACATCTAATTGAGCTGTTGGCCAAATGGGTCCTAAAGGAAGCTCAAACAAGCCAAGAAATGGCCAGATCTATTGGCTGATTCCCTACAAACTAATAGTAAAGCCTTATAGCTGAAGACAACTTATTGAACACAGAGAAGTTGAGCGAGTGCCTACCTAGAGCCTTTACCACTACAGATAATGTTTATCATGGTACTAGAAGGTACTCTACAGATTATCAAAGAGAAAGGTAAATACCAACCCAGGTACAAACCTTTTGATCTTCAATGGCGACCTACCTACAAAATATGCTGGTGCAATAGTGGCACCAAACTTATGGGAGAAACCAACCAATATCAGATTTGATCTAAGGCCCACTCTAGGAGATGGAACCTGTACCTGACCCTGCTGTAGTGGCCAGGAACCTACAGGAAAACCAGATACTACTGTTCTGCTAAAGGAATGTAGCTATAAAGACTTCCAAGGACATTCTCCTATACTAATAGGTCAGTGCCTTGCTCAGCCATCGTCAGAGTAGCTTCCTCCTGCAGCAGATGAAACAAATACCAAGTCCCATGCTAGACAATGTGTAGAGAATACGAGATCTTAGAACACTCAGCCCGAAATGGAATATCTCCTTCAAATCCTTCCCCTCATGTCTCAGGGAAGGAACCCTGCTCAAGAGGATGCAGAGAGAGTGTTAAAGGGAATGTAGGACACCAAGAAAACAAGGCCCCCTACGTATCATGCAATGGATGCACATACAAATTCACAAAGACTGAGAGAGCATGCACAGGCCCTGCATGTGTCTGCCCCAGATAAGGGCCTAGAGCTAAAAAGAGAATTGGATACATGCCTCATGGTGAACCTGGAAGTCCTCTCCAATTGATCTCATTGGGAACAAACCACTCTCAAGGGTATGTCCTGTGCCCAGTAGTAGATGGCCAACACAAAACTAACTCAACGGCATATTTGGAGGCTCTTTGACTCCTAATGTCATCTCAGGGCATCTTTTTAATCTTCCTTTCATATTATGGTCTCCAGTTTTGTTTTTTGGTGGGATTCTTATGTGTGCAAATGGAATTCTTTTGTGTCTCTTCATCTGTATGTGTTTCTCATGATTTTTCTTTGGCTCCTTTTCTTCTGTTGTTTATTTGGACCTATTCTAGTTTGTTTGGTTTCATTTTATCTGATTTTATTATTATTCCTTAAGATTCCTGTTTGTTTTCTAAGGGGGGTATGGATTCAGACGGGAGGGGAATTGAAGAGAAACTGGGAGGAGATAGGGAAGAGGAAGCCATAATTAGAATTTATTTTACAAAAAAATCTATTTTCAATAAAAAATCTTATTAAAAAATGACTTTGATATTCCTTGTACTTTACAGTTCTATACAATATTTAAAGCAAACATCAGTTAAGAATGAAAAAATGCATTTTTTAATTAATGTTTTGAAAGTATACAACATTTGCAGATAAATTAATATGCTTGTAATTTTCAGTCTTTTTATCTTGAAAACAAAGTACCTCAAAGTCTTCAGGTCTTTAAAGAAACTTACACAATTTTCTCCACAAAGATTTATATATCTTTTAGTAAATTGGTTTCTAAGTATTTACTATTTATTGACAAAAATTCTTTTCCATATTTGCTGCATTTAGAGCAATGCAGTTGACTTTTGTACAGCAATTTTTGCATCTAGCAAACATTAGAACCTTATTCATTCTAATAATTTGTAACTTGAATTTTCTACATTAAATCTCATGCTATCAGACATTGCCAATTTTGACTTGAAAGGAAGTAATGACAAACCTTTCCCTGAATCTCAAAATGGTGACTGACAATGATTCCTATTTGCTTGACATCCTCTAATTGGACTGAAGTGCCCTTCATACCCAATTTAAGAGCATTTTTTTTACGTTTAGCAAATGCTTTTTCTGTATCTCTCAGCTGATCATAATTAATTCACCTTTATTTTGATTATGTGGAATGTGATAGCAATTTATTTTCTAATGTGGAAACAGCTTTGGGTTCTTGACACAAACCTGACCAGGTTATGAGTTGTCATTTGCTGGATTTGTCTTGATAATACTTAATTAGGATTTTTGCATCCATATTCCTAGGTGAAATTTGCTGCTAGTTTTCCCTCCTCATTCTTCACTGGATGGGTGATAAAGTCAACCAGGGAGTCCTCTTCTCTTTCTACTCAGTGAAGAAATTTCAGTGTAGAATTGTTTCTTGACACTTGGCAACACTCTTCTCAAAATTACTTAATTGTGCATTTTTCTCTCTGGAATCACTGTAAACTCGTGACTAAATGGCTCTGATTGCTGTAAGAACTTTTGTGTTTTTGTCTCTGTGTGTGCTTATCTATTTTGGTAAGCTTAATCTTTAGAAAGTTTGTCAATTTCTTCAGGGTGATATAAATGTATTACTTCTAAGTTGTTTGTAATATTTTATCAGCACAAATAGCTGGATCCTTCTTTGCTCCTGTATAGTTACTTTTTCCTTCTGTTAACATTTGTAGGATTTTTCATAGGATATGATCCATTATAGATTGTTTTTAAAATTAATTTTTGAATTTAAACCTTTTGGTTTAATCTTTATTACCTTCTGATTTTGTGTTTTTTTTTTAATTACTACGCTAGGTATTTCCTTTTAGTTTTTTGAGATAGGGTCTCTCATGTAGCGAAGGCTGGCCTCAAACTCACCTTTTAGCTAAGGATGACCTGGAACTCTTGATCTTCTTGCCTCCACCTCTTCCCAAGCACTGACATGATGGGTGTCTGCCACCCTGCCTGGCTAAGATACATACTTCTCATATAAAATCTTTCTTTGTACCTGCTAGACACATTGAAGTGGATCAAGTTACTCCAAGTGCTGTTGTAGTTGCAGCCCATCTATTTTACTGAACATTTTCACTGTTGGAGAGTTCCAGTTATACTCCTGGTTTCTTCTTTGACATGTGAGTTATTTGGAATTGTTAGCTTTCTGGAGTATGAGGCTGCTTAATCATTCTCTTACCATGTAAATGAAATTTTGAATTATCTTTCTAGTAAACTTCTAGCAATGTTCTTGGCATAAGTTTTGCCACACACATATGCACAAAAACACACACATATATATGTATCCACATAAGTATGCATGAGTGTGTATTTGTACATATAATTTCAGCTTTTTTTGGTTTGTATGATGTTCGATCTTTATATTATGCTTCAAATACAACTTCTCATAACAGCATGAGCTGGCTTCATTCTTTAACCACTTAAAAACTGCCTTTAGTCAGATAACGTATCCCTTACCTTTAGCAAACACAATGACATCTTGAGTTGTATCAATCACTGCACTGCTTTTCTGTTATCAATGTGGTTACTTTTAGAGATTTACTTCAGTTCACAGTCCTGGTCAGAGGTACAGTGGCCATAGCTGGTAATGGTTGGCCTTACTAACAGAATCCTGAGGCAGCTGAGTTATCTCGTGGAGAAGGAGAATGTCTTGTATTCTGCCTCTGTCTCTTCTTGTAAAGTCACTAATATTCAGTCATGGGAGCTCCATCCTGCTGCTTCTGTATAACCCTTGAAGCCCTCCCTAAGGCACACTTCCTGTTCTTTCTTCCTCCCAGCAACTTCTGAGGATCAGCCTCCAGCCTGAGTTTTAATGGAGACAACCAGTATCAAATCAGAGCATCTATTTACTCTTATTTTTATATTGATCTTGACCCTTTACTGTTTTCCTTATTTCATTTTCTCTTTTACTAGCTACAGACTTATATACTAATTTCTGAATGGCCATTTTAAATGGTTATGCCACAAATCACACTCATATTAAAGTTATCCAGCATTACTGCTTTTCTTTCAGAATATCCAAATTTACATAGGCTGCATTATTACCCTTGTGCTATCTCCACGACTGTTTAAAACCCTGAAGTGCGCCAGGCTTCAGGGTCTAAGACATGCTTTTGAGCAAATCAAGTTTCAAGGCCAGCTCAGGTGAACACAGGAGAAGGAGCCACAAAGTTACTTACAGACAGAAATGGTTAAAAAGGATGGAAGAGACCTAGAGCTACTTGGCAATCTACCACATGGCGCTTCAGAATTCCTAATAAACAAGCCTCTAAGGAAACATAAAATCTAAGGTCAATTAGATTAGCTGATACATTAGGTTTATGTTAATATCATTCAGTCATTGAGAAGGGAAGAAAAATAAATTTTTAATATGACTGGAAATATCACATACAATTTGAAAAACAGACTTGAATTTTAGAAATAAGGTTTAGTTCTGTGTAGGAGGCACAGTGGTCCTTGTGCTCACAGATAAGCTAGAACCTGGAAGATTAAACACACTGGGTTGTTCCCTCAAAGGAAGAGATGCACAACCTGTTATCAGCCTGGAAGGCAGGGATCAGATAGGGTTAACAGCCTGGTGACCTAGACCACACTGCAGCTCCCCCAGACCCTTTTTGTCTATAGAACCTTTCTTACAGAAGGTGTCATGTAGTCAATCTATAGAATCTACCTTACAGAAGGTGTCACATAGTCAATCTATAGAACTTACCTTTCAGAAGGTGTCACATGTAGCCAATCTATAGAACCTCCCTTACAGAAGGTGTCACATGTAGCCAGTCTATAGAACCTACCTTACAGAAGGTGTCACATGTAGCCAATCTATAGAACCTGTTACAGGTGTCACAATAGTCAATCTATAGAACCTACCTTACAGAAGGTGTCATATGTAGCCAATCTATAGAATCTATCTTACGGAAGGTGTCACATGTAGTCAATCTATAGAATCTATCTTATGGAAGATGTCACATGTAATCAATCTATAGAACTATCTTATGGAAGGTGTCAAATGTAGACAATCTACAGAAGGCTCTTCCTCTATTTATTTCTACTTTTTGGAAGTAGGTCTCACTGATCCTGGAACCCACCGGCTGGCTGGTGAGCCACAGGGATGTGCATGTCTCTGCATTCTCATCCCTAGGTTCAGAGCATGAAGCCCCACGCCTGCTCTTCATGGAGGTACTAGAGATCTGCACTTGAGTCTTTGTGCTTTCCCAGAAAACATTTTACCAATGGAAACAGTTCCTTGGTCTAACTTCTATTGCTCCAGTATCCAATCAGTTGCCCAGCTTACACTCAGGTCTTGATAGGTATTTTATTTGTAAATTTATAAGTCAGTCAGCATAGTAATTTTCATCTCCCCACCCTTTAGGCAATAAGTGAAGTTCTCAAAAAATGAATCTTATAGCTCTTCTTAAAACTTGCATTCTAAGTGACTCAAAGAGGACATTCTGAGTGGTAGTCAGGAGTGCACTATTGAAGAAGACATGGTGGGACTTTCAGAATGACAATACATCCAATGATAAACTTATTGAAATTCACATCTACCAGTATCATGATATATTTATTTAACTGATAAAACTAGAAACAAACCACGAGCTAATGCTTGATGGAAATAGAATTTATAACATTCCTATACAAAAAATAAATTTTCAGTACAGTTCCAAAGTGTGTTCTTCTTTATACCTTTTAGTCCAAAAATTAAATTCCACAAATTACATTCCACACAGCAAATACATCATTCCAGTGACAGCATAGTGTGCCCTTTGTGATCTTGATCAGTGAATCATTCAGACTGTCCAAAAATAAGATACTATTCTACTAAAGCTGCAGCGATAGATCTTAAAGAGCCAATCATAGATGAGGTATAAGGTTATAATTTTAACATGCTTCGTTATGATTTATGTATCACAATTTTGGTTTCGTTGACTCAGTGATACTAAACTGCTGATTGGGTTTAGTAGCCTCCTGCATCAGCTCTTGCAACTGTCCAATTTGCTCATCACGAAAGTCATTGAGTTTTTCTTCTGGGAGAGAGGTGCCAAAACAAGCTACTCCTGTTGAACTTTGTCTGCTGTCCTTAGCTTGTTGCCATAACACCACTGCATAGGCCTAGGAAAGAGACAGAAAAGGAGCAGTTAGAGACTGGAAAACACTGAGGCTCACAGGGTCATGGAGTACTGAAGTTTCCAGTCCCAGGTCACCAGTTGGGCTCCAGCACTACATTTACTACAATTGATTAAAAAGATACAACGTCATGGTTTTAGTCTTCAGACATAATTTAAAATGTATCTTATTTTCAGCGTTCTAAAGGTTTTTACACACATTTAGGAGAGTCCTTAATCTGCAAACTAATAGCAGACATCTGCTATAGAAACATTCAGTGACACCTGGTGGCACACATCTTTAATCCCAGCACTTGGGAGGCAGAGGCAGGCAGATCTCTGTGAGTTTGAGGCCAGCCGGGTCTACAGAGTAAGTTCCAGGACAGCCAGAACTATAAGAACAGTCCCTGCAAGATCCTAGGGCCAATTCTAGATCCAAGATGAATCCCAGTGCTGACAGGAGAAATAGACATAGCTCCTATCCCTAACCCAGAAGCTATCTCCAACTGACAATCACTCACAAAGGGAAAAATTAGTTTCTTCAGCAGAGTCTCACTGGGTATACACACCATATTTAGGGGAAGGCCTCGTGTCCAGAAGCAGATGGGCACCACAAAAGGAACTCAATGGTAGTTTTAGCCTCATAATGCTTGTTTAGGCATAAATTTTTTAACCTTACTGGTCTTTGCTTATATACTATGGTTTGTGTTTTTTATGGGTTTGGTATATGTGTTTCTCATGCTTTTTGTTTGTTTTGTTTAAATCTGATTTGTTTTGTTATTGCCTGTTTTCTAAAGAGAGAAAAAGAAGCCACATAATAGAAAGAATGGAGAGGTTGGAAGGATCTGGGAGGAGATGAGAGAGGGAAAACAGTGATCAGAATATATTGTATGAAAAGAATGTTCAATAAAGAGTAAATTGAAAATTGGGCTAGGGGTCTGAACAGAGTTCCCAACAGAAGACATAAAACTGGCCAAGAAATACCTCAAAAAGTGTTTGTCATCTTTACCAATTAGGCAAAAGCCAATTAAAACAACCTTGCAATTTCATCTCACGCTATCAGAATCTAAGATCAACAAACCAACTGAGAATAAACGCTGGTGAGGTTGTGGGTAAAGGGAACCTTCGTTCATTGTTGGTGGGAATGAAACTAGTAGAGTCACTCTGGAAATCAGTATAGAGAAGAAAGTAAATTTACCATATGACCCAGCTATACCACTCCTTGGCAAATGCCTGAAGAACCTGACATCCTACTCTACAGCCATGTGCTCAGCAATGCTTATTGTCACCCTTTTGACAACAGCTATGAAACTTAAGGATAATGAAAATGTTCCTCATATACACTAAAGAATACTATTTAGCTGTAAAAATTAAAACATGAACTTTGCAGGTAAACGGATGGAACTAGAAAGGATCACACTGAGTGAGGTAACAGAGATGCAGAATGACAAATGACTCTCTCTGTCCCCCCTAGGCCCAATCCCCCAGTCTCACCCCAGTTCTGCAGCAGAGCACCTGTGGCAGCCTTCACTGCACCCCATCTCATCTCCTGTTGATACCACAGACCTTCCCTTCTACCCTCCATACCTCTACTTGTTGCTTTGGCCCAGTCCCCAACTGCAGTAGGCACCACCTGCTAACACAACCAAGGTCTACTCTTGCCAGGAAACAAGTAGGTCGAGGGTGGATACACACCAGTCCCCCTGATTCTCTAGATCCAATACCCCAGTCTCATCCCAACTCTGTAGCAGAAAACCTGCTCCAGTCTTCCTTTCCTCCCTGATCCCATTCCCAACAGAATCAATTAAGAAAACACAAACAGGGAATAATGGAAATGAAAGGTTTGAGAATTTGAACAAGAACTACAGAAGTAGGCTTTACCAACAGAATACAAGAGATGGAAGAAAAAAATCTCAGGCACAGAAGATACAATAGAAGAAATAGATACATTGGTCAAAAACTGTTAAATCTAAAACGTTCCTGACACAAAACATCCAAAAAATCTGGGACACTATGAAAAGACCAAACCTAAAAATAATGAGACTAGAAGAAGAATCCCAGTCAAAGACCCAGAAAGTATTTTCAATAAAATCATAAAAGATTTCTACATTCCACAGAACTATACAGTGAAAGTACAGCTGAAGAAATCTCTAGGCTCACCCATAAGAATCACAAGTATTCCAGTGGAGGAAACCTGGCTTTCAGAGCTTTGGGGATACCTTCCTTTTAAAAAGTCGCTGTCATTTCTGTAAAACCCTTGTGAAGCCAAGGTTGTCCAGTCTCTTCATACCTATTCAATATAGTACTTGAAGTCTTAGCTGAAGCAATAAGGCAACTGAAGGACATCAAGGCTATACAACCTGGAAAGGAAGAAGTCACAGGATCTTTACTTGCAGATGATGTGATAGTAAACATAAGTGACACTAAAAAAACTTCTGGGAAACCCTACAGCTGACAAACACCTGCAGCAAAGTAGCTCATACAAAATTAACACACAAAAATTAGTATTCCTCCTATATTCAAATGACAAATGGGCTGAGAAAGAAATCAGGGAAGCAACACCTTTCACGACCGCTTCAAATAATATAAAATATCTTATGATGACTCTAATCAAGCAAGTGAAAGATTTGTATCATAAAAACTTTATTGAAGAAAGAAATCGAAGATATCAGGAAATGGAAAAATCTCCCATACACATGAATCAGTAACATTAATATAGTAAAAATGGCCATTCTGCCAAAAGCAATCTACAGATTCAATGCAATCCCCAACAAACTTCCAACACAATTCTTTACAGATCTTAAAAAGGTAACTTTCAGCTTCAGATGAAAACACAAATGACCCTAGCTAAAACAATCCTGAATAATAAGAGTGGGAAGTAACACTATCACCAATTTCAATTTGTACTGCAGAGCTATAGAAATAAAAAACAGCATGACATTGGCACAAAAAGAGATATATTGATCAATGGAATTAATCTGAATATCTAGACATAAACTCACACACCAATGGACACTGGTTTTTGTTAAAGAAGACAGAAATATGCATTGGAAAAAAGAAAGCATCTTCAACAGATGGTACTGGTCAAACTGGCTATCAGTAGTTAGAAGAATGAAAAAAGATCCATATCTATCACCATGCACAAAACTCAACTCCAAATGGATTAAGGCCCTCAACATAAAACAAGATACACTGAACCTAACAGAAGAGAAAGTGGGGAATAATAGCCTTGAATGCAGTGGAACAAGAAAAGACTTTCTGAACAGAACACCATTAATGCAGGCACTAAGACCAACAATTAATAAAAGGGAACTCATAAAACTAAAAAAGGTTCTGTAAGGCTAAGGAAACCATTATTCAAACAAAGTGGTACCCTACATAATGGGAAAAGATTTTTGGTAACTCCACATCCAATAGAGGACTAATATCCAAATTATAAAAAAGAGTTCAGGAAACTAGGTATCAAACAACGTAACCAAAAAATGGGATAGAGTTCTAAACAGAGAATTCTTAATAGACAAAACTCAAATGGCTGAGTAACACTTAAATGTTCAGCATCTGATGATGGAAGTTACAAAATAATCCCATACTAGTTCAGAATTATGTATAATAAAGGGTTATTTATTTAGGGGAGACTCAGAGATCACTGTCCTAGATCACAGTCCTCTGCATTAATGGGAGGCAGGAACTGAATCTAGCAGCCTGAAGCAAGAGCCAGAAGAAAGACAGTGAGTGCATGCTTTACAGCTGCACTTATAGTATAAGAGACCATGCCCAAGTGGGCTTGTATCTTAACGGCTATTGGCTGAAGGAGCTCCCACAGCACCTCCCCCTTTTGTTTAAATAAGAGAGTTCCAAACCCAATACAAAATTATGTACACTATGAACAGACAACAAGTATAAAGTTAGAATTACAACCAGCATAAGCAATATTAAGCAAGGAATATATCCTTTTTTTTTAGTTTTTCAAGACAAGACAGGGTTTTTCTGTAGCTTTGGAGCCTGTCCTGGAACTAGCTCTTGTAGACCAGACTAACCTCAAACTCACAGAGATCTGCCTGCCTCTGTCTCCTGAGTGCTGGGATTAAAGGTGTGCACCACCACCACCTGGCCATATCCTAATAAATATTCTATTCTAAGGAGTCTAAATCTTGTATTGGAAATGGCTTGGCTAGATCATAAGACAGTAACTAATTAGATTAGATAGTCTTCAACCCCATCAAAGGCCTGAGAAGGGATATAATATTACTTGACTAGGCAGGAGGTGCAATCAAGCAGCCTTCCAAAATGTGCAGTAGATGACAGAGACAACTGACTGCCCGAGAAATCACCCGAAGTCTCATTTGCAATGTTGACGTAACCAACTTTGGCTAAGGCCTAGTGTAATTGACAGACCATTTTCAGAGGCAGGAAAATTTTCAAAACCATCTTATCCTAACTTGGCAAGATTTGGCAGACTTTTTTCTTTTTTTTTTCAGACTTTTTTCTTGTATCCTGCTTGTCCAGTCCAGACATTGTGCACTTTGTCAATGGTCAAGGCATGGGCAGTTCCTTGCCCAAAGGCCAGTTGTACCAAAAAAGAAAAAAAAAGAAAGAAAAAGTGGAGTGTCTTTGATACTCAACATTCTCTCAGGAATAGATTGGTGCTGCCAGAAGCAATAGTGTTTTGCAACTACAGAACCCTAAGTTATTTAAATGCCATATTCTACAGATCTTTGAAATGGCTGACAGTTACCTATCTATGCAGAATACAATCTCTATGTATCTAAAGAACCCAATTAGTCTGACTAAAAGTATTATAAACATGAATGAATACTGACTTTTAATACTTAATACCTAAATAACTTATAGATTAAAACTTCATATCAGAATATTAAACAATGTTTAAACAACTGTGCAGTAAAGGACAATGACCTCAAAATGTAAACAATATATAAATATCTTGATCAGAGGTAGAAATATATAATGCAATATGATAAATATAACCTAAAATTGCATCAATATACAAAATGTCTTAACTAGAGGTAGAAGTATGCATGCATACAATATGATAAAATACATAGGTGTACAAATATTTTAAACAGAAATAGGAGCATATTCAATATAACAAATACAATTTGAACTTGTATCAATATACAAAGATCTATACCAATGTAAATTATCCATAAATAATAGCTCTCCACAAACTAACAGCAAGGCCCCAATTGAGGACAGCACCCACACAACTCACTGGAGAAGTTGAGCTAATGCCTACATAGTGCCTTCAGCACCATGTTCTACTGACATGGAAAGGTACTCTGCAGGCTACCTAAAGAGAAACTTAAACACAAATTCAGCCACGAAACTTTGATCTGTAATCTGTCCTGCCTGCAAAATATATTAAGACAATGGTGGCACAAACATTGTGGAAGGGACCAATCAATCCCACTCCATGAGATAGAACCCATAACTGACACTCCTTGGGTGACCAAGAACCAGACACTAGATAGCTCAGAGATCCAGAGTAAGTCCAAATACTACTAGTCCAAAACAAAACAATAAAATGACTGCTACTGATATTCTGCTACCCTCAGGACAGTGCCTTACTCAGCCATTTAGCCATTGTCGGAGAGGATTCCTCCTCCCGCAGATATACAAAGACCTCCAACCAGACATCACACAAAGATTCCCTCAGAATGCACACTTCTAACAGAAATGTCTCTACCAAATCCTTCCTCTCAGAGTTCAGGGTGCCTGTGGAAGAGGAGGCAGAAGGAGAGGGGGCAGAGGATACCAGGTGAACAAGGCCCTCTAAAACAAATGAGCAAAGCTCACATGAACTCACAGAGACTGAAACAGCAATCATACAGTCTAGACACCAGGTCCTCTGTAGACATACTGTAGCTTTCAGCTTGGTGCTTTCGTGGGACTCCTGAACATGTAAACGGTGGATCTCTGATCCATGTGCCTTCTCTTGGAGCTCTCTTATTGTTCTCATGGCTTGGTTTGTCTAACTTCAATATGACGGTTTTTGTTTTATACTTTATTTTGTTTTGCTGTCTCTTAGAAGCTTTCTCATGAGAGACAGAAAAGAGTGGATCTGTGGTGTAGGAGGTCCTTCTGTATTTGTGTTGCTTTCAATGGTTAATAAAGAAACTGCTTTGGGCCTGGTGATAGGGCAGAACTTAGGTAAGTGGGGAAACAGAACTGAATTCTGGGAGGAAGAAAGGAAAGTGAGAGAACCGCCATGGAGCCACCAGAATCAGACATGCTGAATCTTTCCCAGTAAGCCACAACCTCGTGGTGATATACAGATTAATATAAATGAGTTAAATTAAGATGTAAGAATTAGCCAATAAGAAACTAGAGCTAATGGGCCATGCTGTGTAATGAATACAATTTCTGTGTGGTTATTTCGGGTGTAAGCTAGCCAGGTGGCTGGGACGAAAAGCAGGCCCTTTCTCCATCAACAGATCTGGATGGGAGAGGAGGTGTGGAGGAACTGGGAGGAATGGAGAGGGGAAACTGTATTCAGATTATGTTATATGAGAAAAGAATCTATGTTCAATAAAAGGGGAGGGAGATTTTAAAAAAGACAAATGTTATATGTGATGTCAGGGTGATGGGTTAGGGGAGCAATACAAAGGAGAACAGTAGAGTAACAGTGATCTAATTGGGCAAATGGGAAAAATGGGTGTGGGTTGTCTTAGGGTCACTACATCCATGACGAAACACCAGGACCAAAGAAACTTGGGGAGGAAAGGGTTTATAGGGTTTATGCTTCCATATCACTGTTCATCAGTGAAGGAAGTCAGGGCAGAAATACAAACAAAGCTGGATCGCAGAAGGTTGCTGCTTACTAGCCATGCTCCCCATGGCTTGCTCAGCCTGTTTTCTTACAGAACCCAGGACCAACAGCCCAGGGATGACACCACCCACAATGGGCTAAAACTTCCTCCATCAATCACTAATTCAAAAGACTCCCTACAGGCTTGCCTGCAGCTCTATCTTGTGGAGGCATTTTTTAAATTGAGATTCTTGCCTCTCAGATGACTTGAGCTCGTGTCAAGTTGACATAAAACTATCCTGCACAGGGGTAAATGTAGAAGGAGGGAAGAGGGTAAAATAACAGTGAGGATGTCTGAAAAAGTCATAAGGACTTTTTCAAGAAGTCCTACCAATCTACTTTTTAAAAAAAAATCTTATACATCGACTGTGTATAAATACACATATATGAAATTCTTTCATCTGGGCTAAGGCTCCCTCCAAGAGTAAAAACCCATCCAATAAAAACCCCAACACCAGGCATGAGAAGCACTCTTTTGAGTTGTCAGAGTTGTCGAAGAGATTCTCAATACACTATAGGCTATTGCTACTGCCCTTGGTTGTCCCCCTATTTGCTGAAGGCATCATGCACTGTAGACATAGGGGTGCAGAGGCCCCTGAGCCAGACAGTTCCTGAAAGGCTCCTAAGTACTTACAGTTCCCAATTAGGGAAACAGCCAACAGTCCTACTGAGCTATGATGCCTATGAAGTACAACAAGGATTATCTGACACAATAACCCTATGGGGACAGTGGTGGCATGCATATGTTGGTGGTAACCAGCAGCTCTCTCACTGGACTTCAGACCCACTCAATACGGATATTATGCCTGGTACTAGAGACCTAGGCAACTACCCAGGGTGAGTAAGGTCATGGATCTTAGAAGAGAACCTATAATCACCGCTTTACTAAGCCAACATAATCCCTAACTACTGTCTAAATAATTGTCCTTATACACACAGATAAGTGTAGTTCTCACCCCTCATCAGGGAAACTTCTCTTTGCAAAAGATGGAGACCACTACAGAAAACCACAGCTAATCAAGATGCAGGGTTGTGGTGTCAGAACTATGAAATAACTCCTACAACTAAGGCTCAAGGAATGTTCTAGGGTGGAAAGATGGTAAAAGCCAGAGAAGATTAGAGACCTTGCTGTGGGACTGTATCTCCTAGCAATGTCAGAAGATACATCCAGAAGTCTCATCAACACAGTTGCTTAGCATGAGCTCAACAAGGACAAAAACAGCCATGCTAAAGTGGATTGGGGAAAAAACCAAGAGGCCTCAACCCTACATAAAGAACCAGGGACAACTTAGAAATGCTGAGAGCAGGAGAAATAGTTTTTCTCAGGAAGAACATACTAATTGGTTATCCAATACCAAATGGTCATCCCTGAAAACACACACACAAATATTATACAGACTTAGCAGATTGTATTTATATATTTAGAAACATA
This sequence comes from Bramus lutescens, assembly GCA_001685075.1. Lineage (NCBI taxonomy): Eukaryota > Metazoa > Chordata > Mammalia > Rodentia > Cricetidae > Bramus > Bramus lutescens. The sequence goes on from LOEQ01001440.1 coordinate 34,386, forward strand.
TGTTTATACACATATGTAACAATAATTAATGAAAAAAGTCACGAATTTGGAAGTGAGTGAAGGGGGTATGGAGGAGGTTTGGAAGATAGAAAAGAGAAAGTGAGATGATGTAATTATAATCTCAATAATTTTTTAAAATGTAATTTTGTTCTAAACCAAAAACTGCTTATTGTTTAAGAAAGCAGAAAATTAAATGTACATAAGAAAATTGTAAACTTTAGAAGAAGATTCATAGAATATAAATATAAATTTTAAGTATGCACAAGATACTCCAAATGTGGTGAGGAGTTAAAGGGAATTATTTCCAAGTTTCTAAACACGGAGCATTGATATCAAAACACTGGTGAAAAACTGAAGTCTGGCTTATGTTCAAGGTTTCTCAGGGGCTTCCATGAGTTAATGTGACTTTGTGTACTCATCTTTCAAGTCTTTCAATTATGCGTCCTCTTAAATGAGTGTTATAGTAAATGATTTCACAGTAACATGTGATCATATTTACTCAAGTGTCTTGAACCTTTTGATGTTTGATAACTTCTAACAAGATCTACAGCCAGTCCTTTTTGGCCTCAAATTTTAAGAGTTTCTAGATTGGCCCTGGAATATTTCAAAAGAATCAATTTCTTCTTATAAACAGCAGTTATATGAAATTCCTAGACATCTGATAGTACCAGGATAAGGCTATCAATAATAGTTCTGGGTATAACCTTAAAATATTGTGTCACAGAAAATACATTCAAGTTCAAACAAATACAGCTAATCAAAATACAGGGTTTTATATATATATGCATACACACATGCACACACATACAGTTTCCTGCTGAGTCCATGTAGTGTTGCTTGTAGGTATATGACTTCAGGATTGTAGTAGTTTGAATGAGAATGGCCCCATAGGCAAATATATTTAAATACTTAATCCCCTGCTCGTAGAACTATGTGGGAAGGCTTCAGAGGTGTGGCCTTGTTGGAAGAGGTGTGTTCCTGGGGCTGGGTTCCTGAAACTACTCCAGTCAGTAAGGAAGCAAGTGTGCTCATTCTCTCTCTCTCTCTCTCTCTCTCTCTCTCTCTCTCTCTCTCTCCCTCCCTCCCTCACCCTCCCTCTCTCCCTCTGTGGTGATTTGAAAGAAAATGGCCCCAGAAGGGAGCATCACTACTGGGAGGTGTGGCTTTGTTAGAATAGGTATGACCTTGTTAGAAAAAAAAAAAACTTGTGTCACTGTGAAAGTGGACTTCAAGGTCTAATTTGCTCAAGGTTCTCAGTGTAACATTGGGACCACTTCCTGCTGCCTGCAAGATGTAAAACTCTTGCTTATTTTTCCAGCACCACATCTGCCTGCATGCTGCCATGCTCCCTGCCATGATGATAACAAACTGAACTTCTAAAACTGTGAGTCACCCCAATTAAAGGTTTCCCTTATAAAATTTGCCATGGCCATGGTGTCTCTTCACAGCAAGAGAAACCCCTAACTAAGACACACTCTCTCTCCCTCCCTTCCTCCCTGATGTCTCAACATATAAGTTCCCAGATACTGCTCCAGTGCCATGCCTTTCAGCCTGCTTCCATACTCCCCAACATAATCGTTATGGACTCTACTGACCTCTGAAACCAGAGCTGCACATTAAATTCTTTATTTCATAAGTTGCCTTGCTTGTGATGTTTTGTTCACAGCTATAGAAAAGTAGCTGAGATAAGGGCTAACAACATGGTATTGGATAACCAATGAGGGGCGCCTCTCTGAAGACTAATTCTCCCTATCTCAGAAGCCATTAGTTTATTTCCATTTCATTCATTTCTGGCATGAGTTTGATTATTTCTTCTGTCTTACTGCATTTGGGTTGCTTTTATTTCCTTGCTTTTCAAAACTCTTGAGGTTCATCACTAAGTTATCTATCTGTGCTTTCTGACTTTTAAATACAGACACTTAGAGTTTTGCTTTTAGGACTGCTTTCCTACCCCGGAGGTTTGCTTATGTTATATTTTCATTTAATTCCAAGAAATTTTTATTTCTGTCTTAATTTCATCAATAGTACATTCCATCTCCATTCATTAGTATGATTTTAAATCTCCATCAGTTTGAACATTTTCATCTGTTTCTTTTGCTACTGATTTCAAGTTTTAATCTGTAATTAAATACAATACAATCAGATATCATAACAAAAAGAATAAGATCAGTAACTTAAAACAGATCTGGGACATAGAAGAAAAATAAATAAACACATTCTTCCAACTGAAAACAAAAACAAAGAAGCAAAATAGCAGCTGAGCTCCAGAAGCATTTACAGTAGAATTCTACCAGACTTTCAGAGATCTGTAATCAACACTTCTTAAATTATTCTAAAATAGAAGTAACACTCCCAAACCCCTTCTATTACACCAGTACTACTTTAATATCAAAACCAGATAAACACACATACCTATAATACAAAACAACTGAAAACTATAGATCCCAGATGAACATAGATGCAAACATTCTCAACAAAATACTTGCAAGCCAAATATAAGTACATATCAAAAAAGATCATTCACAGTTATCAAATTGGCATTATCTCAGAGACTTAAGATTGCTTCAACACATGCAAATAGACAAATATAATAAATCAAAAATGAACAAAAGCCACATGATCATCTCAATGGATACAGAGAAGACCTTTATTAAAATCCACGTCCTTCAAGAGCAGGAAGAGTTTTCTTTAGAATATGGCCCTTGTAGATAGACTGTGATGGAATGGATGGCCCACATAAAGGAGTATGTGAGCAATATAAATTGCACTTGATGGGCTAGTTAAAAAAAATGCATGGACATGAAGTTAGGAGGATGAAGTGGGAAGTAAATATGGTCAAAATACATTGCATAAAAATTTCAAGAGCTCAATAAAGATAACGTATGTTTTAAAACTAACATGGATCCTAGGCTATTATTGGAAAGTCAGCTGAATGCCTTTAAGAGAAAATAGTGACATAGATTTAAATAGTTGCTTAGTGTCAACGTTAATTCTACCAGAGGCAATGAGAATTCATGAGTAATTTTACTTTTAAAAATATTAGCAATAATTATAAATTTGAAAGTTTACTTGGAAAGCTTTTTGTATTTTTTTTCTATTTTGCTGTATCTTAAAGTTCAAACCCTTGTAAGAATATTCTTATTTATTCTGTTATTGTTAGTGTGTGTGGTGCGTATGTGACGGTATGTGTGGAAGTCAGAGGACAACTTTGTGGGGTCAGGTCTCTCATTCCTGCTACACGGATCCAAGAATCAAACCCAGGTTGCTGGTTAGTTTTGCTTTGTTTGGGGTAATATATTTAGGGGATATAAAGTGCTTAAAGGGAGGTAGGACTCCTCACAACAGAACCTGAAGCTCGACTAGCTGGCACAAAACTGTATTCCGAGCATTTGGAAAGTAGGGGCAGGAAGAAAAAGAATCCAATACATTGGCTGAGTGTATGGTAGCACATGCCTGTAGTCCCTGCGCTTGGGAGATGGAGGCAGGAGGAAAGTTTGAGGCTAATCTGCACTACATCAGGTGCAGTTCCAAAAAAACAAAAGAAGGGTTAGAGAGACAGCTGAGCGGTTACGGTCCAGGCTTGCTGTTTATAACACACACTACTCTGTTGAACTGGACCTTTGGATTTGGCTACAAAAGTAGTCTTAACTGCTAGTCTACGGACATAGGGTTTTTTTCTTGTGTGTGTGCAGTACATGAGACCGAAGCACTTACTGTACTCTATAGTTTTAACTATAGGCACAACAAGAGGCAGATCTCCAGCACGTAGCCACACTGTTTCACCTTACCCCCATCCCAACAACTGCCACTCTAGGTTCCAGTCTTAGGAGTTTGACTATTTTAGACACCTTGTGCAAAGGCTTGGGCAGTGCGTAATCTCTGTTACTCATCTAGCGCACTTCCTCCAGGGTCATCTATGTTGCTACTGATAGCAGATCCTTCTTTAGGAGGCTAAATACTGTGAGAGTCTAAGCATCTTCTTACCTCTTCACCTGAAGAATGCTACCACACCTCAGCCATTCTGAATAGTCTGCAGTGGGCACAGAAGGGCCAATATCTTCAAGACTTTACTATCAACTCTGAATAAATGTCCATAGCTGAGATTTCTGGATAGTACAGTATTTTGCTATTAATTTGCCACTACACTGTTTGTCACAGTGGCTATACTTTGCCTTTGGAATATTTCATGTGCAAATAAATATTTTAATTGCTTCACATCCTCACCACTATTTTCTGTGTCTTGCTAATAAATCCTGTCCTTATAGGTATACCATGAGATTTTGCTGTAGCTGTGCTCACATTTCCTTAGTGATCCTGATGCTGAGCCTCTTTTCTCTCCTCTGTCACTGCATATTTTCCTTACAGAAATGTCTACTCAAGAGTTTGCTGTATTTTTAAAATTGGGTTATTTGGCTTTTAGTTACTGATTTGTAGGGTTTCCTTACACACTTTGAACATAAATAAATCCTTCATGAGAGGAATGGTTTCCTTGTTTTCTTCAATTCCTTAGGTAGTCTTACCATTTTATGACTATTTTCTTTGCTGTTCAGAAGGAAGCTTTTGGTTTTATATGTCCCACTTGCCCAGTTTCAGATTTATAGTCTATATTTTTAGTATTATAGCCAAACATTCTCACTACCTCTACTTCCAGAAGTCTTACACTACCCGGTCTACTGCAGTGGCTGGTCTAGCTGACAAGTCTTTAACCAATTCCGAGTTGGTAATTTTTGGATGGTGTAAGATTCCTAGTTTCATTCTTTCCTCTGTAGGTCTCGGGTGTTTGTCAACACCCGCTGCTGAAGACTGCCCTCTCTTCACTGGGCATTCTTTCTGCCTCTGACAGACATATGGGGGTTTCCTTCTGGACTCTGCTCTGTCTTTATGCAGTATCACACTATTTTGATTACTGTATCTTTATAATGTAATTTGAAATCTGAAACTGTGCTATGTCTCGCTTTGCTCACTCTCAGAATTGGTTTTGGCTACTCAGGACATTTGTGATTTCATATGAGTTTTATGATTATGTTTCTCTATCTGTAAAGAAAGTCATTTATAGTTTTCATATTTTTTAGATTTATTTACGTAGAAATACTTTGCCTTTATGTGTACTTCATGTGCGCCTAGCACTGTCAGAGGTCAAAAGAAGGTATCAGACCCCTTAAAACTAGAGTTACAAATGGTTGTGAGCCACTATTCAGTGCTTGGAACTGAGCCTGGTCCTTACAAGAGTACACAGTGCTCCTAACCACTTAACCACATCTTCAGCCCCATCATTGGAGTTTTTATAGGAATTAGTGTGTAGCTTTGGGTAATAAAAATATTTTAACTATATTAATTTTTCTAGTCCATGAACCTTTCTGTTTATTTTTGCTTTCAGCTTGCTTTTTTCATATTCTTAGTTTATCTTCAAGTATTTTCACTCTTTGCTGCTGCTGTAAATGGGTTCAATTTCAAATACCTATTAGTGCACAGAAATGTCTGATTTTTATATGTTCATTTTGTATTCTATGACTTCGCTTTATTTGTTGATTAGCTCTAATAGTTATTTGGTAGGCGTTGAAGGTTTCTTTTTTTACAGTCAAAGAACTTCATAGTTAGAACCACACAATATATACCTTCATTTGTAAAGCTTATTTTACTAAACAAAATTATTTTATTTCATCCATATTGTTGTATGCATCAATAGTTATTTTTATTATCAAGCAGTGTATGAAGGTATGTTATTATACTCACATATTGGCAGCTTAATGCTTAACTTGTTTCAAGCTATTACCAATAAAGTCACTGTCAATTTTTCTTAAAAAAATCATGTAATCCATAAATCAAAATAATGTTCCTTCTTCCATTTTAATTTGGTTGTACTTTTCTCTCTTGATTGTTCTGTCCAGGTCTCTCATTTTCTAAATAAAGCAGTGAGACTGTGATCCTGTTCTGAGGGGAAGTGCTCGGTTTTGGCATTAAGATGTACTCCTTGTCTAACACACGGCCTAACTGATGAAAGCAGACCGCAGCTTTAAACAACTGAAATGAGAAGCACAGTCTCACACTGACTCCTCCAATAACAACGCAATGACGGAACAGGCTGGACTGCACACCAAGAAGAGAAGAACGCCCTCAGGACTCACAAGCTCACACCCTTCGTGCCCTCACTTTCAAGGTCCTGTAAAGACAAGAGCAGGCAAGAAGCAGAGTGCTAGAGAAAACAGGGTCCATAAGAAGTTCCTCTGCTTCACATAGTCTAACCTGCAGTGTTTATACTATTAATAATAGCATAAGAATAGTTGAAGTACTACGAAATATACTTCATTAGTAGTCATACAATTATTAACATTCTCTAGAGCAACACGCTAGGAAACATGCTTCCCATATCTTCCCTTGCGGTGAGTATTCTACACGCTGTCCTCCTTTTACAATTAAAAAGAAAGTTCCTTTGGTAAAATCTAAAATACTCTTAGGGAGCAATTAAACTACTTTGATCATATGCTTCTTTCCAAACAATTATGGACAGATATTTAAAAGAATAATAATTTACACATCACTAGATAAAATAATTTCAAAACTGCCACTTTTGAAATAGTATTTTAAAATACAGTGGGATTTTTCAGGCTTCCAAACACTGAAAGCCTCTGTCTAGTATGGGAATTAGCATCACACTTGGAAGTTTAGATACATTCCACCTTACTGCCTGTTCTTAGAATGTCTGCAGACCTGAACACAGTGTCGCATAGGAGAGGTGCAATGGTCAAAGGGGAAAGAGAGAAAGAGTGTCAGAGAGGGGATAAGATCAGCTTATTCTAAGGCTTAAGATTTAGCAAATCTCTCCGTCTTCAATAAGGGAAAATAAAAGCCATATTGAATATAAGCCCTACTCTTACTGACGGGAACACTTAGGTGATTTCGATGTTGTGCAAAGACCACAGATATATTCACACACACTAAGGGATCAACATCACTAAGTAACATAATCTTATTGGGCCACTGTCACACGTATAGTTCTCAATTAAAATGTCATCATGCAGTACAAAATTATACTCAATTTTTTTTATTTTATTACACATATACATATCCATTTACATCCTATATTATATATGAAAATATTTGTTCAAATCCTTTTTTTTAGACAGGGTCTCACTATGTAGCTCACTAAACAGACAAGGTTAGCCTCAAACTCAGAGATCTCCTTGCCTCTGCCTCTTGAGTGCTTGAATTAAGGGCCACAATGCCTGGCCTCTCATATACTTAGCACAATTAATAGTTCCCTAATAAAACCTAAGCAAAAGAAACTTACTGTTTTAATTATTCCTTCCTCTGAGTTCGACCAAATGTGAGGTGGAGTCTCACAGACTAAACATTTGGGTCTTTTCCTCAGGAAACATTCAGGTGAGAGTACAGATCACCGAGAATGTTCCAGGCCCTGGGAGAGAGGAAAGACAGGAGAATAGGATAAAAAAGAAAGAAGGGAGGAGGGAGGAAGGAAAACAAGGGAAGATGGGAAGGAGGGAAGGAGGGAGGGAGGGAACATGAACTAAAATCCCAGAAAGCAGCAGCACCATTTATCAAAGGCGGGTTGAGGGGCACACCGGTGACAGCAGATCCAAAGCCATGTGATCTCGGCCCACTAACAGCCACTGAGTGACAACCAGAGTCTATTAACTCCACAGACTCCTAGCTCAGCCAGCCAGCAGGCTATGATGATGTCAGCAGCTGACCACAGCAGAAACTTCCCCACTGTGCTGCAGCCCCCTCTGTCTGACCTGTCAATGTTTTTCAAGTCATTTGACGTCTTATTTTATTTTTTCTGTGTTCTAGGTTGCTTTTCTGTTGTGATAAAACACTGACCAGACTCAGAATGTCCAGATCTAAAAGGAACAAAGACAACACACCCCTTCCTCTAAAGCAGTGGTTCTCAACCATCCTAAAGCAGTGACCCATTTAATACAGTTCCTCATGTTGTGGTGACCCCACCCACAAAATTATTTTCAATGCTATTTCCTAACTATAATATTGCTACTGTGATGAACTGTAATGTAAATATCTGTGATTTCTGATGGTGTTAAGCAACCCCTATGAAAGGGTCATTTGACCCCCAGGTTGAGAACTTCTCTAAAGGCTCAGAGCCCACTGCAGAATAGAAGGTAGGAAGAGTATAAGGACTACATGGAAATGTTGTCTTCAGGGCACAGCTGGGCAGCTGCACATACTAACGCAGAGTGGCTGTGAGGCTGACACAGATGTGTGCAAGCCTAACCAGATGGAATCTCAGCACGGAGGGGGGAGTGAGATACCGAGTTCTACGCTAGCAGAGGACCTACTGACAGTTCTTAACTGCTGCAAGAAACGGGCTCAGCTTTCTCTCAAAATGTACCCCACACATCCAAGAATATTTGGGCAACATAAACTGGACTTGACTTGGGGAGGGAGGACACAAAGTTGGGTGGGAAGGGAAGTGGGGATGAATCCAGGAAGATTTGGAGAGGGAGAGTGAATATGATCAAACGTACAAAATTTCCAAAGAATAAAAAAACAGTCTGAGCCAAAGCAGCTTAGGGGAGGAAAGGGTTTCTTTCATCTTACCGCCCAAGTCATAATTCACCATCAAAGAAGTCAGGGCAGGAACAAAAGCAGAAGCATGGAGACATGTGGCTCGTGGCTTACTCCCTGGCTCAGGATCAGACCAGGCCCACTCTATGCCGCTGGCTGAAAGGGAGTGGGCCCTCCCACACCATCACTAAAACCACCAGTTCACAGGCAAGGCCACAGGCCAGTTCCTTAAATTAGCTCTTCTCTTCCCAGGTGACTCTAATTTGTATAAAGCTGACAATAAAGCCAGAATATTCTTTTACTATAAAAATCTTCATGAAATTAATAAGCTAGAACACGAAATTTGGGGTGACCTAAACTTCTGTCTTTGGGCCATGGTCAACTCACATTTGACTTCAGAAAAGTCTATCTATCTCTTAGTCTCTTTGAGGCAAGAGCAGAGGGGTTTTTGTTTTAGTCTGTCATTTGTTTCAGGGTTTTTTGCTTTGGGGATTTTTGTTTGTTTTGCTTCTTTTATTTGTTTATTTGAGACAGGGTCTCTCCTTACAGCCCTGGCTTAAACTCAGATCTGCCTGTCTCTGCTTCCTGAGTGCCACCAAAACTAGCTTTTTGTGTTTTTACAGCATCAAAAGAGAAGGAAAGAAGGAGGGAGGGAGATGAAAGGAAACAAAAGGGAAGGCTTACAATAGCAGAAATAAATGTGTTAATCTACAGTAAATTACAAACACTTTTCTGCTTTTAAAAAAAAGTCCTATTTAGGCAGGAAAAGATGGCAGAAAGTGAGATACAGAAGGTCTGCTATAAACTCTTACAAAATTAGTATAAAAAATCCAGCTGGTGAAAAGCAACCATCTCCCCACCTTATAGACAGCTAGAACAGGCTGGAGGCACTGCACAGAGGCACTCCAGAGTGACTCATTACGAATCCCTGCCTGAGTGAGGATTTAAGATGCTTATTGGTTATATGAAACATGAAGCTGCATGCAGAACTGCATATAACAGATAAATACATGCAAGATAAAGCCCACACTATACAGATGAGCCCAAAAGCCCAAGCTATGTGATATATAAGCCTAATCCTGTGTAGAGTGGGGCTGTCTGAGCTGCTGTTTCTTCTCTGGCCTGCTGCCTTCTTTAGAAATGTACTTCCTCTTACCCTGTCCCTGCTCAGTTCCTTGTTCTGAGACGCACACACCTGAACAACCCTCTGGAGGTGCCCTGACACCAGCAGATGCTACTACTTTACAAATTTCTTAATATCTTGAATGTTCTTGTTTTCCAACACTCAGCTCACCCCACCCCTTCATTATCTGCTCCAGGAGGCTACCTACAAATTCAAAAGTCTAATTTCAGACCCAGAAGGCTCTCTTTCTCTCTAATATCATATTTACAATTACTTACTATGACTCTCTGTTGGATGTTTTTCTGTTAGCCAGTGTTTAGCACATCATCAAGATAGAACTATGCTCATACAAAACCTCGGTACAACATCAGCAAAAATGGCAGAGTGGAGAACTTCAGTGGGATCTCTCCATAAAGCAAGAAGCAAATGGCCATAAACTGTAAATACACTTTCCCAGAATTCCAGAAACCAATAGAAAGCTTAGCAATCACGTGTCTAGTCAAGAGGAAACAGCAGAATCTTGAGATTGAGCTTTGAGATACTCTAAGTCTCATTCCATCCCATGTTCTCCAGAGAAGCAGAGGACTTCAAAGACCTTGGCCCAAGATCTAGACACAGGTACAAAGTACCAGGAAAAATACAACAGACCTTATTCTCAAGAACTGGACTTGTCTGTTCTGACCAGTCTGGTGACTGCACGGGC
>LOEQ01001440.1:53416-69703 GCA_001685075.1 Bramus lutescens
TTAACATAGATCAGAATAATGGGTTAATATAAGCTACAAGAGCTAATAAGTAGCCTGACCTAATGGGCCAATCAGCTTTATAATTTATGGAGATTCTCTGTGTGATTTTCTTTGGGGCTTGCTGGATGTGGGGTATGGGGTGGGACAGAAACCCCCAACAAGCTAGCCAGCCCTCTTGTTACAAATGGCGTACAAGCAGGCCCCCCCACTCATGTTACAAGCGTCAAAGTATTGAAGTACAGCAATTAAAAATTCCCCTTTGGCTGCCCTAATTAACATGTCCAAGCAAAATTCATCCTAACTCATCCTAACATAAGGGTTTCCCCCTTTACCTTTATAAATTGCCATTTGCCAAGGGTCACATCTATCTCTTCTCTATCCAGAGGTAGTCCTTTGTCTCCTTGGGGTAAATATCCCTTCCCATCTCCCTGGTTCCTATTCCCTTCTCTCTTGTCTTCTATCTCCTGTTTTTGTCTCTTATTCCTTGCCCTTTGCCCCTCTCAGGGAAATAAATCTCCTTTGTGCTGAGAACTTGGTCTTTTGTCTGTTTCAGTCCTTTCAGGGTTTACTTACAGGAGCAGAAATGACTCAAAGATCACCAAGGCCCACCCCAGCATAGGTAACAGCTCACAGAGCTGGGATCCTGGAGCACACTGCTCAGTATGCTGGCAGCTCAACAGGTTGGAGTGTCCTTTCCATGTGCCTCAGCTGGTCTGGTCTCAGAATCATCTTTGCTGCTCAGCTTCATTTCACCTGAGGTGGACACTCTCAGCTTTTATTGCTTACTCTGGCAGGGAGTGGCCTCGTAAATCTGGTCAGTTTCAAGGAGTTCTTGAAGCTCTTTTGAGTTGTTTACCTTTCTGCTTAAGGAGCATCCCTGCAGGAGGGAACATTTCAACCTCAGAGGAAGCTGTCACAGCATAACTACAAATAGTACACTTGCATATTACAGTGGGAAACATACTTTTTAAAAATCACATCGACTTACAAGCTTGTCATGAAAGTTAATTTCTGTCATTTTTATCCTTATTTTTGTGCACATAAAAAAATAAATCAATAATTGCTAAATTGATAGTAGAAAGAGCTGTTTGGTAAATATTTAAATGATATATTCTAACAGCAGTACCATAAATAAATAAAATTGCTGAAATAAAAAGCCAATTAATTAGCTCTAATAACATCTTGATTTATCTTATCAAACTCATGGAGTCGCAGAAAGGCTGATAGAAACAGTACTGTGAATGCTGCTGTAAATTAAGTTTTTACAAGCTTAGCAATGAAGACAAAATTATTTGGTTTTAAAGTGATAAAACCAACATACATTTAAAGTAGAATGCCAAAAGAAGTAACAATATTCCTACTAAACTGAGAGCCCTTAGATATGAAGGTATTTCTTCTGAGTTGCAGTGTATGTATTATTCATACTGAGCCCAAACTGTCACAGACCCAAACAATCTATTGTCAAGTTGACATCTTCCTAAAAATCTGTCCTCTATTACAGCACAAATGCTCTCTCAAGATTTTGCACCAAGATTGTGATGGGTGTCAGCTCTTCAGCATGGCCGTGAACCCTACAGCATCTACGGAATTTGTCTGCAGGTCAACCTAAATGACCTACAATGAGACTGAGCTTTTTATAACCTAGCAACCTAAATTTTAAGGTCATTTTGTTCAAATCATTGGTCACTACTTAACCAAAGTACTGGACAAATAAAGAAACAAAAAGTTGATGATTCTACCAGTCAGTGTTTAAGACAACGCTTGTAACCTGAAGACTGAGTCACCACTAGAGGCCAACCAGCTATGAACGCACAGTTTATGAGACTTAATCTTGAAAAATTCTATAACTGTGCATTCAGCCTCAGGGAACAGTAATGGTGGTGGGGGTCTGGCTCTTGTTTAAAATAGGACATGCTGGGGCTGGAGAGATGGCTCAGAGGTTAAGAGCATTGTTTGCTCTTCCAGAGGACCTGAGTTCAATTCCCAGCAACCACATGATGGCTCACAACCATCTGTAATGAGATCTGGTGCCCTCTTCTGCACACTGTATGCCTAAGAAATAAATAAATCTTTAAAAAAAATAGGACATGCTCACATGGATGCTAAAGTAGAAGAAAACCGAAAAGCATGTGATTTGGAGCCTTCATAATAACCCTAAACAAAAACAATTGATCAATTTGTTTTGCAAAACTTCCAAAGAAAACTCATCAAACTGAAGACAAAAAGATAATGCCTGTAAAAATATTTAAGTTTGGGTTGGAGAGATGGCTCAGTGGTTAAGAGCACTCACTGCTCTCCCAAAGGTCCTGGGTTCAATTCCCAGCACCCACATGGCAGCTCATAACTGTCTGAGGCCCTCTTCTGGTGTGCAGATGTACATGCTGACACTGTACCCATATACATAAAATACATAAATAAATAAATCTTAAAAAAAATTGGGTTTAAATGTTTAATACACTTAAATACACCAAAGAAGCTCATACAAAAACATTTTCTATTGAGAATTTACCCTGAGCTTCTCTGCCTGTCTCAATAATCTCATGGAAGTCACTTTTCCATCATTCATAAAATGTACCTTCAAAATGACTGCAGGCAATTTTTAGCAATTTTTAAAATAAAACCATATTGCAAAATGTATATTCTTCAAGAGAAAAAAAGGAACAGCATTATAGAAATAGCTAAACGAACAAAGGTGTGGTCTATGAACAATTATTTTATATTTCTGCAATGATCATGTAATCATAAATTTTATCATAAAGTACCCAGTTATGTTTTCATAACTTAAAATTTTACTTTTAGTAACAATTTTCCTAAATAATTACATTATAGTTCTCGCAACAAAGCCCAGTTTTCTGTCAGTTGACACGTATTTCAAATGTATGTTAACGATATTATTGTGCATCCTAACTTGGCAACAAATTATGCAGAAATAAATGATGGAAGAGGGAGACAGAAGACAGGTCAAAGGTAGAGTGAAGTGGTGGGAAGGTGGTGGGGAGAGCGGTTATGAGAGCAGTTGGGGGGTTGAATGGCTCACAGACTGAAATGCTTGGTCACCAGCGAGGGGCACTATTTGAAAGGATTAGGAGGTGTGGCTTTGTTGGAGGAACTGTGTCACTGGGGGGTGGGCTTTGAGGTTTTAAAAGCCCAAACCAGGCCTGGAGTCTCTCTGCCTGCAGATCAGGATATAGCTCTCAGCTACTTTCCAGCAACATGCCTGCCTGCAAACCGTCCTGTTCCTGCCATGAAGATAATGGACTAATCCTCTAGAACTGTAAGCAAGGCCCCAATTAAATGCTTCTTTTCTAAGAGTTGCCTTGGTCATGGTGTCTCTTCGCAGCAATAGAAAACTTGCTAAGATAGGAGGTGAATATGTTCAAAACACATTGTATGAAATCTTTAATGAATAAAAATACTGTTAAAAAAAAAGAAAAGACATCTATCCCCTTGACCCCGACAGCTGTGGTGGGCAAGGGAGCTGACCCCCCCTTACCAGCTATAGCACTCTGGAAAGAAGACCCTGTGACTCATCTGGGCAGCACAGTAGAGCTGACCCTATTGGGGGAGGTGTGGGGGAGTCAGCCCCACTGCTGAGCATGGGAAAGCTGTCCCCATTACTTATCTGCCATGTGGCAGCATAGGTAGGGGAGAGATGCGCCCCCATCAATGCCTAAGGCAGGTGGAAGAGCTGGTCCTGATGTCATAAGAGCAGGAGAGCTGTCCCTGCCCCACATCAGCTGCAGTGCTCAGGAGAGTGAGCCCTACACCTCACCTGGACACCACAGGAGAACTGGCCCTGAAGGTGTTAAGTGTGGGAGAATCAACCCTGAGGACAAGAAAGTGGGAAAACTGGCCCCCAACATGCTCACTGGTGCAAGGGTGAATTAGCCAGGCAGTGCAGAAGAGCTCACCCCTAGGTCATCGTATCTGTCAGAACGCCACACCCAACAATCTGCTGTGCCCAGGTATAAGCTGTATGTGTACTCTTCAAATTTTCATGGAAAATATATTTTGTTCTAAAAACATGACAAACATTAACTCAAATACAATTTACACTTGATGTTTATTACCCACTGACTGGAAACAGCAGAAGACAGAGCTGAAGCTGAAGAGATGGGTCCGGGACTGTCGGCTCTTACTGTCTTTCCACACTCCTGGACTTCAGTGTCCAGCACCCAACTGCCTGAACCTCCACCTGCAGGGCATCTGACACCCCTTCTAGCCACCAAAGGTATCTGTACACTCATGCACATACACACAATAAGACAAACAAAACCCTATCTTGTTAGGGTTTGTTTTTCTGGTATTATTAACCAATTATTAATGTGCGTACATGTGTGTTATTAATTAATGTACACACGTGTGTGTGTGTGTGTGTGTGTGTGTGTTCTCTTGTGGATCTAAGCTCAAACACAGTCTGTCTGTCCTGACCACAAGGACCTTGGTTGGTCTACTGAGCAATTCTGCCAGCCTTTTTTTTAGTATTTTTGTTTTTGTTTGTTTGTTTTTTACTACATATAGTCATTAGTGTCTAGATGGGTACCTCAAACACAGTGGGCATTTATATAAAAATACATCGAATGAATTAACTTCTTTAATTAAGACCAGGAAAATATAAGGAAGATTTTTGACAGCAGTGCAAGAGAAAGAAGGGAAGAATCAAAGTAGTAATGAAGCCATAAAATAACTAAGCAAAATTCTAGGTAACTTAACACTACAGATCACATTGAACCAATTACTAATTTTTAAAATAAAATCATTTCACACATTAGTTTTTACACATTTATCTAAGAGATATCAAGTAACTCTTCTTAATTTCTCTAAGAAAAAAGATTTACCAAAACAGTTGCATAAAATGCTATTCAGGGATACTCATGAACCCTTCAAAACAGATGAAAACTAAAAAGAAGACATAGAAAAAGCAACTTCAGTTCAAAGTCAGTAAATATACGTAAGTTATGTAAATAGAAACAGCATATCTCAAATAATTCATGAATATTAGTACTTGAAATAGGGCAGATAAATATTACAAATTAAAACCGAAAGTTTTCTGCCTGGCTGTTTTTCTATACATAGGATTTTCTGCCACCGTGTGGAAGATTGTGAAATTACACATAATTTAAAAACTACTTTAACTAGTTTATTCCCAGGTTCAAATATAGCTAAATCCAGTTACAAAGTACTTCAAAGCAAATGTTAAATCCTATGTAAACCTGTGTACAGGATCCACCTTTCTTCTTCCTGAATAAAATTGTGTTTTATTTATAATAAGGATTTTATTTCTAGTAAGGATAAATACTATATGACTCAATTTCAGGTTTTACCCATATTAAATTTTTGGGGGGTGGTGTGGTTGATACAGGTTATCTGTGTAACACCTCTGGCTGTCCTGGAACTTGCTTTGTAGACGGCTGACCTCGAATTCAGGTTAAAGGCGTGTACCACCACCACCACCTGGCTTCCATATTATTCTTTAAATACTGTTATTTCTCCCTACATCAGGCACTTAAAATACTAAATTTGATAAAAGAAATGTAATACTATACTACTCAAACTTCCTGAATAATTAGGAATCTCAGATCTCTAGTACCATTTTTTAAATTTGATTTTTTATTTTATGTGTATAAGTGTTCTGCCTATACATATGTGTATATACATGTGTACCACTCGTGTTTCTGGTGCCCTCAAATATCAGAAACATCATATTCGCTAGAACTATAGTTACAGACAGTTGTGAGCCTCCATGTGGGTGTGAGAATTGAAACTGGTTCCCCTCGAAGATCAACCAACCTGGAAGATGGCTCTTAACCACTAAGCCAATCTCCACCCCCTCCCCACACGAGTTTTTTAAAGATCAACTATGTATTAATTCCCACATAGCAAGAGACTAAACACTGACGAACCCAGCAGTTGAAGTATTTGGGGAAAGCTCAGTATTGCGTAAAACATAACTCTGTGTTCTCAAATCTTGATATAAATTCTCAACCTTTATAAATGCTATAGTAAACACAACTGATTAGTTAGCTTTTGTGCAACTGGGGATATTAGCATAGTCACTGGCTTTTTTCCTAAGTGAAGAAAGTATTTTTGCTGAACCTGTGTTGTAAATAAAAGTACATCCCTAGTAATTTTAGAGCACAAACTCAGGGAAGGCGCTGTTCTTGTCCTCATGGAGCTACTGTGTACTAATGACAAAGTACGTACAGCTACAAGACAATGCCGGAAGCAGTAAAGACTAGATGAAAGCAGGGTTTTAGGAAATCGGAAGAAGATACTTGACTGTTGGTGGAAGAAGTATGAAAGACAGCATAGAATCATGGGACTAGGGCTCTTTTGAAACCATTCTGGACTCAAACTATAGAGAAAAATATAACCATTTAGGCCGACTGAATCGTGAGAAACAAAACTACTGGGTCAATTACAGAGCAAGAATGTCAACTGAATAACTAACCACAGAGTTTATGACAGCAAGTACTCATCCACAGGAGGGAAAGGCACTCCAGGGTCAAGAGAGGTCAGTAGGAAAACAGAAGCCAGTTTTTAAAAAGGAAGTAACATAATCAAAGTCACACTTTTTGACAGGCAAAAGAGAGTATTGTAAGATTACTTCCAAACTTACCGCAGACATTTGGAGGTACAGCAATTGGGGTGAGAACGAGAGGTCAGAATTCTGAGATCATAAAAAGGGGGGTCACAGAATTTCACAACTCGTTGGATATGGAAGAGAATGAAACACAAGAAACAAAATTATATAATCTGCTCTCCTTTCAGTACCCTTGAATCTCTTGTGTCAACCCCACCTTCTCACTAACCCTCTTTCTACTCCACATGAGAGCCAAAGTCACTAATACTCACTAGACACCGCCTGAAGGGCCCCGACCAACTAGCATCAAGATAGCAAATACTATCCTATTTGATTCTTAGCCTTAGATGCCGTATTGACAGGGCACTGCGTCTTGGAACAGTCTAATTGTCCAACAACAAACACTCAGTGACTACCTGTTAACCAAGGTCAAATAATCACTGATCGTGAGATTCTCCTGCTCAGCCTCCCAAGTGTCTAGAAAAACAGGCTACATAAAACACAAAGCATGTATTAATGGACTACTCATATTGTTTTAAGGTCAATAGAAAATCATTAGTAATTCAATTTGGGAGAATCCAGAAGTTCCATGTAAGACTACCTAGTTCAAGAATTAGTTATTTATACTCCTAAAAGGAAGGAAGAGATAGTAGAGTCCAAAATCCAAAATGTAAGAAACAGTAGGTACCTAAACAAACCTACAAAAAAAAAAAAGGAAAAAAACTTCCACTTAACCCACAGGGCAGTTAAATTTAATATGGCAATCATGTTTCTCTCTTTCCATTATAATCTATCATACTTATGTTACATTAACAAACAGTTGTAGCTATCAGGGTGGTGTGCATGCCTTAATCCTAGCACCTGAGAAGCAAGAGCAGGCTGATCTCTCAAAGCTCAAAGTCAGCCAGGTTTTTGTGTGGAGTTTCAGGTCAGCCAGAGCTAAAGAGACAAAGTCTGTCTAAAAGGAGGGGGGATGGAAAGAAAGGAAACAGCTTGTCTATGGTGGTGTGATAGTAGTCCATTTCTTTAACCCTAGCACTCAAGAGACACTGGCAAGCATAGTTCTGTAAGATTGAGGTCAACCTGTTCTCTCCATAGTAAGACCCTATCTTTAAATAAAGCTGAGCAGTACTGGCTCACACCTTTAGGTAGGCAATGTAGTGATGGATTCTTTGTATTTTCATAAATAATACTTGCCTGAAGATCAGCATACAAAGCTAAGTCACTAAGGGAAGGGAGTGGTGGCACACACCTTTAAATCCAGGACTTGAGAGACAGAGGATCTCTGTGAGTTCAAGGCTACCCTAGGCTACACAAGAGCAACCCAGAAACAGATCCAGGTGGTGGCGGCTCACACCTTTAATCCCAGTGTTTAAGAGTCACACACCTTTAATCCCAGCTCTAAGGAGTTGGAGACAGGAACAATAGGACTAGAGATCTGCCTGCCCCTACCTCTATGCCTTGTAGCAGGAATAAAACCCCAGAGACAGATATAGGGGTTAAAGCTGAAGATCTAGGAGTTTGAGGCCAGTCTGTTCTACAGAGCAAGTTCAAAGACAGCCAGAGAAACCCTGTCTCAAAAAAGCTAAAAAAAAAAAGAGAAAAAAAGAAAAAAAAAAGAAGGAAGGAAGAAAATAGTTATTTATGACTAATGGTATTTCAGTATTCAAACTAAGAGGAGGGTAAATTATCATTCACATCTTCTAATATTAAAAAATCAATAAGCTCCTTATTGATATAATCAAATTACTTTTAGTAAACTAACAAACATATTCAAAAGTACCATATATCCAATTCTATAACTACAGATTATATATGAAATTTTAAAGGAAAAGAAATTATTGAGATACAGGAATCCTGTTGTGTTTTCTAAAGACAAAACATAACCCCAGTTGGGCTGGAGAGATAGCTCAATGGTTAAGAGCACTGGCTGCTTTTCTAGAGGATCAGGGTTCAATTCCCAGCACCCACATGTCAGCTTACAACTGCCTGTAGCTTCAGCTTCCTGGGAACTGACATCTTTACACCAAAATGCACATAAAATAAAGTTAAAAATTATTAAAAAATAACCCCAATTAACACTTCGCACTCTGTATAATTTCACCCTCACCCCTGCTACTATTAAAATACATACAGTTCTAAAATATACTTGAATTCAATCTTAATAAACAGAGTCCTCAGACGCTCCTTTAATTTGGGCTCATGAGAATATTTTCATAGCATTCAGGTATAAGGGAATGGAGTTAAAATAATGTGGTGTGTCTCAGCTACCAAATGTTAAATCTTCACTTGTTCTTGTCATCAAACAGAAATTAAGTTTCCTTCTTTCTAGTCACATCCATCAGCATTTGTAGACACATCCTCTTTAAATCACAGATGATATATGCCAATGACTTTACACAAAGGAACAAAGTATGGGTTGATTATTCATTTAAAAAATGATTTACAAAAGAACTTGCTTAAATAATAAGTATGCCAGTGTATCTAAAGCAGTTATATTTTCCATAAAAATATATAATCAACTTTTCAGAAATATACTCCAGTATAGATTATTTACATGAATATCAAGCTTCAAAAACTCCTACTAGTCTGTGACAAAGGTAGCAGGGGAAACAAACAGATTAAATACAATGCCTGAAAAAGACATAGAAATATATATTTATGATAGTTTGAGCTACACTCACATGACTATACTCATAACCATCAACCTACAAAATTCATCCTTAAAAATATAGTCAAGAGTAGAGTCAATGTCAAAAGGTGACCCTGTGCAAGGAAATACAGCAAAAAGAAACCCAGAGATCCCCATTTATCTTTGTTTCTCAAAAAACTCTTAAGAGGCTTCTAGAAGGCTGTCTTAGTCAGTGTTCTATTGCTATGAAGAGACACCATGACCACTGCAACTCTTATACGGGAAAACATTTAATTGGTGCTGGCTTACAGTGTCAGAGATTTAGTCCATCATGGTGGGAAAATGGCAGCATGCAGGCAGGCATGGTGCTGGAGAAGGAGCTGAATGTAGTGTTTCATTTACGACATAGGCCAGAAAGCTAGCAATATGAATGACAGGGGAAAGCAGGCTTACAATAATGAAGAGGTGAGGTGGTAAAAGAATAGTGACAAGGACACAGCTGCTGTAAGCATGGATGACGATGAGGAGGAGGGTTCTGCAAAAAGGAAGGCTACAGTAGCCTGAAAACTTTAACAATAATGAAGAGAAGAAGAAAGGTCTACGGAAGTAGTTATAAAGAAATAAAACTGAATTACCTGTTTCCATGGAAGTCTACAGAGTAAACCCTTTGATAACATTTTTCTGCTGACCTTAACTACGTAATTAAAGTATGATCACACTGCAGTTTCTAGAGAAACCAGCAATTTGAATAAAATGTACCAGATGCTATCAGCACCCTGAACTACACTCAAAGATGCATATCTTTCCAAACATTTCAGAGTAAGCAGTTCTGGCACAGGGTAGCTTTCTCTCAGCCTCCTAGAGGCACTGGGAGACTAGCACAAGGCCCCTTCAAAATAGCACTGACCACTCTCAATGCCTCCACATTCCGAAGTCCCTGCTGCAGTGTTTGTATCCTCAGCTAAAGCAGGGTTAACTGTTGCTGCTGGCTACAAGCTCTGAAGTACCAACTGCATCTGTGTATCTGCACTCATCAAATAAGTAAGAGACACAACAAACTCTTTAGGCTGTGCTTGACAAGA
Organism: Bramus lutescens; assembly: GCA_001685075.1. Lineage (NCBI taxonomy): Eukaryota > Metazoa > Chordata > Mammalia > Rodentia > Cricetidae > Bramus > Bramus lutescens. Next base: position 63,714 of record LOEQ01001440.1, read on the forward strand.
GTCACTAAACAAGATGGCTCTTAGAGAGTTCACAGCTCAAACTAAACTAGAGAAGTATTCTTGTCACTCACGTGACCACGGTAGCTGTTTGTGGGATTATGTGTCAGCTATGCATCTACCACCATATGAGTTCTGTATACAAAGTGTATGCATTTTTTATTATGGGGATAGTTTTTAAGCAAACTATAGACCTGCTCACGGGTAACAAACTGAGGTGTCACTGCAGCAAAGTCCTGAAATATCTAGCATTTTAAAAATCAATCCAAATAAAGCATAAACACTTCAGTGTTTTAGAGCACAGAAAAGCAGAGCATACCTTTTTCTTTAGACATGACTCAATTACAGTGATTCGGGAGCAAAGAAGATTAAAAACTTGTAAACAAGGCAAATATGATCCCCCCTTGGGAAATAAGCTAATTAAATCTGCACACAAGGAGAATAAGCTGACGTCTCTGAGGCCCAGAAGGTGAGTTAATCAGTTTAATCTATTAACAGATATAGTAATAATGTCAAGCCAAAATTAAACAGGACAGAGAGAAAACATTGTTATGAGTCCACCACTGTCTAGGAAAAAGCAAGCAATGAAGTGCCAGGAACCTTTTCTGCTGCAGATGCAATGAGGCCTGACGAAAACATTCCTCTGCCCACTCTCCTTCTCCTTACTTTAATGTCATGTTCACTAGGGGAAAAAAAAAAAGTCAAAGAAATCCTAAAAAAAAAAAAAAAAGAAAAAATGCTTTTGGATTTGGCAGTCAATTCTGACATAATTGAACATGAAGTTTTCATTTACTGCACTTAATGTGAATAGTCAATTTTTTTCAGCAAACATAATGTATCTGATTACAGGTAACACGTACCATCTCAAATCCCAACAGGATATTTTGTAATGTTCACTGTAGACTCCTTATTAGTCTTTAGAAAATCTAGAATAATTCTTTGTTCCAAGATAAACTGAGAAATGGTCCCCTGGAAGTGAAAGCAAATATTCTGACTTCTAGAAAAAGACATGTTCTTCACTAATCCCCAGCAGAAAGAGCAAATTGACAATAAGGTTTATATTTCATTATTGTATAATTGGCAGGAGTCTGAAACTAACAATCTGAAGTCCCTGAGTATCTTGGTAAAGTCTAATCCAGAACACAAGATCATTACTGATAACCAGATCTCAGGGGTGGCATATGCCCACCTCAAGTCTGTCTCTTCCTCAAGCCTACTACCAGCTTCTGGGCCACAAAGGGGGCACGTTAACACTTCCTTACAAGACAAAACAAATATTAACGAACCTCCCATTTGGCCTCATTCTTAGCCTACAAAATGTTTTAAAAGTAAAAAGCTAAATACAACACAATACAATTATTAAGTAGCAACTTAGTTTTTTACAAAATTAAGTTATTGAAAGATCATAGAATATTTAAATACTATCAATACATTCTACATACTTATTCTGATTAGGTAAAGAGTAAAACACTTTAATTTGAAGCTACATGTATCTAGAATTTAATTTCATTTCAAAAATTCAGTAGGAAAATATAGAACTATGTAGGTGACATCAATATTTATACAAAAATAAGAAAACTCCAAGATTAGCATACAAAATCAAGAAGACAAAGGCAAGAAATCTTTATAAAGTACTGGTATTTAATTCTTTGAATGTGCCTGACTCGAGGAGTTCGAGAAACAGAGAACTGGTTAGAAAATTATTGAATATATTCTATTGCATTTTAAAGTAACATTTTATTAAATGTAAATTTTCTTAAAGTAACATGTTTACTAAAGAAACGTGATATATGGAGATAATCTGGAAATTATGAAGTTCAGAGAAAAAATTATAAACACCCTTCCTTTTATCAACCAGATAACAATTGCTCACATCTAATATACCACGGGCTGTTGTCATTCATTCTAAAACCCTTCCATAGCTGCCTTCTAACCCGTCCATCATACTGCTACATGAGAATTATTTTCTGCTGTTGGGCAGCTACACTGCTTTCAATGTCTCACTAGTACTATATCTAAGCAATATAACAATTGACATTACTCATATGTAAATCAAAGAAGGTTTGTTAGACTCCCTTTTGCCCATCCTTGTTTTGTTTTGCAAGTCAGGGTTTCACTGTGTAGCCCTGACTGTCCTGTAAAAGCTCTGCAGACCAGGCTGACCTGGAGCTCAGAGATCAGCCTGCCCCTCCTTTGTGTTCCTCACGGTGTGAGCCACCACTGCTTTATATAAAGACAGAGTCTCACAAAGTCACAGAAATCCTGAGGGCTGGGATTAAAGGCATGTACAGCTACCACCCAGCCCATCTTTTAAATTTAAACTATTAGTGCTTTTCTACCAAAATAAATAAGCTTTTTTAAATATTAATGTCATCAACCACTTATTTTTCTTTTTTGTGATTCCCATCAACCATATATTATATTAATTTTAACTATTTTCCATTTGCCTTTTAAGCATTTTAAACTCAAGAGTTATGAAATTTTATGTTAAATTTGATTGTATTTTTAAAACATATTTTATTATCAATTTTGCTTTAAAAAATGTCCTCAAAGTTAACAAAGATGAAAGAAAAAACAAACCATGAGACTGCCTGTGGAGAGCACAGACTAGATTACACCATTTGATTCAACAATTAACGTATTTCATGCTACAACTGTATAAGAAGAAAAAGCACTTCCTGGTTTGCCACTGATTTCAAAGGCAAAATATATGTTATTTTCTATTGAGACAACAGAGGTCAAAAAAATCTTTTTTTTAAATTTTTTTGGGGGAGGGGTTAGTTTTTCTAGACAGGGTTTCTCTGTGTATCTATGGCTCTCCTGGAACTCACTCTGTAGACCAGGCTGGACTCGAACTCACAGAGATTCACCTGCCATGGCCTCCCTGAGTGCTGGGATTAAAGGCATGCGCTCCCACCACATGCCTTAAAAGATATAACTTACATGACATCACTATCGTATAAATCATCACCATTCAATAAACCACCACACATAAAGAGGCTGCCATGAGTAATGTGCAGAATAAACTGAGACATACCCAAGCAACTCACTGAAACTTAGTAGAAGCTGTCCCACACATATACAATCCATGTAGGCAGAACAGTAATTCATTCCTTTTCTCCAGCAAGCTAAAACCAAACTGCAAGACTGATATTCAAAAGCAACCACCTAAAATCTTTGTAGGATAGTCCTTTACATTGTGTGAATATATTCACTGTGATTGGCAAAATTAAGAAGACACTGGTCAACAGCTGGGCAGGATAAGGTTAGGGGAGAGCCAAACAGAATGCTAGGAAGAAGGGCAGAGGCAGAGGAGTTATATGCAAATGCAGAGAGAAGAGGGACATGCTGCACTGAGAAAAGATATCAAGTCATGTAGCAAAGCATAGATAAACATAAATGGGTTAATTAAAGTTGTAAGAGTTAGCTAGTAATAGGTCTGAGCTATTGGTCAAGCATTTATAATTAATATTAAGACTCTGTGTGGTTACTTGGCAGCAGCTTGTGGGACAGAAAGTTCTTCTAACAGGTCTTCAAATTAGGTGAGGCAGGAAATTACTAAAAATAGCAAAATGCAATCAATTCTAATTATACTAAGTTAAACAAAGTTTAAATATACATGACATGCAACTTAGCCATTTCTTTTTACCTTATGATCCACTTAAAAGTCACACAAAAATAATACCTCAGATGAGTTACAAAGGTTACATATACTCTTGATAGTAAAATACTGGGTTTAAACTTCTGCTGATTCATCAACTACAGGACTCCCCCAACACACAAACAGAGAGACACAAACACACAGGCACACACCCCATAGAGCACTTTTTCTTCATTCCAAAAAATACGTAAAACTAGTAGACCAGTGGAGAAGATGAGCCATTTGGACCCCATAAAAACATTCCAACTAATGCATTCAGAAGGAATATTGGGAACAGAAAATTAGCAATGGAACACAACCACAGCATATAGCCATGAATGTTGAATTAGGCAAAGTGTAAGAAGAAACAAGACACTTGTGTAGCCTCAGATTCTTCATCCAAATATTTAGTAATTTTAACTCATAGTTTGGAATTCCAAGACCATGGCACTAGCAACTACCTGGTACTGGTGGAAGTCTTTTGACTGTTGTGGTGCGAGTGTATGTAAGAGGGAATGATCATATAGCACGTGGCTAGGCAGGAAGTAAGAAAGATTCAGGCATGAGGTTGTGGTGTGTGTGTGTGTGTGTTGTGTGTGTTGTGTGTGTGTGTGTGTGTAACTAGAGAATGAACTCAGGACTTGGCTTGTTGACAGAGTTTCTGTCCCACTTGGTCACAGACTAGGTAAGTACTCTACCACTGAACTACACCCCAGTCTCTTCTGGTCTTATTTTGAAATGAAGTCTTGCTAAACTACATGGGCTAGCCTTAACCTTTGAACTCTTTTGCCCTTCACCCTGGGGTAGACAGGATTATAAGCACTCAGTCACCACACTGAGCACAGGCTGCTGTTTTTCTTTGTTGTTTTCTTTTTAATATAACAACTGGCTCCAACAGGAATTTCTAGTATTTCTAAACCTACATCAGTCTCTCCCATTAGTGATGCCCAGTGAGCTTATGGACTCACTCTGGCTTGCACCTCTTAAAGTTTCTACTCACTCTCAACATGCCACACTAGGGATCAAACTATCAGCACTCTATGAACTTCTCAAATCCATAAGCTTTCCCTAAACTACAGCATCACTTCAATCAAATGATCACCACAGTACCACTATGTATACGCTTTGCATAATGTGCTGAGGATAGTTCACCTCATTATAATCTTTTAAAAATACACATTAATCTAACCATGAGTAAGCAAAAATAGACCAAAATCAATACATTCCTCTAAGTAATAGCAAAGTACTTTTCAAAAAACGTGACAAAATAAGGAAACACGGAACAGTTGGCAACAAGCTACAGCAGATTACCGAGGAGGAAAATGCCTAAATGCAGAGTGGAATCCAGTTCCGACCCTGAAACAGAGTAGGGGTATTTTTGAAAGCCGTGGCACAGTATGAGTAAGCCCTGCAGTTAAGAGTTCCCCAGCAATGTTAATTTCTATATTTTGATTAATGTCTTGGTTATATGTTGTCACAAGGTGAAGCAGGATGGTGGATTTTGTGAACTCTACATTGTCTTTGTGTCTCTTCTGTAAGTCTAAATTACTTTAAAATGTTTTAAAATATTTTATTTAAATAAAACAGTGAAATTGCTGTCATCAAGCCTCCTATGATGATGAACACATTTTCCCAGTTATCTTGTACACTTTCCTTCAGCTTTTTGTCAACTTTTTCTAAGTTCTACTGTTTCCTACATTTTCCTTAAACATTCCAAGTTCTTAAACTTTTGGACTTTTCCATGGAGACTCCTTTATTCTCAGCACAGAGTCTTCTTGTCTGGCCTCAAAGTAACTCATAGACACGACTTTACAAAAATCTTAATATATTATAGCTTCAATATAATAGGATAGCATAGTGGTGAATGTCTTTAATCCCACCATTCAGGAGGCAGAGGCAGGGCGATTTCTGAGTTCCAGGGCCTGCTCTACAAAGCAAGTTTCAGGCCAACCAGGGCTACACAGAGAAACCTGTCTCAAACAAACAAAATAAAATGAAATAATAAATAAACTAGCTCTGAGATGCTTATTGTAATGCTGTTATTTTACAGATAAGACTGGAAGATTAGAAAAATTAATTCGTGTAACATTTAGTAAATGTTGAGGTCTGAATTTAAAACTAGTTTTTTTTAACTCCAAGAACAAATACATATTTAAAGAAAGTGCTTTGCATTTAAAAAGATTAAACCTCCCCAGGTCCAGACAACCAAATTACACCTAATAAGCCAAGACTTTTGAGAAAGTTCTAAATTTCTTTCTTTAAAAATTTCAATGATTCTACAATCAAAAATTATAGGATTCGGGCTGGAGAGATGGCTCAATGGTTAAGAGCATTGCCTGCTCTTCCAAAGGTC
>LOEQ01001440.1:75362-88313 GCA_001685075.1 Bramus lutescens
TTAGTTAGATAATCTTCAAGCCTTTCAAAGACCTACGGAATATGGCATTTAAAATGTTTTTTAAGAACTTAGGACTTTTCATGACAATGAGACACATCTGCTCCTGGCAGTACCAATCTACTTCAAGAGGATGATGGGCATCAAACAGGCTCCTTAAGGAGTTTAATAGCCACTTGGGCAAGAAACTGTTCTTGCCTGGACTGCTTGACGTTATGCTCTATGAACTGGACATGCAGGACCCACACCAAAATGACTGCTGAAGTTGTCTAAAGAAGGTGAGACAGTTCTTCAGGGTTTCTGCTTCATGAAAGAGTCTGCCAGACCAGACATTCTGCAGGACACAGGAGAGAAAAGTGATTTACAAACTGCCAACATAGGTGGAACTGTCTTTGAAATTTCCTGCTTCATAGAAATGTCTGCCAGATGCAGTGGGCCTGTAGATGAAGATTGGATGCCCCAACATTACAGAAGAACATTAGGTGACTGACCAGGCAACAAGATGTCTCTGTCAATTCTAAAGTTTTGGAAGCTGTTTAGAATGCACTTCCTGTTTACTTAGGTAATATTATATCTTTCTGGAGTCTTTAATGGAGTTGGAGAATAGATAGTTATAGTCATGGTTTTCCTTAGTTATGATAAAAGATAGATATAAATAAATAGATATAAATATTTTAACTGTAATTCTTGCTTGATGGCTGTTTTATTATATGTAATTTTACTATGTTAAAGTTAAAACCTTCCTTTTTAGACAAAAGGGGAGGTGATGTGGGATTCCCTTCTGTATAACATTGGTTAATAGAAAAGCTACTTTGGCATATGATAGGGCAGAGTAGAGCTCGGCAGGGGAAACTAAACTGAATTCTGGGATAAAGAAGGTGGAATCAGTGAGACGCCATGGAGCCTCTGCAGAAGACAGACACAGGAGACAGATGCTGGACGGAACTTTAACAGATACACAGATTAATATAAATTGGTTAACATAAGATATCAGAGCCAGCTATAAATATGCATAAGCTAATAGGCTGAGCAGTGTTTTAAATAATACAGTTTCTGTGTGGTTATTTCGGGTCTGAGAAGCTGGGAACGAACAAGTAGTCTCCACCTACAGTGATGTAAATATATGATATGCAGGATATCTGACATGCACTACCTATGGGTGTCGGCCCACAGGTTGAGAACTAAGACAAGGTGGTATAGTTAGACCTTAATGAAAGGAATCAAGTGGTAAGAATGAGTGTAATGACAGATGAACTTTTTTTTTGACAATGAGTGAGACAGTGCAGTATTTTAAGAATGAAACTTTTCTGTTTCTCTGACCATTCAACTGAGCTTTCCTCTTGTGGTCAAAGAACCCACAAATGGAAAATAAGATTTGAGTTGAATTCCTGGCTATTAATCCAGATTACTACACTTCATTTTGCCACAAGAGGAAAATTATAATTGGAATGTCATGGAAAGAGTAAGATTTATATAGATCATCTCCCACAAAGTAGAGATGAAAGAGGCAGGTAGAAATGATGTTTGACAAGCAGAGAGGAGTGTTGACCGAAAAAAGAGAAATGGTGAACTAGGGAAAAACAAATGGAAAAATCAGAAAGAGAACATCTGCCTGGGGCAAGCTGTATTGATCCTTTGTGGCATACTCTGGTCTTTATATTAAAATGTAGAAAATAAGCCTTATTATCAAATAATATTAAAAACATTTCCAGGGCTGGAGAGATGGCTCAGCAGCTAGGAGCACTTGCTCCTCTTGCAGAGGACCGTCTTTTAGTTCCCTGAACTCATGTAGCAGTTCACAACCATCTGTAACTGCCATTCCAGGGCATCTGACTCTCCTAGCATCCCTGAGCACCTGTCATACACATAGTGCACAGTTTACATGCAGGCCAACACTCAAACACGTAAAATAAAAGTGGAGCAGTACTTTATCCTGTACTAGGGTTTGAATTCAGGGCCTCCTACTAGGCAAGCACTCTTCGACAGAGCTACATTTCTTCTCCATTTAAAAAAAATGTTATATTCTGAAACAAGGTTTCACTAAATTGCCCTAGCCAGGCCTTCCATCCTCTACAGATTGCAGTCTGACCCTGAACATCTGCCTCTGCCTCATAAATAGTTGGGGGTTACAGGTGTGTGGCAGCTAAATGTTTCACCCAATGGTTTTTATGAACTTAAAGGCAGAGAGATGATGCAGGTTGGTCTAAGCACAGTGATTACTGATAATCACCTCATTCAACACCAGAAGTATTCCTCCCTTCCTACCTTGAACGCGGTTTGTCACCACATTGAGGTGACAGATATACAAAGAAATGAATTCTTAGATATTTTTGCTTGGTATCTAAATATTTCTAGATATTTAAGGACAATAATGAGGAAGTAAATAAAATTTCAAGTTAATCATGAAGTTCAAAGAATGAAAGAAACAAATTCATGAAAAATCTGTTCTATGAGCTGGGTGGTAGCAGCGCATGCCTTTAATCCCACCAATAGGGAGGCAGAGGCAGGTGGATCTCCAAGTTTGAGGACAGCCTGGTCTACATAACAAGTTCTAGGATGGCCAGGACTACACAGAGAAACCCTTCCTCAGAAAAAAAAAATCTGTTCTATGAAAATAAATTTAGACAATAGTCTGTTCAATATATTCCTGAATATCTAAACATGTTACGTAAAAAATAGCAAAGAGAATTGCATGCAATTATATCTGGATGGAAAGACTCTAAATCTGTAAGAGAAGTTTTTGAAATATTTGAAATTGTTTATGAATTAGGGTGAGGAAATAAGCCAAAACTCTGGATAAATTTTATTTTTAGTAATTGAATACCATGTGATAAGCTCTACTGATGAAATGGTCTTTGCACAGATGTTTATTCAAAAATTGACAAGTTTAATACACATTCCTGATAATAATAATGTTTAATGGAAACTAGTGGATTCTGTAGCACAAATATTAGTGTCTTAGTTAATAGGATAGCACCTGACAGGCAAGATTCTGTACAAAGAGGAATGAAAAAATAAGGTCTTTGCTTTCTTAATTGTACAAAAAGGGATAAACTAAAAGATTTCTTTTAAGTTTCCAATGAAGATAAAAGGGGTAAGAGATAAAACAATGAAAATGAGATGTTTCTGAGTTTGTACTTTGATTTTTACTTTCTAAGAGTAAAAAATGTCTTTATTAAAACAAAAAATTTTGTTTATTTATTTTTTGGCTTTTCAATAACAGGGTTTCTCTTTTTAGTTCTGGATGTACTAGAACTCCCTATGTAGACCAGGCTGGCCTTGAACTCGCCTACCTCTGCCTCCCAAATGCTAGAATCAAAGGCACGCATCACCACAGCTGGCTTAAATTTATTTTTAAAGCTTGCATTAATATTGAAAATAAACCTCTAGAATTATTTGTGCCAGTTATTTTGGCCATATAATACAAATTTTGTTCTGAAGTTTGTCATTTACACCTGTTTTCTTCTCACCCAAAAATGATTTGGAAAAATGAAAATAGGTTTTTTGCTTTGATAATTTCTAATTTTATGGAATGATAAGTGTGGTGTTCTAAATGGGTATGCCCCCTATGGACTCATGTGTTTGAATGCTTGGCCCATAGGAAGTGGCACTATTAGGAGATGTGGCCTTATTCACGTAGGCATAGTCTTATTGGATGAAGTGTGTCACTGTGGGGGCAGGCTTTGAGGTCTCATGTATGCTCAAGTACACAATTCCCTTCCTGTTGCCTGTGGATTGATAAGTAGAGCTCTTAGCTCCTTCTCCAGCACCGTGTTTAGCTGCATGCTGCCATGTTCTGCCTTTATAGTAATGGACTAAACCTCTGAAACTGTAAGCCAGTCCTAATTTAATATTTTGTTTATAAGTTGCTGTAGTCATGGTGTCTCTTCACAGCAATAAAAACCCTAAGACAGTGAGTGAACATGTCTTGTAATATTTGAACTTGTAGGATAAAAGGAATTTCCTTACTTTCCTTCTAAAGTCTATTTCACAAACTCATAGGTTTCTGAAGACATTTTAAATATGCTGTCTCTATTTTGTGTATACAAAGTGCTTTATATCAATAAAATATGCTATATTACAAGCTTAATATATTACTTCAATTGTCTCTCTGCCTTTTTGACCTACTTTTTTCATTTTAGAAAGCAGAGTTCTATGTGGTTGTGGATTTATCCATCACATCTGTTTTTGTTTTGTGTGTTTTAAAACTACAATTTGAGTCCATTCTTGTACTTTGTGGCAATTGTGACAGTCCTAAGCCATATCATTGTCTTCAGTTGCATTTTGTCACATATTAACACAGTCCACATTGCTTTTGTTTGTTTGGGAGCCCTTCTATGTTCAATCATCATAAGTCATCTTATTTTTCTCCTCTTCATTATCTATATCTGAATTTTATCCAGTCTTTCATTAGAAGAATTTAACCTATTCATATTTATCATTTAATGCTCTCTTGAAGCTTCCATTGATGTTGTGCATTCTGCTTTCTCCTTATCAACTTTTTGGTGATATTTTCTAAATTATTGGCTTTATATTAGTTGAAAAGTTTTACATTTATTTCTGGTTTGGGGGGCATCATCCTTACATTTTTATATACCAATATGATATTGCTCCAAAACATCTAAAAATAATCAGTTGTTTGATCTTCTTCCAAATAAATTAGAAGCATAAGCAAAATTTTCTCCCTTGATAACCTCTACAATAATCTATGTTGATGGCACTTGGAATTGCAGGGAGAGATTACTGAATTAAAGTACACTTTCTTAGCAATCAACACTTCTGAATACTTAATATTATTTCTTACTGCCCATGCTCTTGAATCCCATTTCTTTATCCTGGGTTCATAGCGGGGTCTGGGTGGGCTTAGTTTGTTTTATTTGGTTCAAATTTATTTCAAACAGAGGGTACCAGGCTTTTAAGTCTATGAAATTCTCCTCTTTAATTTTGTCTCCCTTTCCTTGTTTTGTTTTGTTTGTTGTTGCTATTGTTTTAAAATTCACTTTTATCTTTTTGTGTCTATGTGATTGTATGCCACATGTGTACAGGTGCCAGGGGGGCCGGGAGAGACTACCGAATCCCTTGGAACTGGAGTTACAGGAAGTTGTGTCCTGTAGTTAAATGTTTTTCTCTGTCCCACTGGCCTCCCTGGACCAGTGTCTTTCCTGCTCATGGGTCCCTGAAGCCGCTTATGAAATAACACTCTGAGGCTTAATATCAAGTACAATTGTTTGGCCAATGGCTCGAGCATATTACTGACTAGCTCTCACAATTAAGTTAACCCCCTTCTATTAATCTATGTATTACCACAAGACTGAGGCTTACTGTTGATGCTCCAGGATATTTCTCCTTCGACAACTATGTGGCATCTCCTTGACTCCACCTTCCTTCTCTCTGTATCTTTGTTAGGATTTCCTGCCTAGCCATATTTTTCCTGGCCATTGGCTGAAACAGCTTTATTTATCAACCAATAAAAGTAATGCATATTCACAGCATACAGAAGGACATCCCACATTTGTACCCTGAAAATGGAGTTACAGGTGACTATGAACCATCCAGTATGGTTTCTGGGGACCAAACTTGTCCTCTGGAAGATCAGGAAGCACCCTTAAGTGCTTAGCTCTCTCTACAATCCCAGCCTACTTGACTTTTGAAATAGTACATTGCTAAATAACTCAGAGACATATTTTGTTTGTGTCTAAAATGGTTATGCATGACTAGACAAAAAAAAAGAATCTTATCCCACAAGAACAGAACATATGCATGCATACTTTAAATAAATGATAAGCTTAGATCATGTATGATTTCAGAGATGGTCAAACTAGGACAAGAGGTGTGAATTGATCTCTTAATTGAGCAGGTTTAAACAATAGGGAGTTCTAAAGGACACATATGCAAGATTGAGCCCGGAGGACATGGTGAGGGCAACTTCTGGAAAGAATAGTCAGATAGCTATGTGCAGAAGAGTCTATTAAAAGGATGAATAAATACATACTTTCATGAAGGCTTTTCATGAGCCCATGATGATAACATGCTATGCACTGAAGAGCATGGTTCACTCAACTGTCTGAGGTTGAACTAAAAAAGAAAAAGATTTCCAGAGGTTGATGACTACCTGAGACAGAGAGTACTGTGAAAACAGACAAGAGGCAATGAAGGACTCTGTTTTTAAGAATTAGCCAGATATGGAGAATGGAGGAGGGAAGTAAATCAAAGTCATTTCCATTTGTGGAAATATTGCCAACATACAAGATTGTTAGAAAGAAAACCAGTTTATGGAAATGTGTTCCATGTGGTGATAAAGAGTTGGAGGGAGCACTCTGTACTGCATGATGTTTTGACAAGTTGACTGATTCTGTCGATATATTCCATAATGGTCTCAATAAGTGTTTCTCAATTTTCACTGAGAATTACAATTACTTGGAACATTGATTTTTAAAAATGGGCTTCACTCTTGAATTAGGCTTCCCTCTGAACCTCCAGAGGTGAGGCTAGGACATTGATATTCCTTAAAAGCTCCACCAAGTGATTCCAATATGCAGCCAAAGTTAAGAACCAGTGGTTAAATCTCCATCTCGGAAATATTTGGGTGCTAGGAAAGATTCCCGCTATGGGCTGAATCTGATATATCCCTCATAGCTTCATTGGTTGAATGCTTGTTTTTTTCTTCTGGTACAGTATTAGGGGAAGCTATGGAACCTGTGGGAGATGGATCCTGTCTGACAGAAGCAGATCATCTTCAGAGTTTTACCTGCCTCACGAGTTCTGGCCTGCACTCTGTACCCAGGTTTTCTACCCTATATGGGGAAACATCATTAATGTTGTGGACTCTCTTTCCCTGCCAAAATGAACCAGCTTCTCTCCTCTCTCTCTCTCTCTCTCTCTCTCTCTCTCTCTCTCTCTCTCTCTGAAATGTGAAACAAAATAAATCTTTTCTCTCTGAAGTATTTTTCATCATTGCAATTGTCTTAATTACTTTTCTGTTCTAGGAAAGCATCATGACCAAGGCAGCTTATAGAAGAAAGGTTTGTTTGAGGCTTATAGTTCTGCAGGACTGTAGTCCCTCTGCATCATGTCTGGGACTATGACAACACGCAGGTTTGCAGGCATGGCACTGAGCATCAGCTGAGAACTGATGGTTTAATCCACAAACAGGAATCAGAGAGACAATACTGTAAATAGAAGAGTCTTTTGAAACCTCTGAGCCTGCCCCACCCCGTGACATACCTCCTCCAGCGAGGCCATAAGTCCTAATCCTCCCCAAACTTTGACAGTTCCACCAACTGGGGACCAAATACTCAAACACATGAGCCTGCAATGGTGAGGGGAGTCCTCATTCAGCAATGAAACAGTATCTAAAACAATAACAAGAAAACTAACTTACTACTGAAAACTAGTTATTAGGTATTCAGTCTTCTCAATTCTAAAGAATTGTTACAACAAAGGAAATAGATGTTTGTATAATTAATAATATTTTACATGGTTAAAGGACCATGTATAATGACACAAATTTGTAATTCTAGCTGCTCAGAAGACTGAGGCAGAAGGATCACAGTTCAAAGCTAGCCTAAGAAACTTTCATGACCCCTTTTCAGAATCAAAAGGTTTAAAAAAAAACTGTCTTGGGAGATAACTCAATGGTAGAGCATTTGTAAACATGCACAAGGCTCAGGTTCAATACTCAGCACATAAGATTTAATACACAAGCAAGCTATAAAATAGCACATGTCTGAGGAAGGGAATTCAAAGTGAAAATAACTGAGGACTGTAACTCTGAGACACATGCTCGTTTATAAGGTGGAAGACTGTAACTCTGAAACATGCTCGTTTATAAGGTGGAAGTGATTAGAACTTCGGGGGTTCTTTATAGAGTGTACCTTTGTACACACACACACAATACCACATTGTCTTGGGAAATGATTTAAGCTTTCCAAATAGCTAATTACTGTTAAAGTATAGTTTAATCTATCCAAGATTGGTACTCATTTTTTAGAACAGAATAAATTTATTGATTATAGTCCAAGGAGTAGAAGACTGTGCAAAAATTGATAGTATGGGCCTATGAGCTAAACTTGGTACTTTTTTTCTTATATTTTTAAGTTTATTTATTGTGTGTCTTTCATATCATGTATCTTGATCCCATCCATCCCCCATCCCTGCATATCCGTCCTCCACCCCTGCACCTCCACGAACAAAACAAAATTCAGGAGGAAAAATAGAAAACAAAATGGAAAAAATAAAAATAGGAGAAAGTTTAAAAATCTTGTTATAGAAGCTACAGAGCAGCCCAACAAGTCACACCATATAATCCTTTTCTCCATACATCTCTACGCGCCAAGTGTTCATTACAAAGAGTCTGGTTCGAGGCCCCTGGTATCCAACTACATAATCGATGCTGGGCACCCACTGGGACTCTTCCTAGACAATCGCACTCCCGTCCTAAACTTGGTACTTGTACTAAAGACCCACAAAGTCTCTGTCATCTGTATCTTTCCTCATCCTACATAGCTCCCACTGGCACCCTTGATCATACCCTGACTTGTCCAAGAAATACCCTTCCCTCTCTGTCACCTTTCTGTATTCTCCTCATGGTATTATGCAGTTGAACTCATATTTATGAGACTGCTTAAAGCTAAAAACAAATCTCAATCCACGCCGTTAATCCCAGCACTCAGGAGGCAGAGGCAGATAAATCTTTGAACGTGAGGCTAGCCTGATCTACAGGGTGACTTCCAGGACACCCAGGGCTACACAGACTTTGCCATGAGCCGGGGGTCTGAGGTGAAGGGAGGCCTCAACCTATACTACCCTCCTATCATTGGCTTCTTTTCATTGTCATACCTGAAATTATATATCCCCACTTTTTTTACCTCCATGCCCATTTCCCCATTTAACCACACACAGTGCTTCTCTGCATCATTTTCTCCAAAATCCCTAGTCTCTTAGTTCTAGTCACTCATCCGCTTCCACACATCTGTGCAGTCGTGGTGACCCCACTTCCAAGGCCCCGCTACTTATGACTCCTTCCTCAGCTACAATTCTTCCACCCAAAGATTCAACACAACCGCCTATCAGAGCTTTTTCATGTCTCCTGCAATTGATGATTCTCTGCTGCCCCCACCTGGCCAAGACTCCACTAAATACCTGCAGGGCCTCTTTGGACCCTTACCTGGGAAACAGCCAAGCATTTTCACAATCCCTGGCCGGCTTTCGATCACCTCACAGCAGTTTCAGCTTCCCCTCCAGACACAGGATTAGTACAAAGAGAATGACCTGTCACCCCTTCAGAGCGTCTATCACATGACACTTCATCTTCCTCCTGTGACCTTTTCCTCTTTCCTATCCTTCAGTTTACCTCGATTCAATACTTGGTCGGCTTCTGTGACTTCTTTTTCTTATTATTTTGTTGTTTAGGAATCCTTGCTGGGACTTTTTTCATAAACCACTAAACTTTCAAACTTCTGTCTTTACTCAACCTGTCTGAATTCTATCTATCCTTTAAAAGATTGTCAGGTTGGATCTGTCTTTGATTATTTTTCCTGTTTCTAAATAATGAGGTCTATAATAGTTAAATCCATCCATTTGAAAAATGGTCTCTCTTGGCACTGCAATGTGCCATCTTTGTGGAGGAATGACATGGGTAAACAAAACTGATTTTCTTAGCTTGCCTTTACATCTGTTTCTTTTTCCATTAACTAATAAGATGTAATGTCTCTGATAGATGCCCAGACCATTCCCAGACAATTGTGGGAATTGTCAAAATTTGATGCCTCTCCAGAGAAAAAACTATGGAAAACCCCTATTCTGCCATCTTGTTAGTGTACTTGGCTTCCTGATTTCTTAAACAAGAGTTATACCCAATCTTCTTACTACAAAAGGGCACAAGGGTTCTTCCTGTATCTATTAGAGTTGGTTTTGAGATGACAATTACATGCAATCTTGCTAAGCCTCCGGAATCAGGATAAATCCTGTTGATTGACTCACAGCATCAAGAAGCAAATGGAACTCTTGAGTCAGATTGTTTGAAAAAATTTTTATTGTAATCCTTCATATTGGCTGGGAAAAAATATTGAAAAATTAAGTAAAATAGTTTTTACTTTGGCCATGATATAGGCATGATAACAATGATCAAAGATTATTTATGAAATGAAAACCCAAATAGTCCTAAAACCCACATTATTTTGTTCCATTTCCTCCAAAGCTTGACTCCTGGAACCATGGCTGGAGGACAGTGAAAGGATGAAATAAAGAGAGAGACAGAGGAAATGACAAGCAAGTAGAGAAAGCCTGGGGTCAGGTAGGTCACCTGATGGAGTGGCACCAAGGATCGTGTCAACCAAGAGCCCCACTGTATTAGGTATAACACAGGGCAGGGGTGGCTGGTCTCTATAAGAGAGCAGTCTCTAGCTGGAAACATCCTGCAGGAGGAAGCTGCCATGGATAGCTTTTGCACACGCTGAGCAATATTTATAAACATTGGCACTTGGACCAGAGGAGGGCTTTGCCTATCAGATCCTGCCCTGGTGGAAAGGTTTGCCAATTTCCCATGGGTCTCGGGCCTTGGTCCTCGATTTGACTGGCTCATGCTAAACACATTCACTTATAACTTCATCCTCTTTACACATCCACTCAAGTCTTCTTCTGCTCCCTAAAATTTAGAAATAGTGAAACATTAAACAAACAGGGTTACAGAGATAGCTCACTGGTTGAGAGATGACCAGGGTTCAATTAGCAGGACCCACAATCCATCTGTCACTCCATAGGATTCAGCATTCTTTCCTGCCCTCCACTGGCACTGCATGCACTTGGTGTACAGACGTTTGGGCAAAACATCTGCACACAAAATAAAAATAAAATTTAAATAAAACATCTCTGGGAACCTGGAGGCCACACAAGCCAGGGAAGCAGGTGGTCTAACAGCAGATTTTCACCTTCCTTTCCTCTCTTCCAAATCTAATCCCCCAGTCTCATCCCCAGCTCTGTAACTGACCACATGGCACCGCCTCCTTCCTTCCCCACCCCCATCTCCAATGGGTCGTACAGATTTACCCCTCCTAACATCCTTGCCCTACTCACTGGTTTATCCAAACCCCAATTTCCATGTCATTCCCTGGAAACCTACATGCCTCTATGGTCAGCGAGGCAGGAAGGCTAACTGCAGATCTTCACATCTCCCTCCATTTCTCCAAAGTCAGCCCCTAATCTCATCCCAGCTCCATAGCAGAACACCTGCTGTGGGCCTCTCCTCACTCTCTGCCCCCACTCTCGGGGACTAAGCAGATCCTAATGGAACACCCTGCTTCCCTCCCTCCTGTGTATGCCCTCAGCCCCAGCCCTCCTAGTCTATCTCCATTCCTAAGTGTCAGCTCCCATTACCTAGAAACAGGTTTTACCTGGACGCCCTAGTGGCCACACCTATAAGGAGCCTAGAAGAATTTGCTACCAAGCAACACACAGATACCACACTGTCCTAAGAAACATAGAAGGCAACAGAAACAGAATAAAACACCCACCCACCAAAGACAAGACCAGATATCTATCAGCACCTAGAATTATAGGCTTCCCAAACACAGGTGCCTAGATGCCAAACTAAAAACAAAATCAGTAGTAGTCAGAACAACATGTCTCCCCTATATCCCAGAAACCCTACCAGAGCACCCTGAATATTGCAGCATAGCTGAAGCACAAGAAAAAGGCCTTAAAATGAATATTGTATGCGTGTGATATATGATACAGTCATTAAAGAGAAAATCAATAAAGAAATCTATGAAAACACAAACAATGTAAGGAAAAGAACAAAACAGTTCAATATCTGAAAGTGGAAATAGAATTTTAAAAAATAACCCAACCTGAGGAAAATATGGTAATGAAAAATTACCTCAGGAACCTCAGAGACAAACCTCACAAACAGAACTCAAGAGATGGAAAAGAGACTCTCAGGCATTAAAGATGTGATAAAAGAAATGGATACTTCAGTCAAAACAAAATGTTAAATTAAAACATTCCTTTCACAATAGATCTAGAAAATCTGGGACACTATGTAAAGACCAAGTCTAAGAATAATAGCAATAGAGGAAGGAGAAGAAGCCAAGATCAAAGGCAGAAAATTCCCCTCATCTTAAGAAGGAGATGCCTATCAAGGTACAGGAAACTTACAGAACCTAATAGACTGGACCAGAAAAGAAATTCCCATTGGCACATAAAAATCAAAACACTAAATATGCAGAACAAAGAGGGAATATTAAAAGGTGCAAGGGAAAAGGACCCTGTAACATAGAAAGGCAGACCTATTAGAATAACCCCTGACTTCTCAATGAAGACTTGATGTCTTAGCTAGAGCAATAATACAACTGAAGGAAATCAAGGGATACAGATTAGAGAGGGAGAAGCCAAAGTATCTTTGTGTGCAGATAATATGATGGTGATCCTAAAAATTTCCACTGGGAAACTCTTACAGCTGATAAATACTTCCAGCAAAATAGCTGGATACAAAATTAACTCCCAAGCATCATAGCACTTCTATATAGAAATGACAAAAGGACTGAGAATGAAATCAGAGAAACACCACTGTTCATAATAGCTTCAAGTAATATACAATGTCTTGGAGTAACTCTAACCAAGCAAGTGAAAGACTTGTATGATAAAAATGTCATCTTTGAAGATAGAAATTGAAGAAGATATCAGAATACAGAAAGATCTCCCATGCTTATGGATCAGTAAGATTAATGTGTAAAAATGGTCATCCTATCAATGCAATCTTCAGATTCAATGCAATCCCCATAAAAATTCCAACACAATCTGTAACACGAGCAGGGCCTGCTTGTTGGGGTTTCTGTCCTGCCTGGTACCCCACAGCCGGCAAGCCCCAAAGAAAATCACACAGAGATCTCCATAAATTATAAGCTGATTGGCCTATTAGCTCAGGCTACATATTAGCTCTTGTAGCTTATATTAACC
>LOEQ01001440.1:101185-112816 GCA_001685075.1 Bramus lutescens
ATACATACATACATACATACATACATACATACATACATACATACATACATACATAGATTGTAGAGATTAACCAGAGATTGAAAGCACTGGCTGCTCTTCCAGAGGTCTTGGGTTTAATTCCCAGCGACAACATGGTGGTTCAGAATCACCTGTAAACCCAGTTCGAGAGCATTTGACTCACTCCTCTGACCTCTGAGCATACAAGGCACATATGTGGTGTGTGTAGCTGAGTCATTATTTAACTGATGTCCACAAAACTGTGAACTCTTAAAACATATTATTTTTCACTGGCTTAAGGCACACAATTGGGGCAGTTTCTCTAAATGCACAGATTACTAGGGAAGACACCAAAAGTACAGAACCCACTACCCAATGTTGCCCATGACCATGAGCCTATTGCCTGACAAACAGGACCCACACACCACAGAATTTGGAATCAAGAATCCTAGTCTTTATCCTTTCATCCATCTTGATTATAAGGGACAACTTTACAAAACTCACTTGAGGGAATAATGAGATGGTTCATTGGTTAAGAGCACTTTCTTGTCTTGTAGAGTTCCCAGGTTCAGTTACCAGCACTCCCAATGGCAGATTTTAACCAGTCCTTAACTCCAGTTCCAAGGGATCTGATGCCCTCTTCTGAACCCCAAGGGTACCATGTGTACATACAGTGAACATACATATATACATACATACATACATACATACATGCAAAACACTCATACACATAAAATGAAAATAATAAATCTTTAAAAATAATAAAATAATACATTATACATTCATACATTATTGATTATATATTATATAAATTATATGTTGTATGTTATAATGTATTAATAATAAAATAATTAAAAGAAGTAATTCACTTCTCTTTCAAATGCCACATATGCACGCTAAAAAGAATCAATCCTTGTGTCCCACATGACTTTTAGAAAGGCTGTCAAGTCAGCAGGACACAATAGGAGCAATCATCTCAAGGGATGTGGTTAGCAAATGCAGCCTGTGGCTCAATGTTCTCGTGTCTGCCCATCTTCACAAAAGCCTTGTAAGATGGATGTTGATGCAGCGTGGAGTGAGTGGTCACCCACAAACTGAATCACGCCAACAGACTTGAGAAAGACTCTGATGATCCTCAGTCGCCTCTGGCTTGTTATGTTTCTTGTGAAGGGAACTGGCCTCCCTACGATGAAGAGAGCATGCTTCCACCCTAGGTCACTAATCTTTTTCTTCATAGGGCCAGGCCCCTTGCTTTCCAGTTGGAAAAATCATAGAAAAATCTCCCCAAAAGGCCTCTTTGTGGCGGTAGATCTCTGTGAGACTTGGGGAGACTTAGGTAGTCAGAATCAGTTCCTCCAGCACCACGGCCCTTTTCGAAACGCTTCCTTGGACAGTTAATAAATCTCTTATAATCCCTTCGGAAATACATTTTCCCTGAGAATAATCACCCTGGCAATAAGGCAGAGAAGAATACAAAACTATGTCCCCAGAAAGCCCTGCCGGAGGTTCTCATTCGAGGCCAACTCTAGTGTGTTACGGTGACTCCTGAGGGAAATTTAACATTTGCTTTAGAAACCAGGCTTTGCCACTGCTCTGCGTGGGTGGCCCCATAACCAGGTGGAAAACCACTACAGGGCAGTTCTGAAAGTGAGTCACTACCAATGCCCAAGAATATGAAGAAAATATTGAAAATTAATTATCTTGCTGCCTATTCAGGTTTTTGTCCGGTCACTAGCCAAAAACAGAATCAGAAATATCCTCTCCCCTGAAGACTAAAGTTGAGAATGCTTTCTAACATATGTATAGACTCTTAGACATGTGTGGCAGGAACTGTTAATATGTGAAATTTGAATCAAAGCTTTGAGTAGTTTCTTTATTGGTTAAAAAGGGCCATCATAGCTCAATATTTTTAAAACAAAAAAAATTTAGACAAAGCTCACTGACCCTGAACTAAGTAGGATTCTGGAAATGCAATTCAATAGCTTTACTGAGTTTGGCGCACTAAATTTTTATTGCATCAAGATAGCTAATAACACAGAAAGATGTTAACTAATCCTTATTAGCTATGCTTTAGGTGATTATCTCCCACATTTGCTAGAATAAAAACACAAGAACATTTTGCTTTGAGCTTGTATAAGCTCCCTTCAGTCTTTAAAAAATCTATTATGGAGGTAGCAGAATGCTTAAGTGGGTGAGAGTGCTTATCACACAACTCTCTTGACCTGCCTTTGACCCCTGAGACAAATGTAAAAAGCCAAATGTGTTAGCACATCCGTAATCCCAGAACCAGCACTCTTAAAGCTGACGGGAGGCAGGGACAGGAGAATCAGCCTGAAGCTAGTACATGCAGTTCAGTGGTGACAGAAACCATGAGAGACCCTGCCCCCAAAGCACTGCGAAAAGAGAGAACCGACTCCCCAAAAGTAAAGTTGCTCTCTGATTTCCACAGGACTTCCACATGTACACATGCCCCTCACCTACCTCGCCCCACCACGTCTAAACACATACTAAATAAAAAGATAAAACTTTTAAAATGTAATATAGAACAAAGCTTAATTTTAAAAGTTACCTAATTTCACACAGTAAAAGTACTAAAAATGCTAATTTGAGGGCCCAAGAGATTCTTGTTTTGATAGATTAACCATTTAAACTGCTAGTAAATTTTAAACTCACATTTTTCTTCTATTATAATTTGTAAGTCTTCCAAGCCCCTTAGTGGGAGTACTCAGGGATCTATCCTGAGCCATTGAATATCTGGTAGCAGACCTGCTCTGGCGGCGTACTGGCATGCATTCCTGTGCCACCCACAGAGACCTCCAAATGCGGATCCAAGGTCTGCTGAGCCATGAACACTGTTTTTGTGTAATTCTGCCAGTGACCACCCTTAAACCTCAAAAGAATGAAAAGAGAGCAACGGTATGCAGAAATATATGTATTTTTAAAACCCTGGAGCTCCCTACATGAACCTGAGCTCTTCCATACTTTCCCTGTCTGTCCTGGGTCCTAAAGTTCCGTACCCCCTCTGTTCAGTTTTAAACTGTCTGGTCTGGGTTCTGGGTAGGATCTTTGGTTGAGCTGTGTGTGCGTGTGTACCAGGCTGCCATGGACTCATCCACTCCCCAAATCAGGATTCACGGTATCATGAAATAGGAAATTTTTATTTGGTGAAAAGAGTATGTGAGTTGTGAGCTCTAGGTCAAAACACACTCCTGCACTGCCTTTCTACCCTCAGATGAGATCTGGACATGCACAGTTTTGTGCCTGTACTTGGGGAAGGCACAGGACCACCCCCAAAACTGCAACAGTGGATTAGAACACAGCAAACAAGGAGATTACATAGTACACATTTGAACCTTGACTCCTGACTTTGCTGTTGAATACACCAACACTGAAAGCTTTGTTCCAATTTGTGCTTTCAATTTTGTTCACTGTTCTGAATTAAAGTGAGAGGAACACTAGGTAATTATAAGTTCATTTTGTCATAATCTGGAATAAATTAGATGATTGCTTAGTTCGCAGAAATGTATTGTAATCACATATTAGGATTTGAGACTTTGAAGGGCACTTTCAAATTACTTCCCATCCCAACCTTTTATTTTAGAAATGAAAAAATGAAGGACCTAGTGTGATTAAATGGCCTGGCTGAGTTCATACAGCCAATTAAAAGCTAAGCAAGGACTAGATTCCACGTCTCCTGCTCCTCCATCACAGGATTTAGATTTGTTTCTCTTATAGTTCAGGTTTGCATTAGTTATAGTCAGCGGTAGCAGTGATGTGAACTAAACAAAAACGGTACATAAACCTCCTGTCTTTTTATGTGGTTCTTTGGCTCTTTAAAAAAAAAATATGGGTCTATTTTGTTTGATTTCTTTCATTATTTTTATATGTTCAGCAATGTCTAACAATGAAACTTCTCAGCAAAAATGTCTTTGAGTAAATTACACTGAACTGTTAGGAAAATTAGCTCATTTTCTTTTGAGGGATAAGCTGATAAATGCTAACAATACCACCATAGCCGGAGAAGGCAGACAGGCAGGCAAGGAGTAAGAGTGTAGTTTAGTTCTCGATTTCTATAGCAGAATACAAACCACATGGAGGCAAAAGTGGCTTAACAAAACAGTGTAAGCAAAAACAGTGATATTGGCCACACCATGGAATAAGCCAGTGCCTCTTCCTATTGCTCTTCTCAGGCTCATAATGAAACATGTCCTGACATGCATTGTTGGCAGAAGCTGCTCGTTCGTTTCCGGCTGCCCAAACCCGAAGTAATCACTCAGAAACTATAATATTTGCAATACTGTTTGGCCAAAATCTTAAGCATATTTCTAGCTAGCTCTTAAATCTTCAATTATCCAATTTCTATTATTTTATATTTTACCACAAGGCTTGCGGCCTACCAACAAGGTTCCACCTAGTGGCTCGCAGCTTTCTCCTCTGGCGGCTACCTGGTGTCTCCCTGCCTCTGCCTACTCTCTCTACATATATCTCTTCCAGCCTGGCTGTATTCTGTTAAGCAGTTTTATTCATTAATTAATAAAGCAACACCTATACAGAAGGACTTCCCACAGCAATGCACAAATCCCACAACTCATTCTTCTGTCTTAGATGTGCCATCAATCATCTCCCCATATATCTGGTACACCTAGACCTGACACCATGAGGTTTCTGACTAGGCTGATAATTAAATCTCAGCACAAGAGCATCATCAGAAGGAACTTTGGAGCTGAGAACCATGGCACCGTTGTTTCTTGTCTTGGACTGTTAGCATATTTAATCTTGAAGCAGTTGGATGATTCTCTTTGTCTCTTTCATGTGCTTCAATGTCCTCTCTCTTTGTGTAATTTGGAGTTTTTCAATGCTGTGTTTGAGACAGAGTCTGACTACATAGCCTAGTCTGGACTGTAAATCCTAATCCTCCAGCCTGAGTTCTCCAAATGCTAGGGTTACAGACACACACACCAATCCCAGATTTATTGTTATTTCTCAATAGAGTAAAGAATATTTATTAAATACATACCCAGCTGTCTGTTACTCTAAAGAAAGCGATTGTCTCATTTATCCAAACTTAACACACCATGTATCTTGGTCCTTTTTCCATTGCTAAAACAGAATACTACAGGTGGGTGAAAGGAGGAGGAGAGGAGGAAGTGGAGGAGAGGAAGAGAAGATTTCCACGTTATTAGAGACTGGAAATCCCAGGAGCACATCCCCAGAGTTTCCCCATGCATCCTAACATGGCAGAAGGGCAAGTAAGTGCTGGGAGACAGGGGAAGAAAATTTTTTATAACAAGACACCCCTGCCTCAACTTAGTCTCTCACTCAGTCACGCCATTAATCTGCTCCGGAGTGTAGTGACCTCATAACCATATCACCTCCTAAATGTTGCGTTCCTCAATTCCATCATAAAAGCAACAACATTTCAACATGAGTCTGGGAAGGGAGAGTCAAACCCTGTGCTATGTTCTTACTATCACAATAGACAATCTGAGTCGCTTGTTAGATGCCAAGAGGGGAGGGGCATAAAAAAAGAAAAGTCAGTGTCTCTGCCCTTGATGACTGATTTTTCTCCTTCCTTTTCTAATATTGTTCTTTTTGTTAGTGTTGTTAATTGGCATTCAATAATGGGAAATACTTGTGGTTCAACAAACCATCTGGGAAGACAGAACCCACATGTAAGTAATATTCACATCACCTCAATACCAAAGGTCTACCTGGAAGAGAGTTGGTTTTATTTGGATAACGTCATTTAATAAGTATGAAATTTGTTATATAATGTTGTCTGAGCATGTATGTGTTGGTACACATGTATGTGAAGATTTGTATGCATGTGTGTGCACATATGTACAAAGTCCAGAGGGCAACCTCTGTTCTCATTTCTCAGGAGCCATACACCTTCTTTTATATCATCTTAATTTCATTTATGGTGTATGCATGCATGCGTGCATGCGTGCGTGACTGCCTGCCTGCCTGCCTGCCTGCCTTAGTGGGCATGTGGAAATCAGAGGATAATTTGATTCTTTCCTTTCACCATGTGGGTCATGGGGATTGAATGCAGGTCGCCCGGCTGGTCAACAGGTGCCTTTACTAGCTGAGTCATCTCAACCATTGGCTTTATTTATGAAGATGGGGTCTCTAATGTGCCTGGAGTTCACTGAGTATACTAACCTGGCAGGTCAGCAAGCCCTAGGGATCAGCTTTTCCCAGAATCCCCAGTACTGTGGTTACAAGCAAATGCTACCACACCCAGGTTTTTGTAATCTTAACTCTAGGGAAAGGATTCAGACCTTCTACTAAGGCTTCTCCTCAACCCAAGTTACATGACTTTCAAACTCCATAAACACTTAGAGAAAAGTAAATATACTAAGAGTAGAAAGACATGCATATCCTGATATACAGCAGCAAGTCAAACTAAGCCAATTACCACCTCACACACCCAGGCAGTGGACCCAGTATAGCTCACACAACGCCGCATATTTAAAGTCCAATACTTTCCAATTCTGCTCCTGAAAATCTTACAGTATTATCTTGATTTGGGATGTCAGGAGTGAAGTACAATGGGACAGTAGGGCTAACAGTCACAGCATTGGCTGTGGCTAGGCCAGGCAAGCCTCTCCCCTTCCCTCACCCAGATCCTGATCACATTCCAGCTATGAGGTGGAATGAGCCTATGGGCTCACTTTTTTCCTGTGAGTTGAGGCAGTGCCACTCCCCATCTAAGTTGTAAACATTCTGGTTGGTGCAAGGAACACAACTAGGAAATCAACAAGCCCTAATACTTAGGTGTGCAAGTGTGAGGCAAAGCTCCTACCCCCAAGTACCCTCCTTCCATGAATTCCTCCCAAAGGCATTCCTTCTTCTTTCTGAGGAACATGTGTATCCGTCTGTTTCTTCTGGCCCACTAGAGACAGAAAATGTCTTACAGTGTACTCTTAATGTTGGCATTTAAAAATGACACAGCGCAATATTCAAAAGAGCAGGAAAATACAGCAAACATTTAATGCTTAGAGTGACATTCAGCAGCAGCATGTGCACCTTTTGCAGCATTGTCTTCGTGATTTTAGGTGTTGGGTCCCAATTTTTGTCTTGCAGTGAGTTCTCAAAAATTACGTAGTCAGTCCCACAAACCGAGCAGCTATGGTTCATGCATTTAGTCCCAGAACTCAGGAAGCAGAGGCAGGTGGATCTCTGAGTTCAAGGTCAGCCTTGTCTACAGAACGAGTTCCAGGACAGCCAGGGCTACACAGAGAAACCCTGCTTTGAAAAACAAAATCCAACAAACAAAAAATTATGTAGTCATCACCAAAAGGCAAAATAGGAGTTCTGTCCTAAAAAAGGTTTTTGGTGGCCAAACAGATGGCTTGTGGGTAAAGGTGTTTGATGACCTCAATTTAATCACCAGGACCTAGAAGGTTGAAGGAGATAACTTCCTCCTGCGAGTTTTCCTTAGACCTGCACACACACACACACACACACACACACACACACACACACTTTTCTGGGCCTTGGGCCTCAGAGTGTATATCAGTAGTTGAGCATTTGCCTAAGCTCTGCAAAGCTTAAGTGCAATCCTCCAGCAAATCAGAACAAACAAATGAAACCCACATGTTTATTAGGCACTGTAGTGCCTTTTAGAAGATTGCCTTTTACTGTCCCTTTATAAGAATAAATAAGTAGGGGCTGACAGATAGCTCAGTGGTTACAAACAACCTGTTGCTCTTACAGAGGACCCGGTGGTTTCCATCACCCACATGGTGGCTCACAAATGTCTGTAACTGCAATGCCAAGATGTCTGAATGACACTGATTTCTGGCCTTTTAAGGTTCCAGGCACACGGTGGTATACCTATCTCAATGCTGGCAAAGCACTCACATACATTAAATAAAAATAAATCTTTTATTTTAAAAATAATAAATTAGCATTGATAACAACAATCCACAGCATAAGCCATGGGCTTACCTGCTACCAGCATAGCAATGTCAGCAGAAAGAATGTTATGTCATAACTTCCCAGATAAAATAACATATATACTCCTGAATCAGTCATAGGAAGTGACAAAGTAAGACCTGACATTAATGATGCCTCGGGATAACAAACATCACTGTCCAGTAAAATTCTTGAGTGATACATGAAACAGAAAGAAAGCACATGGTTCTGTGCATCTCTGTGGCCTTACTGGGCATAAAAATTCCAAGTAGCCATTAATATATGGCACTGTGTGCTTATAAGGATAGGTTATCAGTTACCTAACCTCTTGCATACAAAATCCAGGAGGCCCTTGTTAAAAATGAACATGTTGAACACCAGTACTGGAAACATTTGTATTATGCACAGTAGTTTATAAACATTTCTATTGAATATCCCAACGAAATTTACCTTGACACATCTGCCATTATTATCTTTTCCCCTGAGTAAATCTATCTGGAACCAAACAGAATGACAACAAAAACCTTTATAAAGCAAGAATAGGTATTATCCATTTTAAGAAGCATATCTAAAGTTTATAGGATTCAGACTGATGTAAATCATGAGTTGATTAACTTGAATATTGACATCTCAAGCTTCCACAATGCAGGGATATAATTTTAAAAATTCCCTGAAAGTGTAAACAAATGGGTATGCTATATAAGATTACATCTCAGCAATTTGGTTTTCTTAGTTATCCTTTTCCCAGTTACCTTTGGATCCCAGAGAGATGAAGCACTGTGAAGCATCAGTTAAGTTCCTTATGTTGGTCCTGACATGGACCAACATGTTATATTCTTCCCCTCTCTTTTCAGCTACTCCTTCCAATGCTGAGGAAAAAATCATTGGGAGCAGAGAGAAAGATATACAAAGAAACTAAGTGGTTTTCTGAAATCATATGCACACTATCACAAGCAGAATCAGAAAACGTTTTATTTCCTCCCCAACAAGGATGGCAGCTTCAACAAATGATTTTCCTGTGTGTCCCAGTGACAAGGAACCAATCAAACAGGAAATGGCATAAATGAGTGCTAGTGAGAGCTGGGAGTGCCCAGAACTGAGCCCAAATCCCAGCTTGAAACTCTGTAGTCCTTTCCTCATATGCTTCCCTGAGCACTCCTGGAAATTATTACAGCTCTAGAGGCTTGGTTGGAAAACTTGGCACCAATTATGCAAATAAAATGAGTACGTTTTCCTTTTCAAAGAGTTTAGCTCTACAAAACATCAGAAACTGTGGATGCAGTGGTGCTTAATTATGACAATGCTAAATTAATGCTTAATTAAACAAATGCAAAGAAGTCTCATGTTTTGAGTGGAATGGGCAAGGTTTCTACCATCTGTCGTTTTGCAATTGTAGAACCTTTCTTTGCAAAGTAGATGTGCTAAGAAGAAATTGCAATTGGTTTATTCTCTAACAAACACTTTTTATGAAATCTGTCATCATCCTAACTACTGTCAAAATGAGCAAAATATGACAAAATAGATATAAAAGGAGCAGAATTTCCAAGTAGGTTTTGAAAAGGTCCTGATTTCATTGCTGTCCATTTCCTTGATCAAAACACATTAGAGCTGTCACACATTCCAACATGAATATCATAAAGCAGGGTAGGCTGATAGACAAACACATGCTCCCTGGTTCTTAAGATGGCTTGGTACCTGGAAGACAACCAACACATGACAGGATTTGTTTCCATCTCAGATGAATTACAAATGTGTGCAGGTCTCCCTTTTCTGCTTGCAGATTGGGATAATAATGTTCCTTAGATTAAGATTCTTGTGGTAACAAAGGACAATAAGTTTTAAAATGAACAATGCTCCTTACTATAGGCATTTCAGATTCCGATCTCGAAATTTACTTGTAGTGTAGAATCATATAACTCTGACTTGTGAAATACCTATTTCATCTACATATTTATTTTCAATGCCATGGTTACGAGCCTAGCCTAAAATGGCAGGCTGTTGTAAAGAGACTGCAGCCAAGTGCGTATCAGCCCCAGTTTCTGCTAATTTCCCTCTTGCTAAAACTAGGTCCTCCAAATCATGAGAGGGCATTTTTCCTACACCCAACTCGATATCTTAATGAATAAAATTATTATATTTTTACATTTTTTTCAGCACAGGATTTCTTTGCAGCTTTAGAGACTGTCCTGGAACTAGCTCTTGTAGAGCAAGATGACCTCGAACTCTTAGAGATCTGCCTGCCTCCCTCTGCCTCCCGAGTGCTGGGATTAAAGGCATATGCCACCATTGCCTGGCTGAATATAATTATGTTTATCATTTTTAAAGATTTTCCCCTTTCTTCTGGTTATCAAGGTAAGTCTTGTTTCACGCACATTATTTTCCCCTTATTGTAATCAAATATGTAGCAAAAACATTTAACAAAGAATCTATGTTAGCACGTGGCTTCAGAGGGTTTAGTTTACAGTCACTTGGTTCCATGCTCTTAAATAGAATGTGTTGATGTCATCAGCGTGTGGCAAATCAGCTTCTTCATTTCCGCATGGACAGGAAGGCAACAGAGAAGAAGGGGCAAGGTACCAAATATAACCTTCACAGTCACACACTCCCTCCCCCACCCCCATGAACACCAGCCGAAAGCAAGCATTCAACACACAAACCTGTAGGGAACATTTCATATCCAAACCATAACAAATACTGCTATCTGAGGTGAAAGTGTTCCTTTGGTTGCTTCACGATTCTAGATGATTTTAATGGAACTCAAGAATCAATCTGTGGTAGATAAACAAAAGCCATGAAGGTCACATTGTGTTCACAAATCTTAATCAAAACATCAAGTTCTAGAATTTGCCTCTGTGGCATTTTGTCTCTTTGCAATAGAGAATTCTCTGGAGGGCATACATCTGAGTTTTGCCTTTATGTATCCAGTCAGCTCCTTTGTTCAGCTACTCCTCACCCACTAGCAATGCCCTTGGTAGAGTCTGAGCCGATGAAATGAGAGCTTTATTGGAACTGGGCCAATCGGAGGCTCTTCTTTCTGGAATAGCAATCTGGACAAAGTAATGACTGCAAAGAAAGGAAGACCAAGGGCATATGTCCTTGTGACAGTCACTTTACAAACTCTCTACACGTTTCTCAAATCACTCTCTTTAAAAATTAAGATCAATTAAACTTTTTCTTTCAGCAATGTAGATTAAATCAAATTCATCATCAATTTAATCTGACAAAGTCTGCTCATTCCTAAAGAGCCATTATTTAGGGATTTGTCAAACCAATCTTTGTTTTTGTCCACTCAAGACTCAACTATGTGAATACATCATACTGAAGAATTCAATTTTTTAATTAATTTTTTTAGATTTTGTTTTTTTCACTGGCACATAATAATTGTATATATATTTACAGGATATCACCTAATGTTTCAATCCACATTTGTGTTGGGAAATGATCAAATCATATTTGGTATATTCATTACATCAAATATTTACCATTTTTTCAATTTATTTATTTTTATTTTATATATACGGGTGTTTTGGCTGAATGTATGTCTATGTGTGTGCCCACAGAGACAGAAGAGGCTATCAAATCCTGTGGACCTGGAGTTACAGGTAGCCATCAGTGTAGTGATAGGGAGTACGGGACTGCTTTTTGTCTGGCCGGCTCCCTCACGGCTAGCTTATACCCCGAAATAACAACACACAAATTGTATTCGTTTAA
>LOEQ01001440.1:116753-131876 GCA_001685075.1 Bramus lutescens
AGGCTGGTACCAGCAGCCCAGGCTTGGTTTGTGTTTGTTACAATAGCTTCCTTATTTAAGCACCATGTTTTCTGTGGCTGTATGTAGGGATAGGTTCTTGTTTTCCTACACTTGCCCATGTTGGCGTTGTGTATTAGCTCTTTGTCAATTGATCTGACTGGGGGTGTTTGGTTTAGTTGCACTGCATGCACCATGGGTCTATGACTACAGCAGAATTCTCGAGTCCTCTGTGAGAATGTTTCAAAATGTAGCTCCAGTGAATAATTTGGAAACCCAAGTCACATTTTATTATGTGTTTACACAGTCCTAATTACCACACCATTAAAGATATTTTAAATATTTCAATTAATTTATATCTTTAAACTGTAGCCTATGGTCTGAACATAACAACCTATAATACCATGTTTTGTGTACCTAATAAAAGCTCTTAAGTAGCACAGTATGTACTTTTTGTAAATAAACACTGTATAAAATACCTTATGAAATGTTTAAAGGCCATCTTCTCTAGTAACTAAATGTTATTAAACCAAAACATTTTTCCCCACTCCTCTGCATTTTACCGTTACTTACTCTTCTCATTGCTGCGCTAGACTGCCCAGAGAAGCAAGTTGCAGGGCAAGTGGGGGATTTATTTTGGCTTAGGGTTCCAGGCAACACAGTCCATCATGGATGGGAAGGCATGGCAATAGGGGGAAACTGGTCACCTTGCAGCCATCCTCAAGATGCTGGTGCTTAGTTCACTTTCTCCTTTTCATTCAGAACAGGACGCCAGCCCAAGTAATGGTGCTGCCCGCAGTTAAGATGGGTGTTTCTTCATTAGTTCATCTAATTTAGTATGAACCCTCACAGGCGTGTCCTGAGGCTTGTCTTCTAGATGATCCTCAGTCCTGTCAAGTGAGCATCAATATTAATCAACATCCTCTAAGACAAGGCCTGCTAGATTGCTCAGCTCGTTCCCACTAACCCTGAAGACCTGAGTTCCAGGCCCAGGACTCTCACGGTGGAAACAGAGGCCAAACTCCTCCTCTAAGATACTGTCCAAAGTGATAGACAGTCAGCTGCATGTTCCACTGGAGAGAAAGTAAGAGTTTATTAACCCACAATCTATTTTTTTCTTCCTGGGACAGGGTCTTTCTCTTAGCCCTAGCTGTCCTGGAACTCACTGCGTAGCCAAGGCTGGTCTCTCACTCAGAGGTCCACCTGTCTCTGCCTTCGGAGTGCTGGGTCTAAAGGCATGCGCCATCACTCCTTGCCTGATTTCCTGAGGTAGCAGAAGAATTCTTATTCACATTTCTATCTCTTACTGAGTAGTAACTCCTTTAAAGAACTGGAGACGTTAAACAACATCAACAACAACTCTTTGAATAAGGGTGCTCAAAGTGGGATGTGACTGTTTCTCAGATGTGAATCCTTTGACTCCAGATGGAGCAGCAATGACACCAAGAAATGACCACGTTAGCCTTACTGAAGGAACCAGTGAGTTTATTGGGGTTTGGTTATAGGAATGTGGGTGAGGGGTGCTTATAACCAGCCCCAGCAGGGGTGATGACTCACAAAAGCCCCATCTCTGGAGTTCTTGCCCTGACAGCAGCTGGATAGACCCCTAGTCCCAGCAACTGCCACTGTTTACATAACCTCAGAGAGGGGCAAGTTTCAAGAGCTTCCTGAAACTTACAAGTTCTGTTAGCTTCTAGAACCTTGGTTGACTTTACTTCATGAGCCTTAATGTTCAGAGGAAATAGCTGCACAGCAAAAGAAAAAGATGAATTATTCCATGAACTCAAAAAAGCACGTAGGCCTTTTGGTTTCCTTCTGAAAGTCAGGTATAGTTATATGTTTTATTACTGTTTTAAATTATATTTTTTGAAAGTTTGCTGATGCTTCCAAACATAACTGGGCCTATTTCTTGAACCTTGAGAAACAGATATCACTAAATGTCCACATGGTATTCCTAGGTGTCTGAATCTTGGGATGGCCTTTACTGCTCTCCTCAAAGCACAAAATCTGTAACCCTGGTTGTTCTGGAACTTGCTGTGTAGATTCGCCTGACTCTGCCTCCAAGATTCTGATGTTAAAGTTCAGTGCCATCACAAATACTCACTCACCCACTCTTTCTTTTCCTTCCTTCCTTCCTTTCTTTCTCTCTTTTTCAGTATGTGTGGCTGTTTTGCCTGCATATATGTTCATTTACCACTTGAGTGCCTGGTGCCTGTGGAGGCCAGGGAAAGGCAACATATCTCCTGGGAATGGAGTTACAGAGAGCTGTTACCATGTGAGTCCACGGAATCAGACCCAGAGACTCTTAACTGCTGAATCTCCAACCCTAATGACATTGGTTTAGTTTCGAAGAAAGAACTTTCTTTTCTTTCCTTTGTTTTGTTTTTGAGACAGGATCTCACTATGTACCTCTCGCTGACCTGTATTAGACTAGGTTGGCCTCACACTCATATAGATCTGCCTCCAGAGTGCTGGGATTAAAGGCATGTGCTACCACACACTTTTTTTAAAGTGACAAATAAAAGACTGAAACAATATGGGTGACTTTTAAAGAACGTTTGGCACTGAAGGAAAAATAAAAGGGTGGTTTTGTTTTACATGAAATAAAAATCAGAGCCTTACTAATCTCAGATTAACCTCCAATTATGCAGCTATCTTTATCAAATATTATGTAGTAACAAGCCAGAAAGCTTAATAAATCTGAAGAATAAAATCTGATATCACAGAATTGTTTTTTATATATTAAAATGTTTACCCACTGATACTGTGGATTGTACACTTTTTATTGAAAGATTTTTTTCATAAATTATATTTTTATCTTGTTTTCCTTTCTCACAATTCCTCCCAGATTCTTCCCACCTCCCTACCCACCCGATGTTATTCTCTTTCTCAAACAAATGAATAAGCAAACACAAACATAAAAATAAGAAACATACAAAACCCACACGAAAAAACCAAAGTCAAAATAAACAAGCAAAAGACCAACAAGACAAAAAAATGCCCCTGAAATTAAAAATGAGACAAAAAGTCTACAAAAATAACATTGAGTTTGTTTTGTGTTGGCCAGCTAATCCTGGGCATGGAGCCTACCTACCCTGAAGTG
Source organism: Bramus lutescens (assembly GCA_001685075.1). NCBI lineage: Eukaryota > Metazoa > Chordata > Mammalia > Rodentia > Cricetidae > Bramus > Bramus lutescens. Next base: position 119,854 of record LOEQ01001440.1, read on the forward strand.
TGGTTAACATACCCAGTGAGACTCATTGGAGAAAACTGACTTTTCCTTTGCCAGCTGGTATTAGTTGCAGATAGCTTCTTGGTTAGAGTTGGAAGCCTGTGTCCACTTCACCCTCTCAGTGCCAGAACCCTATCTAGTTTAAACCTGTTCAGCCCTTGTAAATGCCACCACAGTCTCTGTGAGTTTATATGTACACCAGCCCAGTTAATGTCTGGAAGATGCTGCTTCTTGGAGTCAACCTTTGGCTCGTACAATCTTTCTGCCTCCCTTTCTGCAAAGGTTCCTGAGCCTTGCAGTGGGTGGGGGATGGGAGTTGATGAAGGCATCCTATTTAGGGCTGAGTGCACCAAAGTCTCTCAGTCTCTGCCAGTTGTTCCACTCATGGGTCTTTGTGTTAGTTCCTCTCTACTGCAAGACGTTTCTCTGATGATGGTTGCGTGAGGCGCGGATCTATGATGGGTATAGCGGCATGTCATTGGGAGTCATTTTATGTCTGTATTCCTTTAGCAGAGTAACAATATTAGCATTAGAGTTTCCCCTAGACCCATAACCTAGCAAGTCTTAGGTTTGCCTGGGTAGGTTTGACTATTTAGCAGTGTCGGGTATGCATAAGCTTCCTCTCATGGAATCGGAGTGTTTGGTTGCTCCCAGAACGTTTGTTCCACTTTTCACCAGTGTATCTTTCAGGCGTTCACTTTTGTTGGTCACGGCATTTGTAGCTGGGAGATGGTCATGATTACCTTTCTTCTCCAGTAGCATTCAGAGTACCTTCCAGAGCCATGAGCAGTAGTCAACAGGGGTTCTGCTTCTACTTAGGCACCAGCTTGACCTCTTCACATTTGATGACATAATAAGTTTCGTTTTTAGCAATAGAGCCTGGTCATCAGGTCGTGGAGAGTAACCAAGAGCTTTGGTAAGAGCCTGTGTGGTGTTTAGAGGTTTCTATGGGGCCTCTTTGGCCAATGACTGGACAAGCCATTCCTGGCACTGGAGATTTTACTTGGTAGGGTAAGATGTCTAGTTGGGACATTGTCTAGCCTATTTTTTGGGACTCCATTTAGATTCGTTTCATACATACACACACACACACACACACATATTGTATATTAGTAATATATATGTATATACTATGTATTCGAAAGCTTCCACAGTAATAGGTTTCCATATGGTTCCCAAATGACCTTTAGTGTTAGTTGCCTCCCCGAGTCCCTCTTTTACCTTTCTTCCATCCCCTCCTTATTTAACCCTCCTGGTATAGTTTCCTATTTTCCATAACACTATGCTCTATTTCCCCTTCCTTGGGGTATCCTTTTGTTCTGCATGGTCTCTCAGTAGGCATCTAACCTCTATGGATATGTGGATTGTAGTCCTTTTTTTTAAGTTTTAGATGCTAATATACACATGCAAGAGGAAAATGTATAATATTTGTCTTTGGGGGGTCTGAGTTACCTCACCTGGGATGATTTTTCAGGTTCCATTTATTTATCTACAAATTTCATGATTTTATTTTTTTAACAGCTGAATATTATTCCACTGTTAATGTGCCACATGTTCATTATCCATTCATCAGCTGATGAACATCTAAACTATTCCCAGTTTCTGGCTGCTATGAATACAGCATCAGTGAACATAGCTGAACAAGTATCTCTGTAGTAAGACGAAGTCTCTTTTGAGTATGCCGAAGTATAGTATAGCTGGAACTTGAGGTAGATCTATTCCCAGATGCCTGAGAACTCCCACACTGATTTCCATAGTGGCTCTATAAGTTTGCATTTTTACCAGCAATGAATAAGTATTTCCTGACTGAATGCTTTTTAAAGTAAAAGTCTTAATTTACAAAGAAGTTTACATATTTTCCATTAAAAATCATGCTAGTACCCAGGCAGTGGTGGCAAATGCCTATAATCCCAGCACTTGGGAGGCAAAGGCTGGCAAATCTTGGAGTTCAAGGCCAGCCTGGTCTACAGAGGGAGTTCCAGGGCAGCCAGGGATACACAGAAAAACTTTGTAATGGGGTTGGAGAGGTGGCTCAGAGGTTAAGAGTTTTGGTTGCCCTTCTAAAGGTCCAGGGTTCTCAGCAACCACATGATGGCTCACAACTATAATGAGGTCTGGTGCCCTCTTCTGGCATGCATGCATACATGCTGTCAGAACACTGTAAACATAATAAATAAATAAAAATCTTTAAAAAAAAAAAAAAGGAAAAGTGTTCTACCAAAGGGGGGGGGGAAGGAAAGAAATCGTTGTCTCAAAGCAAAAACAAAACAAAACAAAAAAGAAAACTTTGCCTTCTGCCATTCAAAGGATAACAACCCAAGAGAAACTTCTATCAGAAGCTATATGAAGTTATCCTAATTTGTATGATACAGTATTTGTAACATAGGTGGTTATTTTTGTTTGAGGTCAAAATATAGAAACAATAGAAAAATCAAACATTTGGCAGAAATTATAGCATAAAGCTTGATAGAACAGAAAAACTGCTTGATAGTTGGTAATGGGGGGGGAGTCAACCTTCTGTTTAATTTTATGGAAAAAAAAACTTTCAGATTAATAATTTGTTATTCATAGTGAGTTTGACTGAATATTTTAACCTGGACAAAAATGCAATAGAGTTCAAATGGGAAGCCCAGAGAAAGAGGGAAAAGCAATTAAAACTCTGGCAAAAAGTCCCAGGAGAGATGTGTTCTCTACGATGATGTATCTGGCGTGAACTTTGGAAATGCATTCTATCTAGATGCTCCCACATTCCAACCTGGAACCTCTGCCAATTGTACACCACATCCAAGCAAATAGAAGGGATGTAATACAGAGCTTGGCGGGTCTTCCCAATGCCAAACCTTGCACAGGCAGTAAGAAAGGCTCAGAAGCTTGTGATCAACACAAGCCTTTTCCATAAAGAGCTATATAGTATTCCAAATTCATTCTGTTGTTGTGGTTGCTATATGGAAATGATCAGGGATATCTTCGAAAACATTATCAGACAAAGAAAATCAAGACAGCTTGGCCAGCTGTCTGCCCTGGCCGAGGTTCTCCAACCTGAAGTGGACTCCCTTGGTCTAGCCACAACATGGCGTCATATCCACTAGCAGTAACCTTCCATCCTAAACACTACCCTCACCCCCCCTTCTATCCAGATCAACCAAGGTTCCTAAGGAGAAGAGGCAACATTGCAAATTTACCTCCTGTGTCAACTACACCTGCAACACCCATCCATCCTCTCCTGCCACCTGCAAATAAGAAATAACTTAGTAACCCAACAGCTATGAGGCTGAGAGACTGATGCATACTTAGCAAGGTATTTTCAGGCCCTGTCCTTACCTGTGAATGCCGATTAGCATCAAAGGCAGTAATCGCAGAGGCAGTAAGAGCCAGATTGTAATCACTGAGCCAGGAAGAGAAGACCCTCCCTGGTGCCAGGCTTGGAGAGGCCTGGAATGCCTGGGAAACAACCTAAACTTCTACTCTCCTACCTTGGTGCAAAAGGTTCAAAGTTCAGCTGCTCTTTGGGCTAGAGTACAAATTCTCAACGGAAATGTTACCCTTCCAGTCGCAAGGGGTAAGACTAGGTACTCAAGGGCAAGAACAATAACGACAATCATATTAATTTCATGCATGACTGTGTAGTTATTCCATCAAGAAATAGATCGTCTATCTTCAGTGTCATTTTAGTAGGAAAGATGATTAGCCGAAAATGTCTTCAAAGGCTTCTGGGGTGGGGCACAGTGATAGAAAACAGACTGAGAAAAGTTAGAGGAAGGCAGTTTCCTCAGAAATCCTCATTGAAGAAGATGCTGGCAAGAAAACCAAATCAAACCATGTACCAGCAAGAGTGGAGCAACATGGGCCATTAAGCTTAGTGATTATAAGAGAACCAAATCGGTACAAACTTTTTCACAGTGTGCATAGACTAGAGAATCCAGCACACAATAAAAAGTATGCTTGACTTATAAAAGGACATTTTCAAATATTTTGAATGATGCTAGATTGTGAGAAGAGAGGAGAGATGGTTAAAAAAAATAATAAAATCAAAAATGGTTCAAAGAATAGAAATTCATGCAGGAAATGAAATTTGAACTGAACTTTAGAAGATGAGAGGATTTGACCCAACAGAGAAAAGATGGGAATGCATCCAAACATGACAGCACTAACACCAGAACACAGCAAGGCTCTCCCAATCTCACAGCAAAAATAAAGTCTCAAGAGACCTACGACTCTCTAGAGTCCTGCCTCAAAATTTGGTCCAACTGAAGGTCACACAGGAGACCTCCATATCCCTTGCTGCAGATCACAACTTCGGTTTTGCAATACTGAAGACTGAACTCAGGACCTTGAACTTTCTAAGTAAGCGTTCTACCATGGAGCTATTCTGACTCCTTTAAAAACGCTTTTTCTCAGAGTTTCACTACGTAATCCAAGCTGGCCTCAACCCTATGCTCCTCCTTCCTCAGGCTACTGGATACTGGAATTTTAAGCCTACACTACCATACTGGTCAAAAGCTTTCCTTTTAACTTTCAAGTTTTTAAATTTAATTTCTAGTGTGTATGTGTCTGTGTAAATGTATGTGCATGTTGGGAGTATACATGTCTGTGTGTGTGCATGCGGAAGGTGTTGGGTATCTTCCTCTACCATCCCCTTCCTCATCCTTTGAGGCAGGGTCTCTTCCTCAACCTAGGGCTTAGGTTTTCTTATGCTGGAAGCTGGTAAGCTCCCTCCTATTGCCATCCTTCTTAGAGCTGTGGTTACAGACATGCAACAGATGCTGGGCTTGTTAGGTTGGTGCTGGGGTCTGAATTCAGGTCCTGGGGATTTTACGGCAAGTCATTTTAACCATTGTGCTGTCTGTCTGGTTACTTTTTTTTTTCATTTTTGTTTTTCATTCATTTGTCTACGGACTTTTGGAAGCCTTAGAACTGTATCAGAACCAGGAAGCCAAGTTATCCAAGCTGAAGTCACTAAAATGACTTGACAGGATCTAGAATCACCTAGGATACAAATCTCTGGGCATGTCAGTGAATTTGTCTCTAGATTCCCTTAATTGAGGTGGGAACCCAACCTAAATATGGGCATCATCATTCCCCAGGCTGGGATCCTAAGCTGAATAGCACCTGTGTATTCATTGTTTTCCTACTGTTCTCTTGAGGACTGTGCTCAGCTATGTCAGGCCTGACTGACTTCAATGGGTTCATCTATAAATCAGTTGCTCTATCAGCTAGTCTAGGATGACGCGATCTGAAATGACTTGGGTTTCTACAAGGCTTTGCTTCTTCAGAAAGCTAAGCAGGGTTTGTCTTTCTAGTGATAGTGGAGGCCTCAGAGACCAAGGGAAGGCCCCCAAAAGTTCAGCTTTAGAGCTGGGCAGGCTGTGATTTCCTATGTTATTTTGTCCAAAGACAGTATGATGTGAGGCCCAGATTTAAAACATAGACTCCACATCTTGGGGGGAGGAGCCTCAACTTCATGTTGGAAAGCACAGAGAGAGAGAGAGAGAGAGAGAGAGAGAGAGAGAGATGAAGAAGGTGGGCCACTTCATGTGAGCCATCTTACCACAAGGGGCTTTAAGCCCACACGAGAGAAAACCCTGGGTCTCAATCATCTAAACCCAGTTACCCTCCTCATGAATGCTTCCTAGGTTCAGTGTGAAATGGGATAAAAAGGCTTCAAATTTCAAGTCTTATTCTGCTTTCAGTTGCTTGGCAGGAAGTAACTCAGACTCTCTTGAGACTTGCGTAGTCCTGTAGATTCCCTCTTCCCCTGCTGTTGTTTCTGTGCAGGAAGGTCATGTCACCTCTCAGCAGGCTGGACTAGAGCTGCGGCACTTCACTGAGATGAAGCTGGTCAGCCTCTAGGCCTGCACCAAGGCTGTTGAGAGGCTGAGGGGCTGCAGCTGGGTTGCTTCACTTGCTCCACACCTAGGGTCTGTCCTTGCCAGTGGTGTTCCGTGATGATATTAGCTTACCTCTGTCCTCTGCTGAGTTTCCATCCAGTTTTTCTGTCACCGATTCAGTCTATGAGCAGGGTCACCTAGCCCCTCCCCACTGCTGTCCTCACTAGAGGATTTCCAGTTTTATCATTTTTCACACCCAACCATGGAGCCAATAGAAATGACTGGATTCCTCCGCATAACGGGAGGTCTGAGAAATATTCACCACAGCCCGTGTCTTAGCCACTCACACTGACATCTCTTCCTTGAGGCCCTTCTGTGTTGGCATAAAGTCACTGTTATAGTTAATCTTGGTTGTCAAATTGAATCTAGAATCAACTGAAAGAGAAGCCTCTGGGTATACCTATAGGGGGTTTCCTTAATTAGGCTAATTAAATGGGAAAGACCTACCCTAAGTATGGGTAGCACTTGTCATCTGTAGCCCAGTCCAAGGGAAAAGCTTTTGCATTTTGCCTGTTTGTTGTCCAGTCTTGTCTGTCGGCCCTATCGTTGCCAATGCTGCCACTACAGACATCCCAGCCCAACTTCTCCTACCTTCCAACATGAACCGAAGACTAGTATCTCTCCAGAGCCAGACAGGACTGCTGATGTATCCACAGCAGCTCCCACATTCTCAGCCTTACCCGTGTAACAAAAGCCATCATTGGACTACCCAGGCTGCACCGTGGAAGCCAGCCTAGTAACTCCCTTTAACATGGGTTCATTCTACTGGTTCTATTTCTCTAGAAAACCTAGACTAATATAGTCACTTTGCATTGTGACCTTTTCTAGACATTGTAACTATAAACACAGTAAAGCCTCCTTTTTCTCAGTCCAGCACACACACACACACACACACACACACACACACACACACCTGCAAACTTTCCTCCAGAGCCTGAAGCTGTAGCCATTCCTCTGAAACTTTGCCTTTTCTGAATGTCCTCCTCCTCCTGCCTCATTTTCCCATAGTGAAGACTTTCTCTCTTCATAGGACAGAGCTTACCTATCTTCATACTGGTTCCCATTAGTGTCTCATAATGAGAATTTCATCACAGTTCTGCTCTACTGAAGGGTCTGGATGGCTAAACTGGCCTGGTGACATAACTTCTCTCCCTCTGCTTTACAAAGTTTCTCTTTTGAGTAACTCAGTCTATTTCAAGTTTCTGCCTGAAACCTTGAGACTTCCTTCTCTGGCTCCTGATGCACCTCAAGATAAGATCTGGGAATATGGAGCAAGATTGGGAGGGGTTTTCAGGGCCTGAGGGTAATGATGGAGATAGGAATTAGAGCACAGACTGCCTAAACTGCAGAGGTGCTGAGCAGGTCCTGTTCCCTTTGTCAAATAAATGATGTTTGGGAGTCTGTGGCTTTGGCCAGCAAATCACACATATTGTGTGTCATAATACAAGTGTTATAGCTACCTCTACCAATTATTTGCCATCACTACTTATAGCTATGAAGATAATACATTAATAAATAAAATTATATATAATTATACCACAAGTTAACTACTTTTCAACACAAGTAAGTTTCATCATAATATTTTGTATAGTTTTTTTTGTTTTGGGGGATATTGTTGCTATTTTTTAACTAATTTTTAATTTGTTTCATACATGTATACAATGTGTTTTGATCAAACTCATCGTCCAGTTCCTTTCCTTCAATTCCTCTCAGATTCCTGCCATGTGGATCTCACTTAACTTCGTGTGCTTTTTGGTTTTCCCCTCCCAAGATCTGATCATTTATCTCTCATCAAGGACAACCTATGTCTCTTAGCAATCTGTTCCTGATGGTTTTCTTTGACTTCCTTCACTCTCTTGGCCAAAGGTATAGCATATTCTGCAGCCTCCTCCTTGTTTTTCTTAGCATATTGTATCTTGAGAGGAATATTTTGGCTTTGTGGGTGCTTTGATCCAAGACTTCTTATTCTTTGTTTCTGACAGCATATTGGCAGACATCATCTTCTTTAGCTTTCAGATTATTGGAGCTCTTTTGGGCTGCAACCACTGAGGCACAGCAGTGTCTGTCAATCCAGGAATACCCTTCTCTCCTCTTTTACATAAACCAGTGGGGAACGCTCAGACTGGCATCTGCAGTGCACCTGTGAACAGACTCGGGCCTCTCTCCAGCTCTCCTTGCTCTGTAACAAGAATGCTCCTTACTGAACAGGTGAACTCTGCCTTGGGTCTGACCTTGTCTGTCATTCTCACTACCGATTCGGACCACAGAACCCTTCCACTCTTTCCCCAGAACATCAGCAGCTACTTCTATGGCCCTGTGCTTCTCCTAGAAAATAGAGAGCTTGAATTCATCATCTTCCTCAATGCAGCTGGCAGTTGGGAAGGAGATATTTAGTTTCATATTGATATGGTTAACCACCTAGAGGACAACATGGGGGAAAAAGCCGTATACTAATTTTCAATCACTAAGTCGAATTGGTTTTATGGTTGATACTTTTCAAGATGGGTGCTGTAATGCTACAGCTTTGGTTGACTTTAAATTCACTATGTAGACCAGGATGACTCTAACTCACAGAAATTCTCCTGCCTTGGCCTTCCAAGTACTGTTCATAGGTGTAAGCCACCACACTTACCTTACTTTTATTTTATGCATTCAAAATAATTGTTCGTAGGCTGGAAATAATGGCACATGCCTTTAATTCCAAAATTTGGGAGGCAGAGGCAAGCAGATCTCTGTGAGTTCAAGGCCAGTTGATCTACATAGTGAATTCCAGGATGGGCAGAACTACACAGTGAGACCCTGTCTTGAAAAGGAAAAAAAAAGAAAGAAAAGAAAAGAAAAAATGAAAAAGAAAAATAAAGCAAAATAAAAAAGTATTATTGATGGCCTATGCTTATAATTCTAGCACTTAGGAGGCTAAGCCATGAGGATTGCAAGTTCAAATCCAGCCCAAATTACATAGTAAGAACCTGCTGAAAAGAAAAGACAGAGGTAGGGGAAGGAAGAAAAGGTTGGAAGGAAAGGGAAAGGAAAGGAAGGAAGAAAATAATACCAAAAAAGAAGCTATAGGCTTATCACATACCAAATGGATCCATGATAGTTTAACAACTGCTAAGAATCCTTGCCTGCAGTCCTCTGGTTCTTCACTGGGGTTGAAAGCAAGAGACTCACACTGAGGGTTGAATGACCCACCCTAAAAGCACTGAGGCCATCAGCTTCACCACATTCCATTGACAAAAACTTTGCAATGTGGCTCTCTCTGACTATATGGGAATTCAGGAAATGCAAGATGAGCATCTTGCAGAGGAGAGCTAGTTGGGTGAGCTCCTACGCAGCTCTGCCCCAGAGCAAAGCTTATTTACAGCTTCCCTCTCGCTGCTCTCAGCCCTTACTCCAGGGATTTAGTGCAAAGCCCTCTCCACACTGGTTCTCCTACCATTGCCTGCTCCTTGTCTTCCTCAGAGAAGAACGTTTTCTTCTCCTGTCCCTCAATTTGAGCTCTTCTGTGTCATATCTCCTCTGCTCTGTGGTAGAAGCTCACTGTCTATGAATCACAGCCTGAGGATGAATCTTCCTCCAAGTAGGAGAGAAACTCCAGGATCTAAGTTGGCCAGAGTTGGCTGTGATTATGAGAGCTATGGTGTTTACTATTAGGTAGAGATTACCAAAAAGAAAATACATCAGTTTCACACACACAAACACACACACCAGTGCATATACATAGAGTATCCTGTTGCATAAGTAAGACACAAAGTAGTAAAAGTAGATTGTCATCCTTTTGACTGGAAAAACTTTGGCGTCATTGAAGATGGTGGAAAGTCTGCAGTACAATGCTGGATTCTGATTGAGTTGGGAACCTATGGGCTAAATGGATGTGTCCACTTTGTAGGGTATAACTGGTATTCAGAAAGAAGACTTGAAAAAATGGAATTGGGGGTGATAAGCATTAGCAGGTTCATGGAAAATCTCAACACTAAATAACATATTTAGAAAATATTCCCATGGGGCTACTTGTCCAGGAAGGCTGGCAAATTAGTTATGTAAATACGATATGATCAGAAGAGTAGGGAAAGAACCACCACAGAGAAGCAGAAGCAGAGTCCATGCCCTTCTGGTAAACATCACTGTGGTCCATGCCAACAGTGTGTCAATAAGGATGAAAGGAAAGAAAAAGACGAAAACAAACAGGGAAAGCTAGATCAGGATGCTATCACATGATGGGAGCTAACTGAGAAAGAGGAGAATGGCTGATTAATAGTGACAATGTTCTACTCCTGGGACAGGTAGACAAGTTGTCATAGTAAAGGGACTCTGCAGATCTGGCTCAAGTCTGGACGTGAGGTAATCCTAGCTGTTTAGGTGGGCCCAATTCTAATCATTCAGTAAGAGATCGAGGTCACGAGACCTGTGAGGTCAAGACCTCAGGTACTGATGCTAGATTTAAAGGTGGAGGAAGGAGCCTGTGAGCTAAGGGGCATTAGGTCCTCTTGGAGATGGGGCAGCTCTCATCCGAAAGCCAGCAGGAAATCTTACTCTGGTCATACAAATAAATTTTAAGAATTGAATTTAACCAACAACCTCTGAAGCATAAGGTTTACTTTCCCTAAGAATCTTTGGGAGGAACAACTTGAGTTATTCTCATGAGACACAGTACAGTCTCGTGGCCTACAGACCATACGAAGCAGTGTTGGGTTTTATCATTATGCTTCTAGTAATTTGTTTGGTGGCAAGAAAAAGCTGATAGATCATGTAAAAGTAGGTGGAGAGAAGTCACTAAGAGAGCACTGAGAGTACACTCGTCAGCTCATTGGCTTAAGGTTGATAATTCTAAAAGTTGGCCAGTGCCCTGAAGAATAGAACACAGTAAGTAAGAAAGCTTGTGGCTACAGGAAAACTTCACACTGGAGGTGACCTTTAAGTGTCCTTAATAGTGTCCTGGAAACCCAAAGGAAACAAAAAGCGAATTCTTAAAAACAAGTATTTTTCTTAAAGTTCAACATTAAAGAAAAAAAGCCCTACAATCTCTAATCTTTTATCATTAAAAAAAATCTGTGTGCACGTGCATGGGTGTGTGTGTGAGTGTGTGTGTGTGTGTGAATGTGTGTGTGCATGTGTGTATGTGCATGTGTGTATGTGCATGTGTGCATGACGCATGATGAGTAGGTGGTGTGCGTGCTAGGCCATGTGTGTGGAGGTCAAAGACAACATTGCAGAGTGAGTTCTTTCCTTCACATTTCTGTTGGTTCTGAGGATCAAACTCAGCTTACACAGCAAGTGTTGTGACCTCTAAGCCATCTTTCCCATCCATCCTGTACTCTTGAACTATGTGTTCTTTTACCATTTGTAATTATCCCTTACTACTTAGATGCTTAAAGAGCAAAATAAGAAAGGGGGGAGAATCTGTTATAAAGGTTATGTTTTCTATACTATGTCTTCTTCACAGTATATAATACAATAAAAGAATTGAAAGACATGATGAGGAGAAAAGCTACATGTGCAGAAGGTAAGAAATGGAGATCCAAGGCCCTTTGGAGTCTAGACTATCATGAGTGGGTCCCAGATGCCAAGCACTGAGCTTTTCACCCTGTTCAGTTCAGGTTTTCCTTTGATTTGATTGTGTCTATGCCCTGATTCTTCCTCCTTGAACTAAGAAATATTTAACTTTTTAAACAGAAGTTAAGAGAATAGGTGTTTGGGGGAGACTGTGGGTATTTTGGGGAGACTCCGGAGATTCTGAGTTTTGGATGTTTTAGAGAGACATTGAACTCGAAAAGAGAATTTGGATGCTTTAAGTAGAAATGGGACATTTTAAGTATTTGAATGCTTAAGAACTGTGGGATTTTTAAAAGTTGAAATGTGTATGTGATGGTGATATTACTATGAAATCTTGTATAATTTCGTTGAATATATTTTCTGGGCCATTGAGCTGTAGTTCTTCTCCTTCTTCTATCCCTATTATTCTTAGGTTTGGTCTTTTTATTGTGTCCCAGATTTACTGGATGTTTTGTGATGAGAATTTGCTGGATTTGCTGTTTTCTTTGATCAGTGTGTTTATTTTCTCTATGGTGTCTTCAGCATCTGAGTTTCCTTCTTCAATCTCTTGTATTCTGTTGGTTATGCTTGTCTCTGAAGTCTCTG
>LOEQ01001440.1:141775-151797 GCA_001685075.1 Bramus lutescens
GTAATATTATATCTTTCTGGAGTCTTTGATGGAGTTGAAGAACAGATAGTTATATTTAAAGTTTTCCTTACTTATGATAAAAGATAAATTAGATACAAAACTTTAGACTCACAAAGATAGGATAGATGATAAAGTATTTTCCTTAATTGGCCAAATGTAAATGGACTAAATATTATAACTATAATTTTTGCTTGATAACTGTTTTGTTGTGTTTAATCTTGCTATGTTAAAGTTAAAACCTTCCTTTTTATTTGAACAAAAAAGGGGAAATGGTGTGGGAAGTCTTTCTGTATATGTGTTGCTTTTATTGGTTAATGAATGAATCCGCTTTGGCCTACAGCAGGGTGGAATAGAGTAAGATGGGAATTCTAAGCAGATAGATGAGTAAAGAAGGTAGAGTCAGAGAGAGATGACATGTAGCCACTGAAGGAGAGAGATGCCTGAGAGCCTTATCAGTAAACCATGAGCCTCATGGTGATATATATGATTAATAGAAATGGGTTAATTCAAGATGTAAGAGTAGCTAGAAAAATACATGAGTTAATTGGCCAAGCAGTGTTGTAATTAAATATAGCTTCTGTATGATTGTTTCAGGTCTGGGTAGTCAGAAAATGAAAAGGCGGCCTCTACCTACACTCTGCTCCTTCCTGTTCCAGAGACAGTCACATCTTCTGCAGTGCTAATCTTGTCCCTGAGACATGATGGCACAGGTCAGAGTGAATGGATTTTATCATATTGGGTGACTAGTTACCAGGGCTTTCTTCCTGGCAAAATGGATATTGTTGCTATCAATGACCCCGTCATTGACTTCAACTACATGGTCTATATATTCCAATATGACTCTACCCATGGCAAGTTCAACAGCACAGTCAATGCTGAGAAAGGGAAGCCTTGTCGTCAACAGGAAGACCATCAGCGTATTCCAGGACTGACATCCCATCAACATCAAATGGGGTGATATTGGTGCTGAGTATGTTGTAGAGTCTACTGGTGTCTTCATGCCCATCATCACCATGGAGAAAGTCGGCACACACTTGAAGGGTGAAGCCTAAAGGGTCATCATCTCTGCCCTTTCTGCTGATATCCCCATGCTTGTGAGGCATGTGAACCATGAGAAGTATGACAACCCACACAAGATTTCAGGAATGCTTCCTGTACTATCAACTGCTTAGCTCTCCTGACCAAGATCATCCACACCATCTTTGGCATTGTGGAAGGATTCATGACCATAATCCATGTCATCACTGCCACCAAGAATACTGTGGATGATGGCCTCTCTGGGAAGCTGCGGTATAAAGGCCATGGGACTGCTCAGAACATCATCCCTGAATCCACTGATGCTGCCAAGGCTGTGGGCAAGGTCATCCCAGAGCTTAAAGGGAAGCTCACTGACATGGTCTTTTGTGTTTTAACCTCAATATGCCCATTGTTTATCTGATATGTCACCTGGAGAAAGCTTCCAATTATGATGACATCAAAAAGGTGAAGCAACAGGTATCCAAGAGCCTGATAATGGGCATCCAGACTACACTGAGGACCAGGTTGTCTCCTGCAAATTGAACAGTGACACCCCCTCTTCATATTTGATGCTGGACTGGCATTGCTCTCAATGACAACTTTGTAAAGCTCATTTCCTTGTATGACAATGAATACAGCTACAGGGTGGTGGACCTCATGGCCTACATGGACTCCAAGGAGCCACCCAACCCATTGAAGACAGAAGAGCAAGAGAGAGGCCCTTGGCTACCAAGCAGTCCCTGTCCCAACTCAGCTCCCAACACTGAGCCTCTCCCTCACAGTTTTCAACCCAGGCCCCCAGAAGAGGGGGGGGGACTTAGGAAGCACTACTCTCTTGAATATTGCCAATAAAGTTCAACACACACACACACACACACACACACACACACACGATTAAAGCCCCACAAGGCAATGGTCGTGCATGCCTTTAATCACAGCACGTGAGAGGCAGAGGCAGGTGAATGTCTGAGTTTGGGGCCAGCTTGGTCTACAGAGTTAGTTCCAGGACAGTTAGGACTACACAGGAAAACTCTATCTTGAAAGACAAAACAAAATAAATTTAAAGTCCCCTTCTCTCCAAGTTTAGTATGCAGATTAACTGACAACCATCTAGCACAGTTGCTCATAATATGATGCAGAAAATAGAGTGTCTGATTTTTTTAATGACAAGTGTAGGGGGAAAACATTAAAATAGTACACTCCAAAGCACTCAGATAACAAAAGAGGTAATGGGAATAGGGAAAATGCCCAATTCGTAATATATCCTATTCTTTCAAATGTGAACACAGCTATTCTAGCTCATACCTGGCATTCACTTATTTGATTTACTGATCTACATCTACTTTCAGATTTTCCCATAAGGTCTAATGCAATATATTCTGTTGTTATCTGAAATTCAGGAATTTCATAAAAATCTTCTCATCCATGGCTCCAAGAATTCCTGAAACTTAAAGGAAAATATCAGGCATCTTTAAATCCCATTTTGAACACATGTGGGTACAAGACAGTAAGTTACCTACGTAAAAATCTACAGCAACAACTGTTTCTTTATTTTCCTGGTAGTTGATTGAAATGCATGCATAAAAGAGGGTGGAGCTTCCTAATGCGCAAACCCACGGGTTACATCCAATTATACACCAAAATTTAAATATCAGAATGCACTGATAAATTGACATGAATGCATACATTTAGAAATTTTTTTCTAAAGCAAGACGAGAAACCCCATTCTCCTGATATAGTGGGATGAAAATTATTAAAGATTTAAGTTGAAAAACATAAACTTTGATTAACTGCCTTCCCATGACTAAATGACTATTTCTCTATCTGCCAGAATTTGTTTTAACTGTGTCCAGCCTCCATGTAAGCTCAATACCATTACATAAAATCACATGATATTTGCACATAACCTACTTATACCCTCTCTAAATCCATACTAATACTGTAAATGCTGTATCTGTATAATAATGACCAAAAAAAAAAAGTCTAAGTTCTTCATAACATGTGCTTTCTCTTTCTCTTGAGGAATGCATTCAATGGAAGGTGGGTTGACTCTAAGGGTGTAAAATCTGCAAATACAGAGAATCGACTCACTAAGCCAGGGCTATTAGAAGATTCTGGCAGCAAGTAGCCCATCCTTCCTGTTCATACTTTCAAAAGAGGCTTCCAGTGCAATGTCAGCTGCACTGCACTTGGGAAAGTGATTGCCTTTCTTTTCTGCTGCCTCCATTTTCTTCTGCAGGAACACAGAGGGATGTGAGTCCAGGTGGGCACTGTGCCTTCCCCTGATTATGCTGTGTGACACAGCAGGGGGACCTCTTATCTCAGACTGGGGTTGCCTGTTTAAAATTATTTTTTCTTTATAAAAGGTATAAGGCAATAAACACAGCTGTAGGAAAAGGCTTTGTGTTTTCTTTTTGTTTGTTTTAGTCTTTTAAAATGATATAATTAAGTGCAATGAAGTTCCATAAAATTATACCATCTGCCTCTGTGCCCTCCCTTGCTCTGCAAGTTTTACCTGGCTCACAATACTTGAATACTCTCAATGCATCTTACTTTAGAAATAGTTTCCTATATCTTTGCATACTGTTATTATATCATAAAATACAGAGGGCTCAAATCAATGAGCTTGTGTGTGTGTGTGTGTGTTATGACATATATGTGTTTGTCTGTGTATGTGAGTGTGTACATGTGAGGAGGGCAAAGGTTAATACTGAGTGTCTGGTCTGCTTCATTCACCTCTTCACCTTTGTTTTTGCTTTGCTTTGTATTTTGATAGAACCTCTAATCGAACTGGGAACTTGAAATTTGACGAGTCAGTTGGTCAAGGAGCTCTTGGGATCTGCCTGTCTCTACCTCCCCAGCACTGGGGTCATTCTCAGCCTTTAAGTGAGCGCCCAGGATCTGAACTCAGTTTCTCACTCATGCATTATGGCAACGCTTTAACAAACCATTTATGTAGTCCCCCAAAATTTAAAATTCTAAATTAATCTTTCAATTGGTAAGCTATTACAGTGTTACTGAATTCCCATCCTAAGTTCCTGTCTCCTCAGCTGTACAGGGGGCTTTGGTTTGTTTGTTTGTTTTACGAGACAGAGTCTCTCTGTAGCTTTGGAACCTGTCCTGGACCTCAGAAAAATTCTCCTGCCTCTGCCTCATGAGGGCTAGGATTAAAGGCATGTGCCATCACCGCCTGGCTACAAGGTGCATGTTTTTAATCAATTCTATTTTTATTTATTCCTTGTTTCTTTTGCATCATGCCTCTCGATCCCACCCATCTCCCTCTCCTCCCCAAAGTAAACAAAATAAAAATTTAAGAGAAAAAAAGAGGGGGGTGGATTAGAAAAAAAATGAAGAAGGAAAACATCTTGTCATGGAAGTTGCAATGTGACACAGTGAGTCACACAGTAAACCCCTTTATCCATATATTTTTACATGCAGGTGTTTATCGCAAAGAATCATTATTCTGGTTCCAGGCCCCTGGTCTCAATGCTGGGTCCTCACTGGAACTCTTCCTGGACATCCCATTGCTGCCCTGTGTTGCGGAGATCCTGTAGCCCTGGTTCCATGGGACTGACAACTCCACCCCACCCTGTGCTGCAGCAGATCACAGTTGGGGTGAATATTAAGGTGGGCCAACACATAACCCTGGTTCTGGGCCTGGGTAGTTTCAAGGTTGGTCAATCTGTCCGCTCTCCCCTGTCTTTGCCACCAGGGTGAGTTCTCCAGTGTTGGCCCGGTTAATTCATCCCTTACAGCAATGAGCAAGGGGTGTTCTCATTTCTCTGGCTTTCAAGTATTCTCCCACATCTACACCTTCAGGGCCAACTCTACTGTTGTTGCCCAGGCAAGGGGTAAGGGTCACTCTCCTGCATTCTGTGGCTGATGAGGGGCAGGACCGCTCTTATGGCCACAGAGCCAGCACTCCCACCTGCCTCGGGCATTGATTGGGGGCAGGGAGGAGAATCTCTCCCCTGCCCACACTGCCACAAGACAGATGAAAAATGGGGACAGCTCTCCCATGCTCACAACTTGGGGGTTGGCTCACTCACACCTCCATCACCAGGGTTGTACCTTCCGTGCTGCCCGGGCAAGGTGCAAGGCCTGCTCTCCAGAGTGTTACAAGGGGTATCTCTAATTGGAACATTTATATACACTAAAAAGAATAAATGTTATATAAATAGTATCACAGCCAAACTTTCCTTGCAAGATCATCTTCTGAGCTTAGGGTGAAGACTATGCCTCCGTTTGCTTGCAGAGACGTATAATAATGGAAGCCCATCGACTTCCTGCTTGGATAACTTGAAGTGCTTTCAGCTGTGCTGCCAGATTCATCTTACAGAGCAGGCTGGAGAAGACATGTGATGGCTTTTCCTAAATAGTTATGTTTAAGCTCAATGAATAAACACACTTTCATGTCTTAATTATAAAAACAAAATATATATAACTCTATGATACACACTATCATTTGAAATAAATGGAAAATCTTAATAGGATAGAATTAAGCGGAAAATAGTTTTTGCCTCTGGGGATTTTATTATTCAGAATATTTATATAATTACCTAATATTGAGCCCTTTTGAGGTTATTTTGTTGGAAATGATCTCTAACTCCAGACATTTTTTTTAGCAGAGGTAAGAGGGTGTTGCAATTCTTTTGTGCACACGGAGTTTTTCCTTTCATTTTCCTATTGCCTCCTCCCTTCTTCTCTCCTCATATCCCTCCCAGAGTGAGTTCTCTGTCAGTTCATGTAGGCTTCTAAAGAGGTTGATGTGGGCTAAACCTCCGAAACATATCACTACGACTTTTATCCTAAAACTAAACAGTTTTGCTAACTCAGAAGAAGAGTCATCTCTGAAAGTCGTCTTTGACCAGGGCAGGTGACACGGCCCATTCACCTGCCTTGCCAAGGCCAATGGTCAGGCTCTTGTAAGATGGTGACAATCCTTTCCGTGTGTGCAGTCACCACTCTTATCCTAGCCTCCCAGTCCATGTTCATACAGAACACTTTGCAACTATCGCCTTAATAACTCGCTAGGTTATTAAACAATCTTTGTACTCTATTTCAAAGACAAATGTAGTGTTGTTGAGAATAAAATCCTCAGATCTTCTTTTACAAAATCAGTCTCCTGTTTGAGATTCATGGAAAACAAAAACAAAAACAAACAAAAAATGCCCTCAGCAGAGAATGATAGTGCAGGCCTTTAATCCCAGCACTTGGAAGGCAGAAGCAGGTAGATCTCTGAGTTTGAGGCCAGCCTGGTCTACAGAGTGAGTTCCAGGAAAGCCAGGGCTACACAGAGATACCCTGTCTTGAAAGAGCAAACAAAGAATGCCCTCAATGAATCATGATCAGTAAAGACATAACAGAGAACTTCCCTGATAGCAATTTTCATTGGGAAAATAAAGAAAAAG
Source organism: Bramus lutescens (assembly GCA_001685075.1). Taxonomy (NCBI): domain Eukaryota; kingdom Metazoa; phylum Chordata; class Mammalia; order Rodentia; family Cricetidae; genus Bramus; species Bramus lutescens. The sequence goes on from LOEQ01001440.1 coordinate 148,204, forward strand.
CAATGCTGAAACACTTCAACTAAGTAAATATCAGCCAAAGAACAAGACTTTTAAAGACAGTTGTGCCCAAGACAGCCTTGCTTGTATCAAGTGTGGATACACCAGCATATACTATGTGGTCCTTTCTTACTTGAATTGTATGCATCTGAATGCTGTGTAAAAATGAACCTTTAGATATTTTTTATGTGCATTAAAGTGGGTCTCACACCCAGAGTAAGGGTGCTTTATTTTCATTTAATGAGATTTCCAGATGAGGCAGAAAGGGAAAAAGAGTTAATGTTACTATTAATCTAGGTGACCTTTATTTATTATTAAGTTTATCTGACCTTTACTTAGAGTGGGCAAGCAGAAGCCCTGAGTTAGATCACTGACTCCATCCACAGCATCCTTCACTACATAGCAAGTGTGAGACCAGCCTGGAATGTATGAAATCCTGTATCTAAACAAGTGAACAAATAAAATGGCAGCCCTTCCCCCATGCCTTCCTTAACACATTTACCACACAAACTCAGAGTGGCACGCCATTTTCCTCTTCTCTAGAACAGTGAAGGATCAGAAGCCTGCCTGGCCCCGCATTTGGATAAAAAGGAGGAGTGTTTCCTCAGATTGTCTAGGAAAGAGAGTGCTTCGCAGTGTCTTCCAATCACCCAAGCTGGTGAGATAACTGTCTGTATAGCCCATGAGAACTGAGAAACGGAGACTCCCTCACCCTCCCTTTCTCCCGTCCAAAAAAAAGGCAAAACCCTGGAATGGAAGAATAAAAGCACGAATCTACAGGAAGGAAAAGAAATGAAGAACGTGGGCTGAAGAAAGGGGTTTATTGGAAGTTGAGACAAAGCGCAGCCACCAGGTAATGAGTGGGTCTTTCAGGACCAGCCTGACAGGACGGAGCTGAGAAGTTTTCTGTACGCACGCTGTTTCTGGACGACACTGGGTGGCGCTCGTGGAAAAGACTTGCACTTCTTTAGGATCTTTCCCCCACTGACACCACCGCATAGCCTTTGCAAATTTCAGCTACCCGAAGATGAAATTACGTGCTCCTTACGTGTCCCAGCGGGGAGCACGTTGCTAGAAGAGTTTGATACCATGGGATTGTTTCTCCGCAGTCGGGTCAGTTGGGATTTGAGAACCGATAGAGTCCCATCACTAGCCTTAGGACAAAGCTTGAGGCCTTGGTGTCAGAAGGGCCTCTACAGTATCAGACTCGAAGATGGTGCCAGCTAAGCACGGACCACAGGAGTGTATTAGCGAGATGGAATGGCACTAAGAATGGGTGAGCAGACGCCAGGCTGTCTACAGTGACCCTCTCGTGGCTGCATTTAAGAAAAGATGGTAAGGGAACAGGAGCTGAACTCAGAAAAGCAGTCAAGAGTTGAGACTGGTGAATTTCAAAGAGGCACCAAATTTGGTGACTTTACACTGAACTGGACTTGCTACAAGGGCTCACAGCTGCATACAGACCAATGTTTCAGCACTTTGGGGTATACATAAAGACGTTGGGTCCTTTTCAGTGTTCACTCTTTTTTTTTTAAATGTTCATAAAAAGGTGTGTGTGTGTGTGTGTGTGTGTGTGTGTGTGTATCTCCACTGAAAAGAGGAGACAGCAAATGAATTTTAGCTAGATCTAGAATTATCTTACCATTATAGCCTTCAACCAGATCCTGAGGTATGTCTGAAGTTTCCAGTACCAGTCTCATGGAATGTGTTCCCTTCTCAGGAAGCTGTGAGAGCCGTGATGGACTCATCTAGTTGATGAGTAGACCTTATTTCCCTCCTGGTTACTACATTTAAATCTCTATTAAACAGAATTGGGGACAGTGGAGGGACCACCCATCTCTCTGTGCTATTTTTCTTTACTTGCAAACATTTTGACCATCCTCGGGTGTTGGTTTGGAAGAGAGATTAGCCTCCATGTGTCTAAGGTGACTCCATGGGCAAGGGGAGCATCTCCAGAGCAGGCCAAGATCACATCCAACAAGATCAGCAGTACCTTTGCCCCCTTGAAGACACTCATAGCCTATGTCTAGAACATGGACAACAACATAAAAACCAACTGCATGGTATCAGGACCAAGGGACAGCAGGCATTGTTGACCCCCCCCCAATCTGTATCAGAAGAAAAATCTAGGGACACCAAGACTGCCAACAGAGACCCAAGATGTAAGAAGGGGTGGTGCTGCTGAATGCTAGTTCCCTCAAGTTCAGAAAAGGTGAAGTTGTCCAGCCAAGGAAAAGCTGTGATTTTATGGAGCCCACGAGGCAAAGACTGGGAGTTGATGCATGTGTTGCTGCTTCCAAATGGAGCTCCAGATTCCAGAGAGGGACTGCCGTCATTCTTCCAGGTCTCTGACAGAGTATTTGAGGCCCCGGTAGCTCTGTGTCCAAAATAAGGCTAAAGTAACATTAGACAAAACTCAGACAGGCTTTTCTTCTTCCACTGGCAGAAGGGTATGAGGAGCCAGAAGATACCACCCTGAATAATCAATGGCACCCCTAGGTTCCTGGCCATGGACCCCAAGAGAAAGACAGAAGGAGGCCCAAAACAGGATACAACTCGTGGAGTTACATCTTTGAGGAGAGTGGAGATGTGGCAGGAGTGAGTATTAGGATGCATTCCTAAGCCCTCACTCGATCATAACTAGAGGGAAAGCATGGGATGACACAATAAACTTCTATTGGTGGCCTGTACCAAATGTATGAATCTGGAGCTCTGTCTCCCTTCATATATAAGCCAAGATATTCACTAGACAAGAAAAAAGGGGAAATGTACAGGAATCCAAACTAGGGAATTGAGAGGGCCATGAAATGTATGTAGGCGATAGAACCAGGAAAGGGTCATCAGTGGATATAAGCCCATCTCCTAAGAGGACTTTGTTCCCTGTCTGTTTTCTTTGTCTTTACAGTCCCTTTTGGTATGGAGACACTATAGGTCACATACCTGAATCAATTCACTTTTGCAACAATCTAACTACTGAACTGAGATATAGTGCATTCTAGAAGCTTCCAAGTAGACGAGACTATTGAACAAAAGTAGGGCTGCTCAGCTCTTCTGGAAAGCAAGCTATGAAAGGTTAGGCAACGCCAAGTTATTCGGGAATCAGAAATAAGACAATGATTTTTAACAGTCCTTGTGAAGACTTCAGTTGCAGGAACCCTGCCACTGACAGTTAAATGGACATATGCATTCTTGAGCATCTCTACAGAGTCCAGAGAAATATTCTTCTGCAGAAGTGCTTGCTACACATCAATCTGTTTTTCAATTTCCAACTTTTCAACACAACTTAGTTACAACTTGCTTCCCAACATCCCACCGAAACAGTATTGTCCTTCACCTAATGCTCCTCTTTCTCCTTGACACCCATTCCCGTATCAGGGTCCAGTTGGACTCTCCTTTGGTGGAGGGGCGAGGACAGGCAGAGCAAGAAAAGAGCGTCATGGACCTCATCATCTAAACGTGTACTTTTGAGGCTACTCGTTGGAACACATTGTCTTCAAACAGCTCAGAGCTGGATCCTGGGGTTTCTTGGGTTGTCTTTGCTATTCACTAAAAACAATTTGACTGAGACCCCCCCTCCAATAGGCAACAACTGTATAG
>LOEQ01001440.1:188130-204329 GCA_001685075.1 Bramus lutescens
CCTTCCTTCCTTCCTTCCTTCCTTTCTTTCTTTCTTTCTTTCTTTCTTTTTCTTCTCTCTTTCTTAATTTATTTAGTATCTTTTTTGTTTTTTTTTCAAAACAGTGTTTCTCTATGCAACAGTCCTGGCTATCCTGTAACTTGCTTTGCTCCAGGATAACCTAGAACTCACAGAGTCTCCGAAGCACTGGATTAAAGGTGTTGCACTATTACCACCCGGCCTGATGGTACCTTTATGAGAGTAGACACAGAAATGGAGTCCACCATGTTTTTGCGGTGTGACCACCATGCTGGATTCTGTAGGGTATATAAAAAACATACCAGAATGGGAGCAAGATACCTCCCATTCCTGGAAATCATTATCACTACTGCTGCTCTCTCTTCTGGGAGTTGTTATTAGTATGGATAAAAGACTCTCAATCTCTCTACCCCTTCTGTCTGAATGTATCTATGTGTGTGTACCATGTGCTTGCCCGGTGCCCTGGGACATCACATCTCCCTAGAACTGGGTTCGTTTTCTTCTCCGGAACTGGAGTTAAAGATGTTTGTGAGCTGTGGTGTAGAAGCTGCAACCTGAATCTGGTCCTCTGCAGGAGCAGCAAATCCTCTTAACCACTGAGCTGTATCTCCACCTTCAGAGAGTGCTCTCTTAAATCACGTTCCTAACAAAGGTGGGAATCAAATTTAGCTAGTAGTGATCAAGTATTGATCCAAAGAGTTAAAAAAATTGCCAAAGAAATAGAAGTCATTTCTCTAGAAACAAAAGCTATTAATGCTTTTTTTTTTTTGACATGGTTTTTTTGTGTAGCCCTGGCTGTTCACATTCACAGTGATCCACCTACCTTTGCCTTCCAAGTGCTGTTATTAAATGCTCCAGCCAAGTTGACTAAATTTCTTAGTGGCTTCCTGTTGCCTCCTGTGGAAAGGCAAGCTCCTCTTTCTGGAATCCCTAGAAGATAGTAGAGTGTTCTGAGAAGTCTGGGCTCTGGAGCCTGATGGTTAGGAGACATTGTACAAGTTATGTTACTTTCTTGAGCCACAGTTTCCTTTCAGAACAATTGGAAAACAGACAATTGGAATAGAACCAGCAGAGACTGTGACTGTAAAGTCAGACAAGAGAAAGGCCTGGAGAGTGCTCATCAAGGTGTGCTTTGAGAAGGAAATGTTCAGAGGGTACATCAGCATCAAATTCAGCTTTATCAAGACCTTTTGGGTTGTGCTCACACACAGACTGTCCTTCCTGCTCTAGGCAGCCTCTCTGGCTCACTCCCACTTGTCTAACTCTTGCCTAACCTCACCAACTTAGCTCAAGTGACAACAGCCTTGCAAACTCCTTTCTGATACTTGAAATTAAGTCCTTGCTTTCAAGCCTGTCTAGTCCCCATTGCTTGCTTCTTTTTATAGCATTTTACAGGTTTTATTGTAATTATTGCTTTCTTTGTCTCCTTCCATGGAATATAAATTATGACATTTAACTTTTGCAGAGCTCACAACCGAGTCTATTGAGTAGTAAACAGTGTGAAACATTCCGTCTTTTACTTTCTGCTTTGCATGTATTTATATGTCAGTTGCAATTGGGTGGCTTCTTCTAAATTAATTTTCTCTACCTAGAAAAATGCCATCAATTCTTTAGGGAAATCGGTAAATAGAACACATTATTCCCATAAGCAACTTTTTTGTGTGCTTTTAGTTTTTCAAAACGAGGTTTCTCTGTGTAACAGCCCTAGCTGTCCTGGAACTAGCTCTGTAGACCAGGCTGGCCTCAAACTCAGAAATTCACCTGGCTCTGCCTCCCAAGTCCTGGGATTGAAGGTGTGTGCCACTACCTTCTGGCCTTTTATAAGTAATTTGGTGAAAGAGTTTTGATCATGATTCTGTAGTAAAATGATGTTCTCAGAAAAATCTGTTTTGGGAGAATTTGCTAGTTCCTTGGACTAGCTCAGGTGCATGGTGATTACAATGATCCATATAGATGTTAATAGTTACATTTTAGCCTTACAATACCCTGGCCAAATGGGCTCCGATGAATCTGATTAAGTCATAATATTAAATGAAGATTCTATGTATTTATGAAAGTGGTTAATAGGAAAAAAAATCCCCTTCCCATTGCCCTGTTTTTATAACACCAGCTGCAGGGGAACTCTATGTATAGCTTAGGCTGACTTGAAATCTTGCCTCTCCTCCTAAGTACGGGGATTACAGGTGTGGGCAGCCATAGTCATTTCAATAGACAATTATTTAAACTTTCCTTATTGGCCCCTTGAGTTGGAAAGCTTCATTGTTATGGGAGGCTTATTTGAGGGAGGACCAGGAAAAAAATGTCTGTGCAAATTGTAGACCACTTGGTGGGCATGGTGGATAATGCTTGTAACCACTGTAGTGGTCAAGACAGGAGGTTTGAAGACATCCTGGACTACATAGCAAATTCCAGGTCAGCTAGGATTCCACCTTGTCTCAAAATGAAATCAAATCGATTCAAAACAAAATCAAAATCACAGCATGTTGTTATCTGCCATACAGGTCACATTTCTACAAGCCAGGGACCAAGATCCTTCGTCTGAGATTCATAACTGGTCTCCTTCATACATAGACCAGAACTCTTGTTAATTATTTCATTAATGGCCAGACATATGGTTAGTGGAGTGTTTGAAAGTAGTTGTTTTCTTCAGAAGATTAATCACTCCCTGAAAGGCTAATTTAATTAGATCATAAACTCTCTTTCTTCCACCAGAGGAGCAGTTAAACCAATGGCCCATTTTGGATTAAGTGTGTCAAAGGCATGAAGTCCACACTACGAGCTTTCAGAATAACATAAATATTTGCATTTAGTGATAGAAAGGGTGATTCCTCCTGTTCTGGTCATGCACATAACAATGAAAGTTTATAATGTTCCTCCAAGAAGAAAAGAAAGCAACATAAAATTATAAAAGAAGATGAACAAATTTAATTTCTTTGTGAGAAAGTAGAATTTTCATTATCAATGAAGGAACCTTGATTTCCTTAGACTGAAGAATGAAGTAGTTATTTTGTTTGGTTGCATATCCAAAGAATGGGCCTCACAGAAATCTGCAAAACAAGTTTGGGGAGGGTCTATTTTTTTTTGTTTGTTTGTTTAGTTAAGGTACTTCTAAGTCATCATAGAGCCATCTTGCTTACGACCCCAGATAGCTAGCCCCACATTCCCATGCTCCCTTGAGGCATTTTAGCTATTGTACTTTACTAGGAGGCTCAAGAAAGGAAGGGAATGCTGAGACAGGAATCCTAAATTAAACTGAGATCTGGACCTTAAGCTTATGAATGATAAGTAGGGCCAGTTGTGGTGGCACACTCCAGTAGGATTTGCTGAAGGAGGCAGAGGCAGGAGGATCATGAATTCGAGGCCAGCCCGGGCTACACATTAAAAAAAAAAAGAATGATAAGTAGTGCCAGGCTGTGGTGGTGTACACCTTTAATCCCAGCAACTTGAGAAGTAGAGACTTGCAGTTCTGTGAGTTCAAGGCCAGCCTGGTCTACAGAGCGAGTGCTCTAAAGCTACATAGAGAAACCCTATCTCAAAAAAAAAAAAAAGAAAAAGAAAAAAAAAGAATGATAAGTAGGAAGTAAAGCAATGAGCTTTGCCACACCTGTGGATTTTCATTTCTGTCACCTCTTTTGTGACACTTCCTATTTGTTTATACTCTATACTTTTCCATGAATGATTTGATGTGGGTTTAATAGCAGATACATAGGAGAAAACAAACAGTACACTCTGCCTACTCTCATGTCAGATTCAAGCTATGGAACTGCTCTCAGCAGAATGACCAAGACGTTTCTCCTAAAGAAATATTTGCTAGTGAGTTTTATTATCAACACAACATCATGCATAAAACCCTATGTACTTTCTATTCCCCATGTAGACAATAGGTCCAGAAAAAGACGATCTTCCTTACCTCAAAGTCTGTTATTGTCATATAAATCGGGCCTACCTGGTCCATCTGAAAAAGCTGCTAAAGAAACTTATAATATCTGGAGCCCCCCTGGCAGTCTACTCCCTGTGAAAATATTTTATTGTTTCCGACTGGACCTCCTAAGCTTGTCTCTGAATTTTTATGCATGAGCACATTAAAAAAAAAACTTCAAGAAAAACACAGTTCAAACCACCATGCTTTGCTTTCTTTCAGGTTCAAGCCCTATAAACCCACCACATTTTGTGTGGTTTCCACCCCAAACTGCTAGTTGGCACGAGATGTTGCTAGATGCTCTACAACACCTTGACAACGTTTTGGTGAACTTGGCAATGACTTGAATGTTGGCGACACAGGCTGAATTCTTAGCAGGAGTTTCTTTATTGTTGCCCACTGACCTGTCCCACACCCAGCTTGGAACACCAAGCCACGCTGTTGTCTTGCCAGCCATTCTTCTGTTTTCTCCGACATCTTATTCAGATTTGCTTTGTCTTGAACCCTTTCCAACTCTCTTCTCAAAGCTTACTCTTGTGTATATCACCCCCTCAGGCTCTCCACTTTGAGGTGAGTCCGGTGGCTCTTACAGAGTGTACAGGACACTAGATTATCAGTGTCTTCTGGCATGTATGGCCTCTTGCTAACAGTTTAGCGGTTCAGACAAAAATGCATTTCCTGGTAGCTCCCACATAGCAGATGTTCTGTAAGCATTGGTCAATAATCAGCACCCAGAACAACTAGGCATTTATTTTTGCATCATTTGATGTCCAAAAGAGCTGGCTCACTCTATAGTTAATAACAGCTCCTGCCTGCTGTTTTGTTTGTATGTTTTTGTTTTTTTAGATAGGGTTTCTCTGTCCTGGAACTCCCTGTGTAGACTAGGCTAGCCTCTAACTCAGAGATCTGCTTGCTTCTGCCTCCCAAGTGCTGGAATTAAAGGCATGCACCACATTGGACAGTGATTGCTATTTTTGATGGAGATTGGAGCAGCCATAGTCTGGGATTTTTCATCACACATGGCTATTATGTAGCAGAGCATCCAAAGGGAGCATCCAAAGGGATAAAGGGGGAAAACTGTTGTCAACAGGACAGTGCTGGAACTCAGCTTCAGGGAAGCTTTAAGGGTCTGGGAGGATAATCACTCAGATCTGCTATTCTTTGCTCACCAGAAGTGGGGACTGTTTTGATAACTGCCAGAAGGAGGATCCTGGGGTTCTGGGAGGAGACATAATGATAGCAATTTAGGTCAACTGGAATCTTTTAGTCCTAATGCCTGAAAGTCATCAGCTTGATAATTTTTAAGATCTCTGTAGAAGGCTCTCTCTCTCTTACACACACACACACACACACACACACACACACACACACGTGTATGCACATGCTATTATGCTAAATAATCAATTACGTTTATAATTGCTACTACTATAAAATTGGGTGTTCTTATTTTAAGAGCTAGGAACCATTTTGACTTGAAGGTACTGTAGACTCTGCATTGGTTACATCAATAGTTTTCTTTAGAAATTTCTCAGAACTTTCCTGGTACTTTATTATGCTTTTGCTTAACCCAAGTCCGTATCTCTCAGAAAAATAATTATTTTTATTAGTGTCTGTGTTTGCCTGCATGATGTGTTGTAGGGGTGTCACATGGCATGCATGCAGAGGTCAAAGGATAATTTTCTGGAATCCACTATCTCCTTCCACCCTTAGGTGGGTTCTGGGGATCAAACCTAGGTCATCAGAATTACACAGGAAGAGTCTTTACTTGCTGACTCATTTTGCTTCATCCCTGCTATTTCATCTTTTGGTTGCCCCTGCAAGAGAAGGGAGATGCTTTTCCCTCAAGAAATTCAGCTCTGGGGGAGACTGAGCCAAGAATGCACATTCACTTGCCCGCCCCCTCCAATTCTGTTTTGAAAGTGGATTATCTCTGCCACTTGCTTATCTGATTTCGTCAATCTACTTCTGGCCTCAGGCACCTTGAGAGGCAGAGGTAAACTCTGAGTCTCCTGCTACTGAATTCTGTTCCTTAACCAAAGAAGGTCAAAGATCCTTAAAGTCCTGTCCAGGAAGAATGTTGTCAAAGTTTTGGTTTTCTATACAATTTGGCTAGACGTGTGGAGTGTCCACTTTAGCTGCTATAGAATTCTGGATCTTTTTAGTAGCTGGGATTAAGTGATTTTACCTTTCCAGTTCAGTTGTGTAGTATGTAAAGGAGAGATAATTACAGTCCCTACTGCGTAGGGTGGTTGTTAGGATGAAGTGACCTATTACAGAGTGGAGTCCAATGTGTAGGAAGTGTTCAACAAATGGCAGTCATTACTGATTGTTCATATCAAAGACTGGAACAGAAGATTTTCTTTTTTAAACAGAATTTCTAAGTATTTCCTTAACAAACACTGTTCGATGGCTTGGAATGCATTCATGGAGCAGTGATGAGAACTGTGACAGCAATGTCACCTTGCTGGTCACATTCCTGGATCCTTCTCTGTAAGTCCAGGTTCTGGTTTAGCAGGAAGCTGGGACTTGGAATTAGGACATTCTGACACCTTCTGACAGTGTAGCCAGGACTAGAGCTTGGGGGGATATGAGTGAAGCCTGCCTGGTGTCAACCCAAATTGTCTCTTTCCAGCTGTTCCTCCCACCCAACTTTCCAGGGGTGCTTTCAGAGGTCATGAGCTTCCAGCTCTGTGCAGGTAGTGACTGTGCCTATTGCCTGAGGCCTTGCTAGATTCCTGGCCCTGCCCCCAAACTTCCAATGCTCTCCTGGCTCAGCCAGAAGTTCAGGTGTGAGGTGGGCCTGGTGGTGTGTGTTGGTCTGGAAGAGTAGGTGGGTGGGGTACAATGGAAAACCCTTGAGCAGTGAATGAGGAGACCCTGGGGAAGCACCCCCCCCCGTGNGTGTGTGTGTGTGTGTGTGCTGGTGTTTGATTTTTGCTTTTGTAAGTGGGATTTTAATTTATATCATTTATCCCTTCTATTCACTTTGAACTTTTCAACGGATTCAGTCCCTCCAGGAGAGCGAGGACTTCAGCAGATAAGCTGTGAGAAAGGAAGGAGAACTCAGAGGGGTCTCCTCCAGCAGTCTCTCTCCTCACTGTCTTCCTCATTTTAGCCTTTCTAGAATGCTCAGCCTGTCACTGGAACAGAAGCGGAGAGGCGGAGCTTGAGGAGCTCCTAAACTCATCTTTTCATGGTCGCTTGCTCTCCTCAGCCTGTCCACTGTTTTTAAAATCATCCTCTTTTTCCTTAGAGTATAGAAAATGAGAACCTTAAATACCCAAAGCCTGGGGGAGGGAAAGACCACAGCAAAAGAGGGAAGTGAGGAAGAGTGAGCCCTAAGCTGCAAACAGGAATCGCAAAGCAATACAGAGCAGGTAGTCTTTTCTTCTAAATTTCATAACGTTCTTGCCAGAGATTGAAGGGTCAATGGGACTGAGAAGGAAACTTCTAGAAAAGAAAACTGCTGGAAGCCTGAAGATGGTGTTGATCAATTCAAAGTGCTGTGGAACTTGGTCTCGGGGACTCATGCAGACAAATCAGAAGAGCTCAGATTACCTCTACATATTGGTAATAATAACTGATAGCTTGCTAATACTGCTAATTTTTAATCCCAGATCCATTTCTTGGTGACGGCTGTAAAGTTGTTTTAAACATAAGAATTCAGTCTATAGATCTGCTGTGAAATGGGCTTCTTCTTAAGCACTACTTTTGCTTGCTTACTGTCTAGTGCATTGACAAGATATACTATTATTTCTAGGCGTATCATAGCAAAGCAAAAAGTAATTGTTGTTATGTATAGAAGTTATAGATGAAGGAGGAAACTTCCAGAACATACAAAGCCAATGAGCTGAAGTCATAATTAAGAAAAGCATGTTTACTTTTACAGATTGGTAGCGTTTATGTGGTGTGTGCTGTAAACTTTCTAAGTGTTGCTGCAGCAGGGACAGTGCTTTAGGAAGGCTCCCAGTTCACCACCCACAGCTGGAGCCCTCTCTTTCTTCAGTACCAGTGCAGGCAGGGGTACCATTTTCCTCATGTCAAACCGAACAGAGATGCAGAATAATGGAGGGGAGATTCTCAGAACAAAGTATGTATTTGTTTTCTAACTTCGTCAACATCTGTATTGCCTAGGTGGTAATCTGGCTAGAAACCAACTTTGATTTTTCTCCTAACACTCAGTGTCCTGATAACTGTGATTAAATGTCTTTGTCTCCTTGCTTCATTAGTTCTTATGTGTCCTGCCCTTACATTTCCTGGGTGTTCGGGTCTCCTCATAGGTGACATCACTTCATGTGCACACAGCTCGAGGATGGGATATCCTAAATCTGTTACACATTGTCCTCTGGAGTGTTGCCAGGCTTCAATGGATCATAAACAATAGTAGCAACAGCTGTGAGAGGAATCCATGGACCAATTTGTTGGAATAAAGCAAAACAGGACTTTGCCATATGGGAGATCTATCTAAGATGGGTTTATTAGATATAGGATACTTTGCTTGTAGCCTAAGGGCTTTCTGGAGGGAATCTGAAATCTTTTCATTATGCCCCCACATCATTACCAGATGTGGATGGAAATAGACCCCCCCCGTGTATGTGTGTGAGTACTCATGTGTGTATGTGTGTAAAGATGAAAAATTCTAGTTTATATATGGACTTTCAGTATAGCTCATACTTATTTTCTTACTCAAAAACTTCATCCTGAACCTTCTAAATATTCAGCAAAACTCACCTCCTGTATCTAAGTAAACTCATGTACATGAACTTGTAAAACCAGTAGGAGCAAAAAAGAGTAATAAAACATTTATTTAATAAATAACTGAAGTTTTATGCTCTAGTGGCAGGATAAAATGGGGTGCTTCACAGAACTTAAAAATTCACAGTGATTATTGACACTATTAATCAGAATTTGTCATGTGAATAGCTCAGGGATCTGTTATATTAAGTTGTCATGTGGTTGTAATCATACCTTTTAACTGCCATCAGAGGTAACTGTCAGCAACATTGTATCTACTCTCCAGCTTGTTATGGCTTCAGTCCCCCAGGGTTCCATCCTGAGTCCAGGGTGATTTGTATGGTACACTAATGACCTGCTGATTGTCTGCACAAAAGCAAAATCATAAACTGTTCAGGCAACACGGTGATCCTACACAAAAGCAAAGGACTGTCTAGTGTCAAAATAATACTGTACTCCAACTTCGGTAAAGATTTTCAAACTGACTACAAGGTACTATTTGGTGCTAAAGCATGCAGCAGAATAACATTTATTCAAATAACTAACAAGTTGGCAGAAGGTAAATTTCAAAGTGTGTGTGTGTGTGTGTGTGTGTGTGTGTGTGAAGATGCTGTTTAAATATTTCTGCTGATGTCTTGAAAGGTTTAGGAACTAGACAAATACCTTTGTTTTAATTAGGCAGTATTCATAGTTACTATTGATACACATCTAAAATAATATGTCACCAAAGAGTTTCATTAATAGATTCTGGAAGTGTGTGGTGGATACTTTATCAGTCTGTCTGCTGGTAAATAAGGTCTATGGTGTGCCTCAATGGACAAGTAGGGAATGTGGGGGCCAGATGAGACCATTTCAGTCTCTTTGTAATGTGCCTATCCTCAGTGTCCTTCTGAGCCTTAGGACACAGAAAAAAACCTGGTCTCGTCCCATCTAAATTCTGCCCCGTCTTTCTTGCCCTGATTCTATATCTTATAGACTCAGTCATCTGGCATCCCAGAGTCAAGCATAATAACACTCATATAATCACAGCCTTAACTTAAATGAATAAGTAAGCAGATGAACAATTAAATCAAGCCAAGTCTTGGATGTGTGTGTGTGAGTGTGTTTTAAAGGGCTAATTTCTTGGGAATGTGTCACTGGTTTGTCTGCGTAATGATGGAGATCCCTGCTGAGACTCTGACCCAGTTTTTTTTTTTTTAAATAAAAACCAAACAGGTTTCCTCAGTGTAACAGCCCTTACTGTCCTAGAATTAGCTCTGTAGACCAACCAGGCTGGCCTTGAACTCACAGAGATCTGCCTGTCTTTGCTTTCCATGGGCTAGGATTAAAGGTGTATGATACTATGCCTGGACAGATTCAAAAGTTTAATCTAAGACTTGTCTTGATTTGATTGCTCATTTGTTCACTTATTCATTTAATTTAAGCCTATTCTTATATATCAGCTATTATGCTGGACTCTGGGATGATAATAAACAAAATTCAATGTCAACTATTTAGATGCTTGAGGTCTTGTAGGGTCTAGTGATTAACTGACCAGATAATAGTTTCTAAGTCTTTCACAGATTGTCAAGAGTTCTCTAGGTCATCCTGAAAAAATTTAAAGAGACTATGGATTGTGACAATGTGACAAAAATTAAGATTTCTCCTCTACTCTAGGTCAAGAACCTAGTTTTGCTTCTGGAATTAAGCATAATCCAGACCAGAGAAAACGCATAGGGCACATGTTCTGTGAAATGCATCATCCAGACACAGAAAGCACATAGGGCGCATGTTCTGTGAAATGTTAGTGAGTTGTTTGAAATATCTGAAAAGGGAATCTTTGGCAATGGATGGTAAATTACAGATGTCAATGGCTAGGTGTTAAAGCCTTGGTTGGGCCAGGTGGTGGGGATGCACGCCTTTAATATCAGCATTTGGGAGGCAGAGACGGACAAATCTCTGTGAGTTCAAGGCTAGCCTGGTCTATAGAGTGAGTTCCAGGACAGCCAGGGTTGTTTCACAGAAAAACCCTGTCTTAAAAAACCAAAACAAAACAGAAAAAGAGCCTTGGTTAGTCTTCCAGAGGACCTGGGGTTCAGTCCTATACTTAAATGGGAGCTCACTACTATCTGGAAACCATTTCCACAGGTGACATTTGACATCCTTGTCTAACCTCCGTGGGCCCAAGGCACTCATGAGGCGGACAAACATACATGAAAACAAAGTATCAATGTACAAATAAAATAAACAAAAAAATAGATTTTTTTTTTGAAAAATGTATGTGGTGGCATATCACACCTCACTCAGCATTTGGAATGCTGAGGCAGGAGCATCACAAACCAAGATTAGCATGGGATTACATAAGGAGACTTTGCTTTTTCAAAAAAAAAAAAATACCCAGGGGTAGGTTTCTGAGAATTTGATTTAGTGATCACTTATATCCCCACTCTACTGGATTTATTCACCCACTTCAAAGCAAATGGTAGGTACAGTGGATTCCAAGACAACCAGGGTAGAAGCAGGAAGGGGTTTAGAGACCTTAGAACAGGTAGAGAGGACTGCAGGAAAGAGTGTTGTTTTGTGAAGGCAAGAACCAATAGCAGCCTAAGTTGCATACAAGGAAGGTGAGAGGTCAGGGAGAAGATGCAAAAGCCTGGAGGGGAGAATAAACAAGATGCATGCCCCCCCCCCACACACAGAGTTTCTCTGTGTAAGCCTGATTGGCCTCAAACTCACTCTGTAGGCCAAATTGGCCTCCAGCTCAGAGAGATAAATTCGCTTGGTTCTGCCTCCCTCCAGAATGCTTGGATTAAAGGCCTGTGGCAACACCACCCACCACATTCCAGGAATTTACCTGTACCTGGAGCCACTGAACTGACACCTTCAGGAAGGAGAACTTGAGATCGAGGCTTGGTGAGTGAGCCGGGCCAGCTCCTGAAGAGTTTCTGAAGGGTGTGCCAAGCAGTTGCTCTCTATCTAGGGTCAAAAGAATTTACCAAGAGGACTGGAGCAAGGTGTCATTCAGATGACATATTTGATGGGAAACTGAAGAGTCTGGGTTAGCAAGTCTTCTGTACTCATTGAGGTGGAAGTCAGGACCAGAGTCCAGCAGTCTGTTTAGTGGATGATGTATAAGCTAGAAGCCAGGCCTGGCTTGGGCAAGACTCTGGAGACTGAGGTCACTGGGATCCAGCATCACTGGAGCTCAGAAGTGGACAACATGGTAAGACAGGCTCCAAACAAACCAAGTACAGATAGCTGTAAATCCAGCTAAGTCCTGACTCTGTCACTAAGCTTTACATAGGCACTGCAGCTTTTGTTTCTGGACAAATGAAGTGACTTTATCTTGGGATGTACATGGGAAAGAGTGGGCAAAATACCAAAAAGCCCAGCGCTGACAGGTCAGTGCTCGTCCCTGCTCACCTGGTGCGGTGGCCTCTTCTGGCCTTCATGTATTCTTTTCCCTTTCAACGTCCACTTTAACACTTTGAGGTAGGATGTTATGTTTCTTTCTGCTGGTGGTCCTTTTTATCTCTGGACCATATGGGTAGTGAAGGTCCTGCCCATTTTCTTCTCTCTTCCTGACGGCTGCAATCCAGCAGAATTCTGTGGGCCATGGCAAGATTATCCCTGGAAAAGTCAGTTCTGTTGAAACCTTATTCCGGTTTGGGTGATGTGATAGCCAATACGACGGAGGCCTGGTGACGAGGGCAATCTTCTCTTCCTTCCCTTTGGGGCTTTCTGGTAACTTCAGCCTCTTCCTCATGCACTTGGAATGCAGTTTTGGTGTTATCCTTGGCTCTCCTCAGGGCTGCTCCTCAAGCGCTTGTGGAGAGAGGACTTGTATTTCTTTTCTACAGAATAAGCTTTATTTTTCACTTTGAGGATATTCCAAAATCCTGTCATATTTTCCTTTCTGACATCTCTAAGACTCATCTTTCCCCATTGGTCTCCAGAAACCAAAATCTTTTCCTCTCTTTTGGCTCCTGTAGCTCTGCCCCTTATAAATACCCCACTGTGGTCTGCGATCTTGAGTTCTGCCTCTGCTAAAGCAATCTCCGTGGAGTCCTCCTGACACTGTGCTTTCAGACGCCTTTGCTGCTCCCTGCGTTGACTCTGACTTCAGCATAAGTTACTGTTCACGGCCTGCTTATTTTTTCCCCTGCTGACTTCCCACATTTCTCCCTAATTTCTCAATGCCTGACCTCCTCATATGTGTTCTTGTAGTTCCTCTCATTCACATTTGCTTTTCTAGGCAGTTTGAAAGCCCTCT
Source organism: Bramus lutescens (assembly GCA_001685075.1). Taxonomy (NCBI): domain Eukaryota; kingdom Metazoa; phylum Chordata; class Mammalia; order Rodentia; family Cricetidae; genus Bramus; species Bramus lutescens. The sequence goes on from LOEQ01001440.1 coordinate 201,054, forward strand.
CCTCCCAAGCCAAGAACATTTTCTTTCCTTTCTATATGCCAAGACAAGCTCCACACACGTTTTGCCCTCCCAGCTTCCCTCGCCTTCTTTCTCAGTTACGTTAACTTCCCTCTCTTCAAGATCACAGTAAATCTTCCTAAAATCAGATGATATTTTAGAAACATGAAAGAGAATATATGGCAGTCTTCTGGACTTCATTTATAAATCGTTCCTTTATTTCGGAAACTTTCTGCTATTGTTGACCATCGCATTCTGCTAGGGCAGTCCCTGCTCACAACAGCAGCTGCCTTGGGCTTGCTTCTTATCTCTCTTTCAGCCTTCTTTTCTAGCCATTTGCCTTCAAGGCTTTGCCCGAGAACCCTCCCAATCTGATCCATTTTCCTTCTTTAACAAAACAAAACAACCAGGCCACTGGCTTTCCCTGACTTGAAGAAGACAGAACCCTCAAGTCCTTCCATACCCCTCCCATTCTTGACTCATTTTTCATATATATATATATATATNTATCTTATCTTCTTAGATTATGTTACATCTCAGCTACACAGAATGGGTGGAGGTAGTGACTACAAGAGGCCAAATTCAATTTTCACAATTTTTTGTTATCTTTTAAAAAGCAAATTTAAAAAATTGCAAAAATCTTGATTACTGGCTTCAACTCAGAAACTATGGTAGTTCTGCTGTCTCCACGTTTTTTAAAGCAGGGGTGGTAGTTCCATTGTGGCGGCCACTTTTGATAGCATGAATTCGCTCCAACCTTCCAAAGCTGCTGTGTCCTTTAGCATCAGCAACACTGAGATGAAGTGTTGCTTTCTGTTTATCACCACTTTATGCTTCGTGCTTTAGGAGAGATTTTGAGCTCGGCACAGTGCTAGGCTTCTATGATCTAAGCACTCAGGAAGCTGAGGCCAGAGGATCGTGATTTGGGGATTAGCCCAGGCTAGAGAGGAAAGTTCAGGCAAGAGTGAAATACAGAGTAAAATTTCTTCCCTAAAACATAACAAAAATAAAAAACAAACAAACCAACAAACCAACAAACCAACAGAGAGTGTGTGGAGTTATACTACTTTGCTATAGATAAATAAGACATGGCTGGTGGTATTTTACACATAACGAAGCATTTGAGCAGGAGGGGTAGATGTTATTCTATTATTACCCTCTCTGGAGGCATCCCAATTTGGATATCTAAGTGGTTTGGCGTTAAGCACCTCTGTTCCAATACTGGTTTCATCCATTATTAGTTGTGCAGTTTTGGAGAAACTACTTAAACGCTCTTTGCCTCAGTTTCCACTTAAGTAAACTGAAAAGAGTGAGCACTCGGCAGGGTTTGGTAACAATTGTACGAGATAATCTGTGCAGAGAATGTGTGGATTGGAACAAGCATAGAGAGTGCTATTGCTGTTACTAGTTTGTTTCCAGATCTAATGGTAGAAACGTCAGATCCATGAGAGGCATGATTTGGAGAAGGGGGCCTTTTGTTTCCTATCTGTGTCTTCCCAGACAATTTAACCTCACTAAGCTTCCACTTGAGGATGTTTAAAATCTTAGTAGTAACAACAGCACAATAAGATCAGCCAGCCACATCTTTGGTCTTCAGCTATCATCTGACATGCCATGGCACAGTGACAAATTTGTACTCTGTGTCATGGGTACTGGTCACTTACTAAGTATCTGATAAATAAGTGGTCTTGATGTTACCACTCAGCTTTCCTGCCCCTTGCCAAGAGGATGGCACCTGAGAGTCATAAAGACCCAGGGAGCTGGATTACCCATTTGCACATGATATGTGGCATCCATACTTCTTTATGGGTTTTTAAATAATTGAGATATGACTAGAAAGCTTTAAAATCCACTGTTCAAGTGTAAGGTCCAAATGGCCGCCTGTAAGTGGCTGCAGAAGCTCCATCTAAGAGACAGGAGAAATACATGTTCCAGGCTCTGGCTCAGGCTCATGCGATCACAGTCTCAGCCTTGGTGGTTTAGGATTTACAAATTTACAAAAGAGATTCTGCCTGTCAGGGACTGAGAAATTGTTGTTGTATTTAATATGTTTATATGACACTAATCCATGTTTCTTCTTAATGCATTGCTCTGTAGTTCTATCCCCCGCCACCCTGACTGTGGTATATGCATGCGTGTGTGTGGATGTATGCACATGGATGTGGAGGAGTCTGGAGGCTAGGAGTTGGTGTTGGTTACTTTCCGCTCTTACTCTTACCTTTGAGAGAATCTCCCTGACCCTGGATCTCATAGATTCAGCAAGGCTGGCTCAAGTCCACCTCTGCCTTTGCAGCCAACGTGCCTGGCTTTGAAATGAATCTGGGCTCTGAATTCAGGTCCCTATGCTTATTCAGAATGCTCTCTACCAACTAAGTCATTCTTCAGCCCTCAAATACCCTTTTCCAAGTGTTTGAGTGTGTTCTTCTTTCTCTTCTCTTTGCTTCCTGGTCATTCTTTTCCTTCTCTTTGCATCATAGAGAATAGAACCCAAGGCCTTCGACTAGGGTGTCACTGAGCTACATAGCCATAGTCTTAGCAGATTTTATAACAGAGGGCACTTTCTTTGTCCATCTCAGTGTCCACCCCTGCAAATGATCATACATAAAGCTGGGACTTAGCGTAGGATGGAAGACTAGTTTACATAGTCTTGTGGTATTTGGGCTCAGATGATTCCCGTAGAATATCCTCTTCACAGAGATCTTCTGGTGCTCACTATGGGATGGTCCCTTCACACAGAATGCCAGAGTCTCCTGAGAACTTATAAGCATGCGAATTCTCATGCCGGGTCACAGATACACCAGGCCAGGCTGTTTGTTGTCCAGGAAAGAAAAGTTAATAGCCAGATAACACCAATATGCTGCTCTGGACCAAAAAGGATGATCTCTCTCTCTCTCTCTCTCTCTCTCTCTCTCTCTCAAAAAAAAAGCTGTGTGGTGCTCTTGATAGTTAACTTGGGCCTTACTGTGAACTGGTATTTGGAGGATCTCAGTTTAGCTGTGGCCTCACCTTTTAGTCAGCCCCTGGTAATACTGATTAAGCCATTACCCTCTAGCTCACTGCTTTTAAATTGAGATATCTCACTAGGGGAGGCTCTGGCAGTGTAAGTTTCTCTCTAGACATCAATTCTTCAGGAGCCACCTCTTTATGTGCTCTGGAAGAAGGACCTTTTCTCAGACTAGTCTTGGCAGCTGTTCGGTTTCATGGTGCGTCTGGTAAGAATAAACAAGAAGCATGTAGAGACACCCTGCTTTCCCTGCTCCTTTGTCTCTTCTTGTTTTT
>LOEQ01001440.1:213015-231997 GCA_001685075.1 Bramus lutescens
ACCTCTGGAAGAGCAGCCTGTACTCTTAACCGCTGAGCCATCTCTCCAGCCCGTCAAATGGTTTTCTATTGTAATTGTTGGTTTTTGATTGTTTGTTTGTTTTGTTTTTTGAGACATGGTTTCCCTGTTCCTTGACTGTCTTGGAACTCTCTTTGTAGATCAAGCTGGTATCGAACTCACAGAGATATTCCTGCCTCTGCCTCCAGAGTGCTGGGATTAAAGGCGTGCGCCACCACCACCTGGTTATTTGTTTTTTAACTTGCCTTAGAAAAGAGCCCAGCGGATTTTCCTTTCTTTTTCTTTGAGGTCTGCTGACTTGGTTTTACGGGTTTGGGTGTTAGTAATTAAGCAGCCTCTGCTTCCTCTTTATCCAGGACAGGAACTGTAGTATCAGCACAATGCAGACATACTCATCTGCAGCCGTAGAGAAATCAAGGCAGGTTGTGGAAGTGGCAGATACGCTGCATCAGACTTTTAGGAATCTTAGGATTCCTCCAGGGAGGCATAGGATCAGAAAACACAGGTCCAGCTTGGGAAAGCTGACTGAAGGCCTGGTAAGGTATTATGAAACTCACCTCCTTATCCCCGTCTGCCCCAGCAACTCTGGGTGGGTCCTGGAGCCTCAGCTATTGCCTACTTTTTGCTGTGTCTTTTTGATCCACCTCAGCAGTGATGGGGTGATTTTCAATGCCTTCTGGTGCTGGCATTGGCAAAATGAGGGCTATGGCACAGGATTTGATCGCGGTTATGTGATATGTATATTGAGTACAGCATATATTTTAGTAGTAGGGAATGGCATTGCTACCACCAGTTTCTTAAGGGAGATTAATTTCACTTTTATTCAACATGTGGTTTGGAAGTAGCAGGAGGTGAAAGAGTGTGGGTCTGGAAACCGGGACTTCGCTAGTTCTTTCCTTCATACCAGTTCTGTGACCTTGAACAAATCCCTCATTCTTCTGAACCTTGTTTCCTTCATCCATAAAATGAAGGACTATTGAGGATAATCTTAACAGTTATAAAGCTATATCCAGATTTATAATTCTATATTTATACACTTTATATCTTTAATCCTGTGAGACCCTTTATGAGAGAAGCAGCGGATCATTGCTATTGCCTTAAGTTTGTGGTTCAGAGTAAATGGTTCAAGTTAGTCACAAACTGGAGAAAGGCGTAACTTCTTAGTAAGCAGCAGTGAATTAGCAGCCTTATGCCAATCTTAACCCAAGTGCTTCTCAGCTGAGGATGAAGTTCAGGAAAAGATTAAATAATTCCTTTGATATTGTATAGTCAACAAGAAATATAGTCAACACAGATCTCCCTGACGGGAAAATCATGCCTGCCTCTCACAGTTAAAAACACAGTGCTTCCATTATTGAACATAGAGAAGCCGAGCTGGTGTCTACATAAAGCTTCCATTATTGACCATAGAGAAGGCGAGCTGGTGTCTACATAGAGCCTTCACGCCTATGTTCTTTTGTCTTTGGTACAGGACTCTACATGCTACCAAAGAGAAATGTAAACACCAACCCAGCCATAAACCCTTTGATCTTTGATGCTATTATGTCTGCAAGAGATGCTAGGGCAATGGTGGCACAAAGCCTGTGGGAGTAACCAACCAATGTCTGATTTGACTTAAGGACCCCTCCAAGAAATGCCCAGGCTCAACATTTGTTGGGTGATCAAAAACATGAAACTCAATAGTTCAGGGACCTAAGATGAAGCCAACTATTTCTCTTCAAATAAATTAAAAATAGCAATAAAATGACTCCTGATGACATTCTGCTATACTCATAGATCACTTTCCTGGTTGGCCATCATCAGAGAGCCTTCTTCCTGCAGTAGATGGGAATATAAAGACCCACACCTAGGCATTATGAAGAGAGTGAGAGACATTGAAATAGCTCTAAATGGGAGGTCTCCATCAAATCCCTTCCCCCAGGGCTCAGAGAACAGAACAGAAGAGGAGGCAGAAAGAATGTAAGAGCCAGAGGGATGGAGAACACCAGGAAAACAAGGCTGACTAAATCAACTTGAGCAAAGCTCATTTGACCTCAGAGACTGTAGTAGTACACACAGGGACTGCCCTGGGGCCTCTGCATATATACTATGGCTTCCAGTTTAGTGGTTTTATGATTTTATATTTTGGGGGATTCCTGAGAGGGTCACTGTTTCTTATGCCTTTTGGGGTTATTTTCCTTTTGTTTATTTTATTCAATTCCAATTTGCTAGGTTTTGTTTAATCTTATTATATTATAATTTATTACTCTCTCTTAGAAGCCGTTTTCTGATGAGAGACAGAAAGGGGGGATTTGTAACATAAACCACAACAATATATATTTATATATATCAATTTATTAAGGGTACCCCAGGGCTATTGGCAGAATGAGTTCCCACAACAAGGATCAGGATGGGAAGAGAGGTGGGGAGGAAATGGGAGGAGCAGGTGGGGGGACTGAAAACAGGATATATTATCTGAGGAAAAAACAAAACCTATTTTCAAAAAAAAGCAAAAATACAAAGCAAAACAAAAACCACAATGCTTATTTCCCATAGCTTATGGAGCAAGCCACAGAGTTTTGACAGTCTTAGAGGCTCTCAGCTGGGAAGTGAGGAAGGTAGGTGCAAGGAAAGGCATCAGTAAAGACTGCTGATTCTCATGTGAACATCTCTTTTGATTCCAGCATCCCCGCTTCCTTTGAGTATCACGTGACCAGTCATATAACATGCGTATATAAAATGCATTGCTCTTGGAACCCCTCTGCCGTGTTCATCGGCAGGTAAAGGAGAGACACTGACCCGAAGCAGAGAGTCACACGATCGACTTCCCTCATCTACGCAGTGGTCACAGAACTGGAGGCCTCCCAAGCCCAAGCCTCTGCTCAGCTGGGCGTGGTGCCACTCTGGCACTTAGGAGGCTTAGTAGGAGAATCTCATGCTGGAACTCTGACTGGGCTACATAGAGAGACTGTCTCCTACAACAGCTGCAGCATCCCCTCCCTCGAAAAAAGATTTCTGACACTAAAGAGCCTGTCTTGTCAATTTAGTTAATAATTCATTTTGCATAAAAGAAACTATATATTTTGATTTTTTCATGGCAGATAAACTATTTCAATAATTCCAATTTGATTGCAATCGGTATAATATACCCCTCTAAAAAAATATCAGCACAATAGCCATTGCCACATAGAGGAGTGTTGCTTCTTAGCCAGGCATGCTTGTTAACCAAAAATAAGCATCTAGACCAGGCTTTCTTAAACTGTTTTCTTTCATGGTCCTTTTTCTTTGAGAAATTTTTATATAACTCCAGGTATGTAAGGTAGTTCTATAAATGAAATATTTACTCATAATAAATTCTTAAGAAATGTGTTTAAAAACAATTCTTTTATATACAAATAATTCACATATATATGACTATACACACACGCACACACACACACACACACACACACACACACATTGGTTTTTTGAGACAAAGTTTTTCTTTAGAGTAGCTTTAGAGCCTGTCCTGGAACTTGTTCTGTAGATCAGGCTGGCCTCAAACTCACAGGAATCTGTCTGCCTCTGCCTCCTGAGTGTTGGGATTAAAGGTATGTGACACCATAATTTGACAATTTTACTATATATTAAAGATTAAAAAACTCTGTCTACTAAAATGGTATAGGTGTTTGTGGTGTGGGAGGTCCTTCTGTCTATATGTTGCTTTTATTGGCTAATGAATAAAGAAACTGCTTTGGACCTATAGCCAGGCAGAACTTAGGTGAGGAAGGTTGGGCTGAAGGCAAGGAGGAAGAAGGGTGGAGTTGGAGATATGCCATGAAGCTGCCACTGGAGATAGAAGTGCTGAAATTTTGCTGGTAGGCCACGACCTTGTGGGGATATACAGATTAATAGAAATGGGTTAAGAGTTAACCAATAAGAAGCTAGAGCTAGTGGGCCAAGCAGTGATTTAATTAACACAGTGTGGTTATTTGGGTCTAAGCTAGCTGGGTGGCCGGGAAGAACAAGTGCCTTTCCCACTACATGTTTGATCTTTGTGACAGAAAGAATTACATCTTGATAGAAATATTGGCAGGACATGGAACATCTTCAACATTTTTCAGAGTTGATTGTTATTTTAATTTTATAACCATCAATGCTGAGAATATTACTTTATAAAAAATTTGCAAAATGGCAGAAGATTCAAAAGAATTATATTTAGGGTCATTTCAGAAATTGCTGGCAATTCTGTCTTAATCCCAAGCCAAAACTTATTCAATATATTTTTAAAAATTAAACTAGGTCAGTAAATAAAATAACAAATTTAAAAACCAAACATTTGAATCCAATCCAATCTAAAAATATACTAATTTGATGCCTACATATTAGAAATAATGACAAGTAAATATTAAAAGTCCCTATTCTCCATAATTAAACCCCCTGTGTCGCTAAGGAGGCAGAAAACAATGTATAGATGATAAAAAACGTTGTCAAACATGGAATAGAGTCTTCTGAGGTCAGCATTTGCTGCTGTTGCATACAGCACGTAAAGTGTCAAATAATGCAATGAACTCGTGGGATGCAGCACAGGTGAGCATGGCCAGAAACACCTCGGACTGATTATGCATTTGAATTTAAATTAACTATTGGTTACTCCACATTCAGAAATCCTTCACTGCCGCTACATTCGTCGTAACCCCCACCTTCAGTCATGTGACCCTCATGTGGCTGTTAATCTCCACGTAAGCTTAGAAGCTGAGTTTTCAATATTTATTGACTGATTTAAGAAAGATGTTGCATCAAGGTTAATTTAGAGGTGTAGGGCATCAAATGGAGGGGCTCCTTTTTTGTGCCTCTTGTTTGAAAGTAACAAAGACAGCCAGTTCTTTCTTGATAAGAACATTGGCACTTAGGATTTTAAATTTTCTTTCAAATATTTAATTCAACCACTCCTAGGCGAAGCTCTAGCTTCAGAATTTATCATTTAATATAATGGTTTTCAGTGCTCAAGATTGAATCTAGGCCTTGTGCCTGCTATGCAAAGACTCTTACTCTACCTCAGGTCTAAGCTTAGTCTCAGTGCACAACTTTACAAGTTCTCAGCTACCATTTCTGTTTTGTTCTGGGCTTCTTTAGTTTCAATTTATTCTCTCTCTCTCTCTCTCTCTTTCTCTCTCTGTCGTTGCTGAGTACATGCTAATTTTTATTTAATGTGGTTGTGTTTAGCTAAATGTGAAAAATTAGAAATGCCAAAGTATGGAATTTGAAGAAATAAAGATAGAATCAAACTCCATGTTGTCACCTAAGGGAATGAGGTAGTTCTCTATATGGAATCACTTACAAGATGTATAACTTTTATATAACTTCTAATAGGCAAAGTATAGAACAATGTGTGCGGTATGCTAGTTTTTGTATATGCACAAACACTTGTATGTTCAGTATGTTTCTATGCATTCTATGACTGTGGAAAGACATTTAAGAAAGTGGTAATAGTGGTTTTCTCTGGGGAGAAATAGGCTGGGAGATTGGAAGACTATCCTGTTGTCCTATTATATAGTGTGTCATGTTCATGTATTATCTATTCCTATTTTTATAAGGCAAAAGGCAGAGCTATTTTTACTGAGATGAAAAAGTACAAAAGACATATTGTTATGTATAAAGAACAAATTGCAGAATAGTATAAATAGTATATGATCTGACTTTTGTAAAGTAATCATAAGTATGTGTGTGTGTGTGTGTGTGTGTGTATGGCGTACACATACATATATGAGAATGTGCACCAAAGTGTTAATGGTGGGGCACTTGGGAGAAAGAAAATGTGTGCTCATATATAGACTTTCATTTTTTTTATCCTATGCACTTCTATTTTGTCTGTTTTCATACCAAGCACACCACACATTAATATATTAGAAATAATTCATTAAACAGTAATCAAACTAGACATTAAACAAAACTTCCGAGACCAATTTTTTGGTTCAGCTATTCTTTTTGTATTTCACAGATCCAGCTCTGATCTCTCTCAATCTCCTCTTTGAGGCTTCTTCAGTCTCCCGTTCCTTTGCTCACCTTTTCCTCAATTTCCCAGCATCAACAGGACTTTGATAAGGTTGTCACGAAGAAATCATACTAACACTGCAGTGGGTTGTCTGACAACCACGTTCTTTTTAGGTAAAGTTAAGGGACTTTTTGGAGACAGGTGCCTTGAGTGTGCTAGTAGCTGAGGCTGACCTTGAATTCCTGATCCTCCTGCTTCCAGGTCCCAAATGCTAGGACTTTAGGTGTGATAGGATCAGGGCTTCCTACTCCCTAGGTGAGTACTCTCCCAACTGAGCCATGACCCCAGCCACACCATTTCCTCTGTAATTAATCCACAGTAATTAATCCAAACTTGTGCCCACTTTTAGAGTCTTCACGTTGGGTTAAGTGAAACTGCCCATCTCTTTAAGAAAGTACCCATGTTTTCTGGATCATTTGTATCATCATGTTAAATACAGTATGTCTTCAGTCTCAAAAACCAAGCACTTCTAAATACTGCCCTATTTCTATACTTCTTAAAAACGTCTCCCTTACTTCTGTAAAGTCATTGTGCCGTCACTCATTCTTAATCTCCCTCCTCTCAGAATTTCAGATGTGACCAAATGTTCCCCTAATTTCTCTTTTTCAAGGTCATGATTCTTCAAATCAGTGGTTCTCCTCTTCTCAAATTCATTGGTCAAACGCCTCCTTGACTTTCATTTTTCCTTTTACTCCACTATTGGCATTCTCCTTTCTAAATATGTCCTGAACCTGATTCCTTTCCTTAGCTCTCTTACTGACTCCCTAGTCAGCATCAGTCAGCCGAGTTAGTGTGATACTCAATCTAACTTTGCTCCCTAAGAATCTGCCTATGCTTAAATACATAAATTACAGTATATCATTGCTTTGCAATACATTCTCTAATGACTTCTGTCACACTCAGCATAAAATCTAAAGTCCTTTCTATAAACTTCAAGCCTCGCAATGCCTCTTAACTCAAACTTTCGCCTTGGAACTCACTCCATCCATCTTTCCCCTTCACTGTTTTATTTCACAGTGACCTGGATGCTTTAGAACATGCTCCTGCCTCAGAATGCTTTCCTTACAGTGTCTGCTTTGGAACATGCTCCTGCCTCAGGATGCTTTCCTTACAGTATCTGCGGGGAAGACTTGTCTTGCCTGGCTCCTTTCCTGTTACCTTATCAGACAATCTCCCTTGAGCATAGTATCTGGAGCACTAGGCTCTCTCACTCAGCCCCTTTACCCTGCCTTATTTTTGGCAGCTCCTGATATGCTGTCTATGAAGAGGACTAATATTTGCTAATGATTTATCTCTCCTAGAATAGACAAGATGGCTATTCTGTCTCACTTAACACATCTCTAACATTCAGAAGAAAAGGATTATCACAGAGTACTTTAAAAGAATTTTCTGAGTTTTCAAAGGAGATAGCCAGAGTTTCTCTTTAGCATATTCTCATTACATGAAATTCTTCTTTAGACAGTCTACTTCTCCATTAAAATCTCCTGTCTTTAAATAAAAAAGAAAACAAATCTGGTTTACCTTTTTCTTTAGAAACTATTGTAGACTAACTCACACATATTTGCAAAAATAGTATAGATAACTCCATTTACTTGTCACCTACTGTTTACCAAATTATTTTCTCTAACTGTCCTTTTGATTTTCTAATGGTTTTCTAAACTCTAGTTTCTTCAATCTTTTATGATTTTTTTTAACACAGTGTCTCTCTACTGCCTCTTAAAAACCTAGGAACTTACTCATACTAGATAATCTCTGTGCCATGGAGCTGCCTCCTGACCCAATTCCAATTCTTATTTTGTTGATGGGTTTCTTCTACACCAGATTTAAATTCCTTTGCCAAGATGATGTATTACACAAGGAAGGGAAAGGATGTTTTAATTAAATGGGAAAATAGGTTTAACCAAATTTAAAGAAGAAAAAGAAGAGGAAGATTTTCATCTTTGAAGCACACTGTCCTACAGAGAGGTATACTCTCTTACAGATTTTGTATGCCATTTTGCTTTCTGTGATTTCTAGACACTGGCAATTTTCAGGCTCTCCTGTGCCTTATCTCTTATAGGAAGAGTTGAGTACAAATAAATCTATGAGTTTTTTTAAATGTACGCTCATATTTCTATTTAGCCACTTATTTTGTTGAGTTCTTGCCATTTATTTATTCACCAAATACCTTGTGTTTCTACTGTGTGCTATTGTCCACACTAACAGTCTTCTTATCCACCAAGTGGATCTGTAATGAACATCACCTTTAAATCATTATAAGTACTGAAAAATTAAGATTGAAAAGCTTCCATGGTCCAGGAAAGTCAAGTACAATTTATTAAATAGGTATTCTTTTTCTGTTTTTTGTTTGTTTATTTGTTTGTTTCAAGACAGGGTTTTTCTGTAGCTCTGGAGCCTGTCCTAGAAACTAGCTCTTGTAAACCAGGCTGGCCTTGAACACACAGAGATCCACCTGCCTCTGCCTCCCAGAGTGCTGAGATTAAAAGTGTGCACCACCACCATTAAATAGGCATTCTTATTTGAAATGATAATCCTTGGATAACTGGTTTCCAATATTAAAAAATGAGCAAGAGCCAGTGCCCGTTCCAGCATGCCTACCATATAAGTAAGATAACTTGCATATTGAAAAGACAAGGCTGGCCCAGTGAGATGGCTCAGCAGGGCCTTGGTAGAGATCTCTCATTCACTTGGAACTCTTCTCCTTTATCTGTGCCCATTATTAGATAGTTCTCCTTTATCTGTGCCCATTATTAGATAGTTCTCCTTTATCTGTGCCCATTATTAGATAGTTTTAGTCTTTTCATTGTGTCCCACATTTCTGGGTTGTTTCATTCTTATGCTTTAATTTTTTTTTTGAGTTCCAGGACAGCCAGAATGGTTACACAGAGAAACCCTGTCTTGAAAGACAAAAAACAAACAAAGAACAACAATGACAACAACAAAGAAAAAAGAAAAATAAAATTTATTTATTTATTTATTTTTTAATAAAGAATTTTTTTAAAAAATATATTCCTTTCTTATTTTGTCTAGATCCTCTCCATCCTCCACTCTGGATTGTCTATCTTCTGCTTGATTCAGTCTACTTGTAAGGCTTTCTTTTGAGTTTTCTAACTGGGTTATTGGGGTTTTCAATTTCATCTTGATTTCAGATTGTGCCCCTTTTCAGTGTTACTCTTTATTGAATTCTGTTTTCAAGTCCTGGATTGTCTCTATCATTTCCATTAGCCTAATATCTGTGTTTTCTTTAATATCCCATAGGTATTTATGCCCTTTTTCTTCTTCCTCTTCAAGTTCATTAAGCTGTTCCTTTGTGTGTTCTTGAAACTATTTGAGTTCTTTGATGAAGTTTATGATTGTTCTTTTCAATTCTGTGTCTTGGGGTTCATCTAGGTAATTATTATTGGCAAACATTTCTATAGGACTGGGAGTTTTTGTAGAGTAGACACTGGCTTGATCTTTCCTATGGTCTGTGATTTGGGGATAAGATCTGGGCATGTGGATTTCTTTTGTTAGTTCATTATCTCCTACAGAAAAAGCAGGTTGAGACAGAAGAGAGCTGTAGGCAGGTGGGGCCTAGAGGTTGGAAATAGCTTAGGTGGAATGAAGTCATCTGAAGACAGGGGACCTGACTGATGTGCAGGATGTGTCACCTGGCTCAACACTGGAATGTGGAAGTAGATCTGGGAGTTGGGGAGGACACATGGAAGGGAAGGTCAGGCAGACTCACCAGGCTGGACTCTGGAGAAGGACATGTGGTATCTGACTGGGTGGAGATGTTGGTTGTTGAGATTGCTCAGTAGGTTAAGAGACAAAGGTGCTTGCTGCTGAGCCTGAAATCCTGAGTTCAACCCTCACAGCTCACATGGCAGAAGGAGAGAGCTCTCTTGACAGTTTTCCTCTCATCTCTGCACACATGCCACAGCATGTGTGTGTTCAAACTTCTAACTCCCACCCGCACACAAAAACACACACATAATAAATGAAAATTCAGGAAGTTTCTTTAAATGCAACATTTACTGACCTAATAACCAGTTAAAGGAAGACATGTCTGGGACATCACTGACTATGCAGTTCAAGTGAGTGTGTATTTAGCTCCTCATAAAAGCCCATGCACACATGGTAAACATTTCCTAGATAACTCTCCTCCAGCATTCTCCCACAATCTCATCTCCTGCATTATTAGGGTGAACATTTGTCATTTGTCTGCACTGTTCCTACCTGTTGTTCTAGGGTAATTGTTAATTGCAGCCCCTTTCCCTCTTTATAGAATCTTGCCTCGGATGACAAATTAAATGGTGAGTTTGAGTACTAGGGTCTCTGATGAATGATCAAGGTGCCATTCCTATTTATTGGCATCACCTTGTCACAAGCTGTGAAAACACTTTCCTTTCTGATTGTTTCTCCTCACTTGTCACAAAGACCTTCACATGAAATCACTCTCTCCCATTAAAGTCATTACTGGCCCCGTCAGTAATGGCCGCTTGTTTTAACTTTCCTCTTGAGACTCCAAACACCAAATGCAGAGATGGCTTTTGCTGGGTCAAGATCAAAATTCTTCAGAGACACTAGCCTTGTACAGGGGAATTATTGTCTCTCTAATCCATAGACATCTGAAACAGACGTTTCTTCATAGAAACGTTGTCTTATAGAAAAGGACTGAGATTTCCTGCTGACTTTTTCTCTGAGATTTCCCCCGACTCCGAGATTTTTTTTCTTCCTTCTGAGATTTCTTTTTCTTTTTTCTCCTCTTCCGATTTTTAGCTTAAAGAATGGAAAACTCCCGTGGCTTCAGTGAGTCCCATGTATTCTGGGCTAAGGTTCTTAATGTCTCTGGATTTGCTCCTGGGGTATAGGTAACTGGAAAGAGAATCTGGGTGGCCCTCTCAAGGGTGATCTGTGTTAAACTAGTTAATCTTGATTCACAAGAAAAGATGCTCTTGAGCTGCCTAGTCAGCCAGGCTGCAGATGCTGCAGGTCCTGGCTGATGAAGGAGCAGTGTGGACACTGGACATTATAACTTCTTGGCAACTCAGTCATAACTTTCCTTCAGTAAAGTTTTGTCCTTACATTACTAAAGGTAAAAGAAAACTTAATGTAAAAAAAGTTTTTCAAAATGTGGAATCATGAAGACAAAGCAAGTGTGAAAATACAAGACCAACCCCCTGGGGGATGTTGATTGTTTTTACTGTTAATTGTTTTGTTGTTTTGTAATTCATTGGCAAACTATGGAAATTTCTACTGCTTTCTGTCTTAGCAAAAACAGTTTTCTGTGAGAATAATTTTTTAAAAGCATTGTATTTAGGATAATAGATGTGTAATGACTATCATTTTGTTTGTAGCTTATTTGAAAAAATTAAACTGACTGAGACAAAAAGTCTAAAATGTGTTTTTTTCTTTTTCTCTCCTTTTTATTTATCCAAAACAAAACTACTTAAAACTGTTATTATGTGCTGAGTTAACTTTATCATCAAACACTGATGAACCCTGAAATATTAATAATATGACTTTGTTACTGATCCCTACAAATTTCATGCCCTTGTCAAAGTGAAGAAAGGGCAGAAACGTTGGAGTCCTTAATTCCATATTAACTCAAGGATCTGGGCTGGACAGCCTAAGGAAACTTTTCGTAATTCTCTCTCTCTCTGTTTTAGGTGTCAGTTCTACTGTCTCCTCCCTACCTTGCCTGCCCCTGTTGTGGGAAAATCAATAACAAACCCTACAGATACCCTCTCCACGCTCCTGAAGGTAGATTCGTTACTGAGTTCTTAGGGCCTGTTTATGAAAATTGGCCTGGACAAATGTCCCCAGAGTGTTGCAGCCCCTGAGTGAATAGGGACGTTCCTTGACTTGGAAGCAGTGGCATCAGGTGGTTTGAGGAACTGGAATGTCACCTTCTGGGGAACCAGTTCTAGTATCTCATGTGTTGTACACTAAAAACTCTCACAGGGGTCTTTATAAGGAAAGTAAACATCCAACTAAGTCTACAAAGAAATTAAAAATAAAAGATTCCAAAAATCATGATCTATTTTTAACCATGGGTGTGAGCTAAATAGAATATACTATATCTTCCTTGACAATGTGAGTTTGAATAGCCTGTGCTCATCTTTGCAATTCTCAGGAGATTTACTCACTGTCTTCTAGCCAACACGATGACAAGGTTTTATTGATGTGCCAAATCCAAGGCTTGGGCGTCAGAATTGGGAAATCTGGTACATACATGTTCATTGGGCTAAAGGATTTTAGATTCCTTGTTATTTTTGTTTTGTGAACGGTTCACAGAAAAGCTTAGAGGCTGCCGTAGAAACTACAAGTCTTTAAAACGAGAGGAGGACTGAGTAGGGAAAGGGGCCGTGGGGGTGGGGGTGAGGTGCATGTTTTATATTTTGTTGGAAGGTGTTCTACCTCTACCAGCAAGCCTCGTTCAGGAAGGGCTAGGAACAGTCCTTGTTTTTCACAGGCTCATCCTCCTTTACACACTCCTCACCCCCACCTAGGTGCATAACTTCATTATCCCCTGTACTGTGTTGTCTTACCAGGATGAATATGTTTTGGAGTGTGTCTATTTATCTTATAGACTAAACTTCCTACCGTTTTCCTGCCACTTCTATAAACTGAACTTCCTACTGTATTCTTGCCCCCTTTCCCATTGATACTTGCTTCTGTTTTCCAAAGAAAAGAAATTTATCTGATAATCTAGTCAGGATGATAGAGGAAAGGGTATGGACAGCTTAATGTACTGTGTTTCCTAAAAAAGGGGCAACAATGGGGTACTCTTCATGGGTAACTCAGGAGCAAGAGAGTTTTAGCTCAAAAATGTGAATTTTCAGTTAGCTGTAATGCCAGCTGCTTATTCAAGTCTAGCCTGGCCAACTTCCAAAGACTGTCTCAAAATTAAAAAAAAAAATGAAGAGGGGCAATTGTAAGTCATTGGTAAGGCATTTGTCACGCAAGTTCCGAGTACCGAACAAGGACATAGTGTTAAGCATCCTTAAACTCATGCCCACAGATTACCTGGGGGCTGGAAGAGCACAGCAGGTCTCATCACAGTGGAGGGAGGAGGTGTCGCCTGGGAGCAAACAGCACTCAGTGTGCCTCAAGTCTCCATCTACAGGAAGGCTAAGGATTGTTCATGCTGTTCTCCTCCTGGAGGTTGGCACCGAGAGAGGGTGCTGGGCATCCCTTCCACAGGCACACACCTTTACTCAGGCACTCCCGGTCTCACCCCACGGCTTGCCCACAGGTTGATTCCTCTAAGATCAGAAAGATAAAAGATAGAGAAATGGCTACAGCTGAACCTTGCTTATGCAATGTAATCCCATGATCAATTGATCGTGCCCAAGGACAGCAGATCAAACCCCTTCCTCACCATCACTATGGAAATAGCATTGAGAATGTACTGTTTCTGATTACATAAAGATTTAAGGCAAGGAACATTCTGTCAAAATACCCAAACAAGTTCTGATTTGACAATGTTACATTTTGCTCTGTTAATTTTCCAAATACCATCATAGCATAGATAGAACATATTCACTGAGATATTGTTGAGGAAGGGTTCCAGTTTAACTTTAAACACAGAAAAATTTCCCCTGGGACTTATACTGATTCCCAGTGAGAACCACAAGCACTGTTGGTGGGTCTCACTAATTATGTGGTTTCTGTATGTAAACACATGTCTTCTACATGAGTAAACGTGCACACAACATACACTTTTCCAGCACTGGCCTAAGGATGCACACAGATACACACACCTAGGAATCTCTGGTCTCCTTGTAACTGTTCCCCCCAAAGTAAGATTGTCGCTGCTCCTCTGACTATTAAACTAATACAGTAAGAGGCGATGCCACACTGGCAAAGCACTTTCAGCAAAAGCAGGAGTTTGGGTTCCTAACATCCATGTCAAAAACTGACTGTGGCCTTGGTGGTGGTGGTAGGACACACGTTTAGTTCCAGTGCTAGGGAGGCAGAGGCAGAGGCATATGGATCTGAGTTAGAGGCCAGCCTGGTCTACAGAGCAAGTTCCAGGACAGCCAGGGCTACAGAAAGAAACTCTGTCTCAAAAAACAGAACAGACAAACAAAAGCTGAGCACAGGAGCTGTCTCTACGCCCAGTTCTGGGAAGGAGACAGGTGAGACAGCTAAGCCCCTGGACCTTGCTAGCCCACCAGAGGAGTGCAATTGGTAAGTTCCAGGCTCAATGGGAGACCCTGTCTTGAGAAATGAGATGACCAGTGATTGGGGAAGATGCCTGGTCTCAACCTCAGGCCTCCACACACAAATGCAGAGCACATACAAATAAATTTTAAAAAAATCTATAATCCAAACTAATTAGAGTAATAGCAAATCTTCACTTTAAAGAATGACATTGAATATAGACACGGGGATTTTTCTAGGAAACCAATGAGGTCACCAAAAAAGAAACCACAGCTCCTTGATTATTGAAGGACTAAACAAGTCATTCTGATCACTGCCCTAAATGGCAATGCCGACTAGAACATGAACTTGCAGCATGATGAAGATCTCTGTGTACAGACCCACACCAAGCTTGTTCTTCCATTGCTTGGGACCCACACTGTCAACGCTGCCAAGAGATAGCACAGTGATGTGCAATGCTGTGGTCATGCCAAATTCCCAGAGCTCTCTCCTAACCTGTGCAGGAGAAAACACATGAGAAAGCAGTCAAAGATGACAGCAGTTAAAGATTATGGTCAAGACTAGTTCCCTAGGAAAGGAAGCTACTGGTTATAACTAAAATATATGTCACTTCAGAAAAGCCCCCATACACTGTATTAAGTCTGTGGGTAAAAACATCAGATAACAGCTTTTGATCACTGACTCTGTCCCAAATCCTATGCTTAACCATCCTGGCTTTGGTCTTGGTTAAGCCTCATAATTATTCATTGGCTAGAAACTGTCATCATGCACTATACCGTTATTACACAGGTATGTATGCATTGGAGATGCAGAGTAAAAGTCAGTGTCTAGAACACATGAGTTTCAAGTAACAACTCCGCTCCAGAACCCAGTGACTGGATTTGGGACATGCTGCTGTAGTATTCAGTTTCTGCGTATGTCCTCAGCTGATGTGTCCTACGACTTCAGGATATTTCTGTGTGCTTGTGTGTGCTGCACATATTTGAGGGGTTTTGTTTAATATTTTTTTCTGCTTTTCTATCAGCTTTGCACTTTGATGGACAAACAGGCCCATTTTGTTGTTCTTTTGCTGTTGAATCTTATTCCAGTAAAATTTAATAGAGATTCTTTATATATTCCTGAGATAGCACCCCTAAAACTTTTTAAACATACTGGTTCAAAAATGTTTTTAAATCCACCAAGAGAAACTGTGTCTCTGGGCCATCTTCTCAGGTGATCTAAAGACTAATGTCATTTTAGTTGTCACGCACCCTGCTCCTTCTCTGTCTTTGTGCATTTGTGTGTGTGGTTTAGAGCCTGTTTGACTTCTGGGTATCTTTGCCTGGCTCTGAGTTCAGGCTCCCTGACACTGCACCTCTATATTGCTTGGAGAGTTAACTTAAAATATACAATCTCCAGACGGGAATGATTTAGCAAAATTAAAAGCAGACAAGGGGTAGGGAAGGCGGGAGGGGTCAGATGTTTTCTCTACCCACTATCAGTTTGATGTGGTAGCCTTGTTCCTACCTAGTCCTCTACCCAAAAGTCACGCTGTCCTCTACCCAAAGCTAAACTGTCTGAGACGGTAACAGAATACACACGCATAGAGAGGTGGAGGCCCCTCTGTCCCCCATCTAGCCCACCACAGAGAGTTTTAATTGTGGCTTGTTTCTGTTTAATTTTACCTCAGTTCAGAATGAAGATGCTAGTTTCAGTGCCCCTCAAGAGGCACCATAAAATATTTAAGTACTGGTAAGCATTTCCTTAGCTCTTCAAAGAAAATCGGTGTTTCTGATCACTTATTTGTTTTTGGAATAGATCTTTCCAAACAAAACCGTGACATATTGGTGAGTTGATACGAATGTCGCCAGTCTTATGGAGCACCCACTTATTTATTTTTCATGCACACACTTAATTAAAATCTCTTCTCTGGTTAGAAACAAATCTAGTAGGAAAATTGCAAAGAAGACACATATAGGCAAGCAATGCCACATAATAGATCCACATTTTAGTATGCTTTGGGTGAAATATGGAGTAGGGCAATTCAGGAGTATGGAGAAGTTTAAATATAAAAAGAGAGTTTCTCAGTGATCCCAGCTCTTGCATTGGCATCATTGGCTACAGCCACCCCTGCATAGTTAGGCTTCCAGTGCTGGTTCACAGTGGCAAGCTATAAACACATGCAGAAATGGTTAGGGAGGAGGCCATGAGACCACTGTTTTCTTCTCCTTTGGTCCATTGTTTTCAGTCTTACATCCATCTTAAAAGCCAGCATAGGCAAAAGATGATACTGATTGGGCTATGGTCTATTGCACACCTCCTGAATACAGTTAGAGCATGGACCCAGAACTATTTGAGGTTGTAACTCACTTTTCACATGGATACAATCTCTGGGCTCTGGTGCAGATAAAATCCTTGTACTCTTCTTGTTAGCACCTTGCATGCTTTTGTGAAGGACACAGCCCATGGGTCTCAGCAGCACAGAAGAGATAAGATATCCTATATCGTTCATTTTCAGCAAATAGTCTGGATTTACAGTACCATACCAGTCGTTTCTGACTACCACTTAGGGCAGTTTTGCTTAGCCTAGCGGAATGTCTTGGAAACTACTGGCAATGATTTAGCCTCCAAAATTGGAAGACATTTAGTAGAGACAGAAAGCCTATGAACAAATAGTGGGCATGTGCCAGAGTAAATAAGTGTGCTTCATGAGCTGCGGTCAGAAATGTCTCTCTTTCAGTATGCAGGCAAAGCCTTTGCCAACATTCGCCATAAAGCCATCTCACAAAGCTGTTTTTCCTCTCAGTAAGACAGACTCATTGAAAGAAGGATTCTAGCTCACAGTCTCCTCTTGGGGCTGTCATCACAGGTCATGCCAAAGACGACCTGAACTGAGAGAACTTTTTCTCCAATTAGTCTTTCTTACTCATCCTGCCAAGCCTCCATAANAAAAAAGAAAGAAAAAAAAAAGGAGACTCCTGAGGGAATTGTAGGCTGCAAGGGTTGGTGGAGGAAAGACTGCAGCGTGCAAAGCCCGTCCCAGGACCTCACAGTAAACCACAGAGTCATTTTGCTTCGCCTCTCTTCCAAACCCCAGCTTTGGCCTGAACTGCCTAACTTCTTTGAAGCACTTGGTGAGGCTATCGTTACTAAGAGAGATATGATGGAGTCAAGGAGAAGAACCTTCTCTTATGCAGACAAAGAGACAACCCTGCACAGTGTCCACTTCGGGCTGTTTGCATTTCCTTTAGAACTTAACTTCTGGATCACATGTCACTTGGGCTAAAGTACCATGTCCTCTGATGCAGTGTGTGCACACTTGCCCACTGAGCATAGAGTGTGGTTTTGTGTAATTTTCTACTCCTGTGTAGTGACTGTGTAGTTTTGGGGTGGTCACTGAAATTCAAGAAGGAATATCTCTTTTAAACAATTGAAGGAACCATAAATCAATACCCAGCAAGATTCACTCATTGTGAAATTTTTCATGGAGGGATATAGAGTCCACCTTCAATAAAGCATGAGTAAGAGAAGCCATTGTCCAAAGCCTGATATGTTCTGTAAAACAGTAAAGCGTGGGTGAGTGCTTGAGAGCTTCCTCCAGCACAACAGCTTTAGGATAAAGAAATCCAAGACACTGTTTCCAAAGTAAATGATAGATTTTCTATCAGTTATGAAATAGTCAAATGAAAAGAGTATCCACTGGACACCCACCATATGCCGGGCATTTTGCTGGGGACTGAGAATACAGACAGAGGAAAGACAGATAGGAAGATTTCAAAATGCAGAATATTGTCAGTTTTGCGCCTGCCAGCTTAGAGCCTTTACTTTGTTCACTTCGGAGACAGTTTATAATGTGTATTTATATTATTTGTGTGTGGGGGGTGGGAAAGCACACAGTTGCCACTGCAAGGGTCCCACATGTGTTAAGAGCTCAGCATTCAGGATGTCTACCTTGTTAAGGCAGAGTCTTTGGTTTCTGCTGCTGCGCTGCACACCTTGGGCTAGTTGGCCCTGAAGCTTCTGTGAGTCACCTCTCTCTTCAGCCCATCTTGCTGTAGATGCACTGAGATGACAGCTGCACACCAACACATCTGATTTTATGTTTTCAGACATGAGTTCCAGGGACTAACCTTTGGTTGTTAGGCTTGTGCCAGGTAAATAAAGGGCTAGAGCGACGACTTAGTTGTTAGGGATACTAGCTGCTATTCCAGAGGATCTGCGTTAGAGTCCCAGCACTCACAAGATGGCTCATATCTGTAATCCAGTGCCAAGGGTTCCAATGCCTTCTTCTGGCCTCTGCAGAGTGCCCTGAATGCAGTACACAGATAAACATGCAGGCAAAACATTCATACCAAAGGCAATGAAATAGTACAATGGAAGGTAAATAAGATGTCTTTTTATTTTAAATAGAACGAAAAAAGTGGCAATTCCTTGTGTTAAGAAGTTGAAGTTGATGAACATGGAGAAGAATGACCCAATGATTTAAATATACATATACAAAAGTACTCAAAGATGGCATAGTTCGCTTAGGGGCCAGTGCTAAGTAGGGTGTGTATCTCAGATGGAAGAGCAACAGGCTTAAGAGTTGGAAAAGGCAATTATTTTGGATTATGATTTCTTGCTTAGACATGTAATTCTGGACCAAGTGCTTATCCACACAGCTTCCTACCTTGTCAAGTGGGGTTACTACTCTACTGTGTTGATAAATGTGAAAATACATCTGTACATATTAGTATAAAATGCTATTTTATAATTAGTTTCACAGTATTATTTGTTATCTATCTATCTATCTATCTATCTATCTATCTATCTATCTATCTA
>LOEQ01001441.1:33939-44992 GCA_001685075.1 Bramus lutescens
GGAAGGAAGGAAGGAAGGAAGGAAGGAAGGAAGGAAGGAAGGAAGGAAGGAAGGAAGGGAAAGAGAGAAAAGAAAAGAAAAGAAAAATAAGACAAGATTCAGGGAGTAAATAACTGAGAAGCCTTAGGAAGTTCCTGAAACTGAACAGACACACAAGGTTCCTCCCTCCCGAGGTTATATAACCAGTGAGAAGCTCTAAGGCGAATCAGACCAACTGAGGCTGGAAAAGGCTGACCTGCTGAGCTGCCTGGAAGACAGCTCTGACCTGTGGAGCTGCCTCCAAGTTGTTCACTGAATTTCAAGGTTCTCATGAGTCACTGTCCTTGGGTGGGTTTTCGGTGATGCAGCTGCCCTTGAGTCATGCATGTTCCTGTAAGTAGCCCCTCACCCATACTCCAAGTAACTCTGATAAACTCACGGGGTCACCAAATTGAACTTCGGCAGTATTGCCACTTTGTTCCTTGTCTGGAATGAACAGACATTTGTGTCACATCTCTTTAGGAAAAGTTAGCTGGAGCAAGGCAATGTAGTTCAGTTGGTGGAGTGTTTATCTAATACACACATAACCCTGGCCTCAGTACCCACCATCCTATAAAATGGGCAGAGTGGTACACACATATAATCCCAGCACTGGGGAGACAGGCAGGAGGGTCAGAAGCTGAAGATCGTTCTTGACTACATATGGAGTTTGAGCCTACAAGAGACTCAGTCTCAAAAAAAAAGTTTCAAATAAATATAAAATTATAGCACTTGGTATATAGCTCCATGGTAGAGCACTTCCTAAGCACTTCCTGGGCTCAGTCTCCAGCACACAAAATACAAAGTTACAGCTCTTTCTTGGCCATGTTTGGGTCTTCCTATCTGCAGGCCAAAGAACGGAGTAAACGACCATCAGAAGTTATGGTCTCTGCTTTCCATGAGGAAAAACGTCATGTCAGGGACAAGAAGGATCATGTCTGGGATTCAGGGACCTTCCAGAGGTGGGGGCTCTTGGTACTTCTAGTCTCATAACCCTAAGTAGGAAATTCAAGCACGCTGACAAAGGCAGCAAGACCAAGTTTCACGTCATTCAGAAGTGCAGAACTAGGGTCACGTCACCAGGAAGGTAAGGTGGACCAGCCAACAGGTTCCCGGGGAGGAGAATGCAGAGTAATAGAGGAAGGACATGACAGCTACTACTTAGGGTTCATTAGAGTGATGACCACAATTTATTCCATTCTATACCATTTATCTTCTGGTTGTTTCTGGTTGTTTTGTTGAGATAAGGTCTCACCATATACCTCTGGCTGGCCTACAACTTGCTATGTACAACAGGTTGACCTCACAGAGATCCACAGGTCTCTGCCTCTCAAGTGGCAGGATTAAAGGCCTGTGCCACCACACCCAGCAAGTAATTACATTTATTTATGTATGTACACATATGTGTTTGTGTTCATGTGCATAGATATGCCATAGTATGAATGAGATCTGGTTGTTTTATTCTCTGTGTGTGTGTGTGTGTGTGTGTGTGGTGCATGTGTGTGTATATATGCAGGTGTATACACCTGTACATATACTCAGAGGCCAGAGGAGGATGTTGGGTGTCCTGTCTTATGTCTGCTTTAAGCCTATGAGGCAGGGCCTCTCACTAAACCTTGAACTAGGCTGATAGCAGAAAAGCCCCAGGGAGCTCCAGTATCCACGGTGCTGGGAACTCAGGTCCTTGGGCTTGCACACATAGCAGGCACTCTTACCCCCTGAGCCATCTCTCTAGCCTATGCTTGTCTTTTGGGGGGTTGTTTTTGTTGGAAATAAAGTCTTTCGGTAGAGCCCAAGTTGGTCTTGAACTTTCTACCTCCCAGTGCTGAAATTACAGCTGGGTACCACTGTCTCTGAGACTTCTCTTTAAGATACTGTAACCAGCTAGTATCTTAAAGTAATGCCAGCTGAGTACAGTGGCGTGTGCCTTTATCCCACTGCTTGAGAGGCAGAGACAACTGAATCTTTGTAGGTTTGGGGCCAGTCTGGTCTACATATGGAGTTCCAGGCCAGCCATAGTTTCAAAAAGAAGGGGGAAGTAACACTAGGTGTTTACCTTAAAGCCCTATGAATTTTTTAAGTAGACAATTTCGTCTTGCAGGATTTGTAGCTAAGAATTGTCTCGACTTTCACAGGTCTGTAGTGAAAAGGGGAATGGGCCTGCTTTCGTCCTGCCAGGCTCCCGCACGGCTAGCTTATCCCGAAATAACAAGACACAAATTGTATTCATTTAATCATTGCATGGCCCATTATATCTAGCCTCTTCTTGGCTAACTCTCACATATTAATTAACCCATTTTTAATAATCTTGTATCACCATGGGGTCGTGGCTTATCCGGGAAGATTCTAACCTACTCCATCTTGGGCCGGAGTTGCATGGTCTACCTGACTCTGCTTTCTTTCTCCCAGCATTTTGTTGTCTTCCCCTCCTACCTCTGTTTTGACCTATCAGGCCAAGCAGTTTCTTTATTAACCAATGAAAGTAACACATAGACAGATGACCCTCCAACACCACAGGTCACTTGGAATTTTGTTTTGTTTTTTAAGACAGGGTTTCTCTGTATAGCCCTGGCTGTCCTGATACTAGTTTTGTAGACCATGCTGGCCTCAAACTCAAGAGATCTGCCTGCCTCTGCTTCCTGAGTGCTGGGATTAAAGGTGTGTGTCACTATGTGTGGCATGAACTTGGACTTTTGAGTACTGTCAACTGTTAAAGATTGTGGTATTCTTAGAGACAGACTGAACATATCAATTAACTGATACGAGCCTTTTTGAAATCGTGAGTAGATTATTATTGTTTGGATATAAAGAATCACTCCCAAAAGGCTCACAAATTGAGAGTTCCATCCCTAGCTGGTAGATCATGATCCTCCTTGTCTCAAACGTCCCCAGATTTGCTTCCTGTTACTTTCCCTCTCCCTAAGACTATTTCCTGGGATGTCTCCGAGATGAGCTACGTTATTCCTGTTCCAGGTTTAGGGGTTTGACCTAAGCCAGATGGCAACTCTCCTCCTACTTTATTCCTTTAACTAAAGCACAGGGACAGAGACCTTGGGGCAGTCAGGATCAGGAAAGGGAGCCTGGCCAGCTTCAAAGACCTGGGTTCAAGCTCAGCAGTATAACCGGCTGCTAGACCCCTGGATCACTGAACTCATCTGGGCCTCAGTTTCGCCATCTGACAAATGCACATGACATCACCCAACACTACACAGCAGTGTGTCATATGCACTTATACTTAATAAGAGTCCCTGGCGTGTCATTCAGTATCAATCCATCTTCTCTCCATGGCTCTGCTCCCAAAAAATGCACACGCATGTACATGTGGCATGCCCATGCACACACACCATGATTCCCGAGAAATACGACTGAGACAGGTCAGGTAGCTCACAAGTTCTTTATTTCCACGCGGGCACAAACATCGATGCAAAGGCTGACAAGCTACAAGACTATGGAGCACTGCAGGAGCAGGGCAGGCACGGAGGCCGCAGCTACGCATGAGCAAAGATGTAAGGAAGGGCAGAACTCTAAAGGGAAACTCACAGGCCACGGGAGACTGAGACGCCACAGGGAAGAGGGACCCCTCCGCCACCCCCACTCAGATACACTTCACATTACACATGGCAATAAAAACAGGAAGGTCGAGGGACAGCAAAAAACAATCAGGTTCCAAAAGCCAACCAGGACTGGGGAGGTCCGTTTATGTGAGCGGTTCAAAGGATAGAGGGTCCTCCCAGTAACTGCCTACCCTAGGGACCTGGGCCCCCGCCCTGACCAATCACACCCGTCTCAGGGCTGGGTCTGGTAGCCAGCCAGTCTGCCCACAGGTTGCTTCCACCCCGGGGGCTCCAGTAGCCGCAACTTTGGCACCAGTTTCAGAATGAGGAACTAGGGTTCTTTCAGCCTGCCTTAGAAGAGAGCAGAAGCTTGGGCCAGGACAGAGAAACACCTGCCTACAGACATGAGGTCCTGTTTCCAAGGAAGGGAAAGAAGGGAATGACTTAGGCAGGCAGCAGAAGGGGTCTCAAGCTGTCTGTGGGGCCTCTACAGGCTGCTGGGAAACATCAAAGCCTGGAAGAGAAGCAGGTGGATGTGAACCAGAAGCCTGACCCACCTCAGACATGATCAGCCGTGTCAGGAGACACCCCTGACAGTTATTCAGGTTTCCCATTGTCAGTCACAGAAGCGCTGACCCCATTTACAACCGGCACACTCTTACTGTGCTTCTTCCAGTGATATTTCACCCACTGGTGGCCCCCTCCCCAAAAAATCAAGAGTGACAGCGAGACGGCGTGAAAGGGGGCTGCCTACAAGTTACAGACTTCAGGTAGTGCACAGAAGGAGCTGTGAGCAGCGGCGAGACCAGACCAGGGTTTCACTACTCATAGGCAGACAAAGGCTCAGGTCTGTGCCTAGCCATGTGGCTTTGGACAAGTCAGCTCAGCTCTCTGAACTTCAGGGTCCTCTTCTAAGAAAAGGCACAGATCTACCTACCCACGGGGGTGCGAGGACAAAAAGAGCCTTCACAGGGAAAAAAAAAAACAATGCCAAATCACCTGAACTCACTGACAACTCCTCATAGGCCGGGCCTAAAAAGCCTGCCCTCAGAGCACGTAACGCACAAGATCCGGGGTTTTAGATAGGCAAAGGAGACCCTGACACACCCTATAAACCTCTCATTCACCCAGGGGACTGGTCTGACTGTGGCCCAAAGGCCCCTCCTCCTGACCTGGCATTGAAGAGTTAGCGGTCCTGTCTTCCTCTAGCCTCTGGTTCTGGGTCTGACCCTGGGCTGCTGCACCAAGATCCCGCCTCTCCCCCACGTTTGTTTGCTGCAGGGCCAGAGAGTCTTGGAAGGGTAGAGAAATTAGGGATGAAGGATAAGGGAAAGGGTGAGCAGAGATAGGAAGCTGAAGTACAAAGGGGGCGTACAGTCCCAGTCTTGATCCTCAGTTCAGCGCCCCCAGGAAAAAGGTGGACGGACAGCTGGACTTGTAAGCAAATTCCAAGTGAGAACTAAGGCAACAATTCTACCAAGGGGACCTGGAGGAGCCTGTGTAAATAGTAGGCAAAGTCCATGCAAATCAGCACACTGAGCAGGACCAAACTGAGGTACAGTGAGCATTTGGGGGGCTCACCTACCCTCACCTCTCACAAGGTTGATGGCCGGAAGCTTGACCCACTGGCAGGAGAGTGTCCTCTGTGGGAGCACTCACCTTTCGGGACCACCTTCTGCTTCTGCTGCCGCTTGGAATGGGCGTCCTGCCAGTTGGCCAGCTGCCGGAGGACGTACTTCATGTCCAGGTGGGAAGGGCCCAGGCCACTGGCCTCCAGGGCGGAGGCCACCACATTCATCCTTGTGGCCTCGTCCACCTCTGGTTCCACTTCCTCCCAGGCCTCGGTCTCCTCAGACACCCGGTCTGCTTCTTCCGCCAGCCCTTCCTCGGCCGTCCCCACCTCTTCTATGGCCCCCAGCTCCTCCTCGGGCACCAGCTCCTCTGGAGCCTCGAAATCTTCAGGTGGCTTGAGATCTTGCGGTGGTGGGGGTGGTGGCATCGCCCCCTGCTCCTGCTCTTGCTCCTCCTTGCAGCGGATGTCACATCTAGGCAGGGACATGGTGGGGGTTTTCCCGCACCTGTCACCCATGTCCTGGCCCTTACTCCACTCCCCAGGACTCTCCCTCCAACCAGGGACTTCTCAGGAGGACATCCCAACCCGACCCTACCCCTTAGCTCTCTGAGTTCTCTTGCCCTGCCCTAGCCTACAGACCCTCAAGGTCCTCCCCAGCTCTGTCCCAGCCAGGAGGGAAGGGAAGGAGAATCATCCTCAAGGTGCCCAGTACCCAGTCCATGCCACTTAGCAAGAGGAAGCAGGGTCATCAATACCAAACAGCTTCCATCTTCTTGTCCACTTCCCACCCTCCTGTCTAGAAAAGAGCAATGGGGATATTTCGTCCCAGAGCCAGTTGTCATAGAAACGAATCCACTTGGGTCAGGTGACTTGCCCAAGGACACAAAGGAGCCAAACTGGGACCAAGCCCCAGGTGTCAAAGGCTGGGCCATTCATCTCTCAGCCTGTGGTCAGGTGAAGGAAAGAAAAGCCTTGGTCTCTATATAGAGTAGCCTAAATCAAAGTGGCCACCTAGGAGTCCTCTGAATGGAAAGAGACAGCCTATTTCTAAAACAACTTTCAGATGAGCAGCCCCCAGGACATGCCGTCCCAGTTTCCTGGCCATAGAACCAGCACCCTGCTGTTGTCTGGCTGCTGCAATGTGAAGACAGATGATGGGGAACCCTTAGCCAGGTTACCCCAGGTTTTATGTCTCCCCCACAGCCACCCTGTAAGCCCTTAACAGAGAACAGGGCCTTCAATGGACTACGGAAGCTCACATTGCAAAGTCCCTGGGGCACAAACATATTGAAAGGTCACAGGAAGCCCGGCATGGCGGGACATTAAATCTCAGTACTGGGAAGGCAGAGGCAGGCAGATCTCCAAGTTCAAGGCCAGCCTGGTTTACGGAGTGAGTTCCAGGACAGCCAGGGCTACACAGAGAAACACAGTTTCAAAAGGACAAAAGAAAGAAGTCTCCGGTAGAAATGACCAATCCAACAGAGTCCAAAAGGGGAGGGGTTTGAGTGGAGAAGGATGGATACCAGGGAAACCAAAGGAGGTCAGAACATGAGGGTCAACCATGCCCCACTCAGAGAAGGTAGTTGCCACCGGGTGAACCAAAGTGAGCAGAGCTGAAGCAAGCCTGAGGATCCCAGTCACGCACCTCTCCGTGAAATAGGCAGGGTCAGTGATGATCTTCCTTAGAGACGTGCGGAGCTCCTCAGCCAGCGTCTCTGGGAAACTGGGAAGCGCGTCCTATAACAGATAAGAGGAGCCGTTCCACTCCCACACTCACAGGGGAAAAAATCTGAGGGCAGAAACCAGGCAGCAGGTCTGGTTTGATCGCGAGATCAAAGGGACATCCTCACCAGAGGCACGCTGTATCCATAGTGGGTGACAGAACTCGTGGGTATCGAGGAGCGCTGGCGCTGGTTCTTCCCATCTTCCTGGCGATCGCGAAACCTGCTCCCATAATCCTGCACGTGGGAGCCCGCGCGAAAACTCTGCGAGGATCCAGGGGTCCCCAGTCAGACACTCTGCCTGTTCTCGCCTTAGCGNCCCCACCTCACCCCCCCATCCCCAGCACGCTCTGAATCCAAACAGTGAGATTCAGGGTAACCCTGGACAAGACCCATTCGGGTCTCAAATGAGCTGCTACTGCTGAGCCACCAGACAGTCAGGGTGGGTGGCAGAAAGGCTCTGTCTTCTGTGGAGATTCAAGCAATCCCCAGGGGCCTGCATCCCTGATCAGGGACACATGGAACCTCACCTCTGGGTGGACTCCCTTCTCTGAAGCCAGCTGCTGCTGCAGTTTCTCTGTCTGGGCTCCATACTGGAAGGAACCAGGATGTATGAGACCCCACAAGACCTCCCACTCCCAGGCTCCCTGCCCAAACAGGCGTCCCACATCAGAGTCTTTGACAGTCCTTTTAGAAGGAGGTCACATGGGATGGGCATCCTAAAGTGCAGGTCATTCAGCTTGGCACTGGAAGAGTTGTGGGATCCTGTGGACTCCGGTAGGGACATGACTGGGCAGGATGAATGGCTCTCAAGTTAGCCTCTGCTAACTCTGATACCCACACAGGTTAGACCTCTGGGCCCGGAAGAGGCTGGGGTCCCATGCAGCCTCGATAAGGGAGAGGGCCTCCCACGGTGCAGCTCACCGACTGACAACGCTGTTGTAGCTTGGTGATCTCGGCCTGCAGCTGGGTGATCTCCTTCTGCTGCCGCTCATAGCCCTCCAACCTCAGGACCAGCACCTCCGAGAGCTCTGCCATCTGCTGGCTGGCTTCAGCTATGGGACAAGCACAGATCAGCCTCGGCTCTAGCCCGAGCCTCGGGGGGTCCCAGGGGGCTTTGACATTCTTTGTTCAGGTCTTCTTGTCCAGGAACAGCTTACCAACATTAAGACTGATCCCAGCCCACAAAAAGCTCCAGTACAGTGGAGACAGTCAACTGGGAAAAGGAACTCAGGATATCAAATAGTACAGGCTGTGATGGAGCCAATGTGTGTGTGTGGGAACGGCAGTAGAGAAAATGATGTCACAGGTGGAAGGACCATCAACCAGTGCTGCAAAGCCTGGGAAGGGTTCTGGAAGGAGCCACTGGCTAAGTAAGCCCCACCATACAAAGAGGAAGATGGGGAGTGTGGGCAGCAAGAGATGCTGGGGCAGTGAGCGGAGGACCTTATCACACAGGTGGGGGAAGGGGTCGAGATTATCTTTTGACCAATGGGAAGATGGAACCTGATTCGGTTTCAGAAAACTCATCCAGGCTGTAGGAAAAAGGTCCTGGATGGGCAGAGAGACCCCCATTGTGCATTATGAGGTGTCAGGGACTAGAGACGTTGAGACTTGAGAGCCGTGGAATGCAGGGGGAAGGAAGGCCAGGGATGATGTGGGCAGACAGAAGCGGACTGCTAACTTTCTGAGTCTGCATCTCAGCAAGTAGACTTGAGGGCCTCAGGGACGGACAAAGCCCAGGTTGGTGCTAGGCACAGCTCAGACCCAATATGTGACTTTGAATGCCCCTAAATGTCCAGACTCTGGCAGCTGCTGGCTCTCCCCACCACCACCCCGTCCCAGAGTGTATTTATTGTCCCAAATAATAGACTTTACGGACCCCTGTGGCTTCTGCCGAGCTCTCTACACTTCACACAAAGCCACATAGCACTTCCTTGGCTCCTTCTCTCTCTCTCTCTCTCCCTCTCTCTCTCCAGTCTTCAACATCTGACTAGGCTCTGACTGCTGAGCGCTGGGATTACAGGTGTGCACCGCCACGCTCGGTGATGGTGCTTCACCTGATTTTCATAAAGCCTGAGATGATGGATCAACAGGCCACAGTCACTAATCCTCATTCTAAATATGAATGTTCAGAAAAACCGAGGAGTCTGCGCTTCCACAGCTGCAAAGTCCCAGAGCCGAGACCTCAGCTCAGATCGCCAAACCCTGAATTCTTCCCACCACCCCTCAGGCCGGGCTCCATCCCGAATTACAGCGTCACGTACAAAACTGCTCCACACATTCCAGGATGAGCATCTGCTCCTCGTCTTCCAGGTTGTCAAGGTGAGAGGCCTGGAGGAAGGGAAAGAGGAAGGGGCAAGGCTGTCACCATCCCCCGCCAAAGGGCGTGCCTTCCTCCCTGTCCTCACCTCCTCTCGCAGGTGGCCATTCTCTTCCTCCAGTCGCCTCAGCTTCTGCTGCAGAGCTTCCAGCTGTGGGCAGCGGTGCTGTGACTCCATGTTAGGGGGCCTGGCAACAGGGCGATGAGAGTCAGCATGGGGTAGAGGGTGGTGGATCCCAGTCCCCATGACTTCCCCATACTGGATGAGGGTGGCAGTGTCAGCAAGTTCCAATAGCTCTCCTGGCAGGCTCATTGCCCACGTCCCTGCTCACAAATGAGCAACTGAAGCTCAGAGAAGGGATGGTCCAGGCACAAAGGCAGGACACGTACGGCTTGGGGGCACCGTAAGGATGATCATGCTGTTGGTCTTGATCCCGCTGTCCTTCATGCTCCTCCTCTTCCCCCTCTTCCTCTTCTTCCTCCTCTTCATCCTCCTCATCGTCGGAGTCCGAGTAGAGCTGAAGGAGGTCATCTCGCAGGTTCACCTGCTTCCGGAGATGTAAAATCTAGAGGAGGAGAGAGAAGCCACTGGAGGGTGAGTGTGAAGGCATATAACAGGTGCTAGTTTGGGGAAGGGAACACACTGACCCCCGCCCTTCTCCCTTAGGTAGCCAAATACCTCCTCCCTGGCTGAGCCCAGCATTGTTTCCAGCTTGTTATTCTCCTCCATCAAAGCACTATTCTGTTTCACCAGGGACTGGCCGATGCGAGCAGCTGTGTTCAGGTCCCGTTCTTTCTGCAAAAGGAGAGCCAGCCATTCATACTTTCCCAGTTTCTGGGATCTCCCAAACAGGAGGGAGGAACTAGGGCTAGGACACACGAAGGAAAGCTTCCCCAACACCCAGTAGTCCAGGTACTAGACCACAGACTACTAACCAACTCTGGGGTCTGACTCGATTTTCCATCATGGGGAAAAGAATAAGATCAGCCCAGATCCCCCCCCCGGAAGCTAATGCATTTCTGGAGAGGGGCCCTCAAGTTGGCCCCCAGGCAAGCAGAAAACAGACAAAATCCCTAAGTCCTGCAGGGCAGAGTTAAAATGAGGGCTGACCTGGGTGAGGAAGGCAATACCCACCTCTTCCAGCAAATATAGCATCACTTTGACATCATCTTCAGTGATTTTCTTCGTGGGAGGTGGGTTAGGACACAGTGCTGCAGGAGGAAAGGCTTGAGTGGGTCAGAGAAAGGAGCCGAGGCTGCCCACAGCCCACTGCGACCCTCACACCAAAGGTCATAGAGCCAGGAGACTGAGATCCATCTGGCCCTAGCACCCTCTGCACAGCTCCAGAACTAAGAGCTCCTGCTTCCTCAGGAGGGGCCTGGGTGCTGTAATAGCAAAACCATCCTCTAGGTTCAGGAACTGGAATCCTAGGACCCCTGGGTCCTTGGTCCCCAGAGATAGGAAGTCGGGGAAAATACAGCTGCAAACTGACTCATCATGCCTGACCCAATCGGCAGCAAAGCCAGCTCACTGGAGCCTCCTCGGTCATAAGAACATATGCAGTTTAGTCACCTTACACCTGTTGCTTGTGACAAGAGAGCCAAGGAGACTTCTTCAGCACCGAGAAGGGGGCACCAAAGCCTAAAATTGTCCCCGCCCAGAAGAAGGAGGAACAGAAGCCCAGTGCCCCGCCCACTCCTCCCGCCTCAGCCCAGCTCCGGGAAAACACGACCCAGACCCCTGCAGCCACTTAGTGGTCAAAAGCTCCCTCTCCACCCACCCACGCATGCTGGTTCCACGAGCTAGCGCAGGCTCAGAACGCGACCAGCAGCTCACTCCGGCAGCCCCCGCCCCTCTGCTGGC